>JAWNNU010000668.1:0-476965 GCA_035044585.1 Scaptomyza polygonia
AGGGGTGATTGAACCATCCGAGAGCGCTTGGAGTTCGGTTATTCTTTTTGTAATCCCCTCGTTGTTTCGCTGGGGTATTAGAAAATAAAGTGCTGATTGAGAAGCTTTATACTGAAAGGTAAATATTGGCAGCATTCGTTACCGGATGTGAATATTTACTTATTGCACTGTTTTGGGCATTTTCACTTAGGTTGATTGGCCACGTGCAAGCAAAACCCAAGTCTCTGGAGCGTATTTCATGACCTACAAGAAGTCCCCAATAGCGGGAGCATAAGTATTGGCAGAAACAAAGGAAACAGTTGCTCGAGCACGCCAGCTCTTTTTACATCGCGCCTGCTGGAGTATTCAAGTTTCGTTTCGCAGCCAGAGAGCTGCTATGGAAAGTTAGGCAAAGATTCACAATTGTGCTTTCTGGCTAGAGTGCCGCTATATGGAAAGTGTTTAGTGAATACAGTTATTCCGAGATCCCAAGAAACATCTCGCTAACTGAACTCCAGCCAATTCAAAGTGTTGTGGAACGTTAAGGTCCCTAACAATAAACAACCTTAATAAAAATTAAAACAAATAACTACGACACAAATTTAGCAAAAAAAAAAAAACAACAACAACGAAACTTAATCTTAACTAATATGTGTTCTAATGTACGTTAGTTAGATATTAAATACAAAACCAATGCCTAAGCTAAAATCGAGCATCATTTGTGAATGTAAGAAATGTCTTAAACGGAATTAAAAGAAAAGAAGTAAGCTGAAGTAACAAAAACAGAAAAAAAAATAAATAAAGTAATAAACAATAATAGCTATGTGCAGGTGTGAGTGGTTTCAACCAATTCCAATTGGCAAGCTAAACTATACTCTTTGATCGGCAATTACATATCGCTTGGGTCGAAATAAAGGGGAGCAAAAGATAATAAAAATAAGGCATATTAAAATTCATATCTTTGCACATATATAAATAAAAATTATTATTATAATAAAAATAGATAAATAAAAACAAAAATAAAACCAAATGCTACCTGAACTCATCGTGAAGGCTTTCAACGAGGATTAATAATGGGTGAGTGAAAAGAAAAGAAAAAAAAAACAAATATTTTTTAATATTATATATAAAAACTAAACAAATTTTTCTAAAATATTATATATATAAACAAAATTAAAACCGTCCGATCGAAATTAACCGACTTGTGAGAGTGTAGGGTATTATAAGTTGTTTGTACGCAGGCTGGTCCAAGTCGACCTTCCTGCGTATGTTATGCTTATCTTAGGGAGCGTTCAAATATTACGTAACGAAATTTTTTACGAGTTTTGATAGATATATTAGACCAATAAATAAATACAATCAAGAAAATAAATAAAAATAATAGAAAGAAAATAGAATAACAAAAAAAAAAAAAATTAGATCAAGACTTGAATTAATTCATAAACAAATTTAATTTTAACATGATGCATAGGAAGTAGCCAGATTTAAGTAAACATAACCAAATTTGATTGTTAAATAATATCTTTATTCTAAGCTTAATTATAGTTTTACTATGATTTAGTGTCATAAATATAGAACAAAATTTGGATGAATATAAATTTAAAACTATGATTGAGTAGTTATTGTTGATATTTTCGGAGGCATGGAGGATTAAAACTGCTGTGTAAAAAAATAAAATGGGGTCTTTAAACACCAATTTTCTTTGAAGACCACGGTAGGGTGGGTATAGAACAGGTGGGTCAAATAACATCTTAGACCACACCGCGATTCTTGTAATCAAATTCTCTGGACCAACTAACCTATTTTTATGAAATAATGAATTACCGCGAACGCGTCGTATCGCCGACCGTAGGTATGGATATATTTTTGTGTGGAAGATCGACTCCAAAGAAAGTTAGTTTCAAGAGGGACTCTATAATAAAACCTTAGGTAACGCCGAACAGCAGCAGCAGCAACCACCCAACCCATCCCGGAAGAGCTAGAAATTAATGGGTCCCGCCCCGCTGTTTCGCTGTTGATCGATAGTGCTGGTTAGAGGAGGTATTGGGAACAAAACAATTGCCTCGCCCAGCTCGTTTAGGGAGGAGGTTACAATGTGTGGCAGGTGTGTAAGCTGCCTTAAAGATATTCTGATGCAGATGGGGATGCCAAAACTAATTTCCTTCCAAGAAGACTCTTCCTAGCTCAAAGTTTGTAATAGGTTAGGGAAGGGTGGCAGGTGGTGGATTTTTGATGCAGATATATATAGTTTTGGAAATGTGTGGGAAAGGTGGCTGTGGGCGGTATGGGTGGGGTGGCATCCAAATTTTTTGAGTTTCTCCATCACAAAAGCTCAAAAGCTGTAGATGATATAGGCGTTTCTGATTTCAAAACTTTAATTTAATATGTCATTGATAAGGACATTTTCAAAGTTTTAAGCTTAAAGGGTGTGGAAAATAGTGGCGTTCATACAGACGGACGAACACCATGACGGACATTGCACAAACCCAATATATTGTTTAGATTCGGTATCGAGCATAAAAACCAAAGATTCTTTGCAAACATAAATTATATATTTTGTCTTCAAGTATTTTATATTTTAGAGTTGTGTAAGGATTTTTGAAACACAAACAAAATATACATACTAATTAAAATTAATTTGTTTTATTTGTTTGTGAATTGACGAACATAATGGTTCAGACGGTTTGAGAAAAGATACACAAGTGCCACGCACACACGTTGCTGGATGATGAGCGCAAAGGCAAGTGAAACAAAAACGTTTAAATATGCTATTCGCTTTCGCGCTCGCTCATACTTGAAAACTTCACAGGCAACGTTTTTACACCTTTTTGCTGTTGTTGAGCATCGTTTGTATTAAAAATTTAAATGTTAACAGCAAAATATACTGCATCATATAAACGTTCAATGACAAAGAATATGTTGTGTGTTTCAGCTTCGACGCACGACTCGAGTTTACTCTTTTTCTGACTAACATAACGGACTTCTTCAATAAGAGAATAATCTAACGAATATTGGTTTAAATATAAGTGCTGCTGTGGATTTGTAGTTCAATCGACTATTCAAATTGAAGCAAATTCTCAATTGTTAACTAGACGCCAACTTATGCTAATGAAAGTATGAAAATATTGCAAATATTTTGTTGAACTACATAACCACAATACTACTTATATGTTATAAGGATATCCAACATTCGTCATTCGCTAGTTTTCACAAAAATGTAAAGAAAATTGTTCAGTTGATTTTACTCCTCATTTTTCATACCAAGCTGTATACCAATATGCAAACCGATTCGTAAGCAGCAAACTGCAAAAATTTGTTAATAAAACTTCATATATTTTTATGCGCATTGAAGTATACTGATATTTTTTTATACTGAATATTGAACAATATAGTTGTATGAAAACAACAAAATATTTAAATGTGTTCAAAAAACAGCACTCTCTTTTAAACTTCAATAAATTCATTGAATGAGTGTTTATCAAGGCTTATATGATGCCCAGAATGCATTCAATGCCAAAAGCCATAAACGCAATGTACTGACTGCCATTATACATAAAATTAAGCTTTACAAGTACCAACGACGCAACCGACTGCGGTATACTCGATACCAGTAATAAAACAGATTAAAAGAGATCTGATTGCAAACGGGTGCGGATTTGGCAGGAGTGTACCAAGCCAAAAAGATCATAGATTGTAGATTGCAGATGGGGATGCCAAAAAGCTATTTTCTTCCAAGTTTGGTTATTCTAGCTCGATGATTGTAAAAGGTTTGTGAAGGAGGGCAGATGGCGGCATGCGAAGCATGCATCTAAATTTTTGTCAAAAATCTTTGGGGGCCGTCATTTGCTATCCTCTTACCAAATTTGGTGACTGTAGCTAAAAATTAGTAAAACGTGGGGAGAAAGGCTGGTGGTGGTGTAACTTTTTCACACCTTTCAAGTAATAGGCTTCAAACTTTGCAAATGTCTTTATCTATGGCATAGTAAATTAAAGTGTCAAGATTGGAGTTCTACGGTAACTAGGAGGCTGGCAAATCGATAAACTCGATAACGCAAAATCGATAAATTCAGCTATTGCGCAAGCCTTTTCACCTAGAACTACCAAATTCGGGGAGAAGATAGCTACTAACAACCCCCAAATAACTGCATTTACAAATTTTTGGAGCCACGCTCACCCATTCCGCCCCCCGCATTTTCAAAAATGCCTATATCTTCTACAGTTTTAGAGCTAGAGCCACAAAGTTTAGTGCAAAGATAGGTGATGAAGACCCTCACAAAAATGCATAAAAATTTTCGTTGCCACGCCCATTCATACTGCAGTAGCCGCCCTCAACCGAACCAACGCATCGCTAAAACGGGAACCTTTGTATCTTTCAAAATGTTTAGGCTAGAGTCCCCAAATTTGGTAGGAAGATAACTGTTTATGACTTTCAAAACACTGCATCAATGTTTTGGATCCAAGGCCCCCCGCTTCCAAACCAACTGCATTTTGAAATCAAAAACGCCTATATCTTCCACAGCTTTTGAGCTAAAACAACCAAATTTGGTGCAAAGATAGGTGATTACGACCACCAACTAAATTCTTTAAACTTTTGGTAGCTAGAATCATCACACTTGGTAGAAGGATAACAGTTGACATCCCACAAAGATCTGAATAAAAACTTTGGATGCCAGATAGCTTTTTGGCATCCCGTTGTGCATCAGACAATTTTTGTGGAAGCGTACGCCCCTGCCGTATCCGCACACCAGTGCATTTAGGTCTCATTTTATCTGTTTTATTTCTGGTATCGAGTATACCGCAGTCGGCTGCGTCTGACTGCAACGTTTATACTTGTTGTTAACAAACATTCATGTTAAAGGAATTATCTCAATCGTTGTAGATTAAACTTTTCCCGTGATCCGAAATAATTTTATTGAATTGTTAACTCAAAACTTAAATTTTCTTGCTTGCCATCCTCTGTTTACCTTGATAATACAAAAGCAATTTCTTTATTTTCAATCAGTATTCTCATCGAGTATAAATAGTTGTGATAATTCCTATCCTTTTCAATTCAAATGTCAAATTGCATATATGTCCCAGTTGTTACTGACTGTACTCTGCTAAGTGACATTCAATCTTTCAAACACGGCTACTTGCCTGGTCCTGATGGTGAGCCAGGTTGTACACTTAGATACTGTGCGGATTCACTTTGTAAACCTTTACATAAATTATTGAACTTGTCGGATAAGTCAGCTGTGTTTCCTGGTATATGAAAGGAATCTTTTATTATTAGGTTAGAGCGGTAGAGAGCAGTTTGAGCTAAGCCCCGCACTCACATAGGCCATATATTGGCCCGTTGTAATGACGCATCTGGGGCACTGTCCACAGACACCGTCTATCCAGACACAGAGTTTGTCTAACCGTTTTCGAGGGCGTGGTCCCAGCCGGAGGCTTGAATAAAGGACAGGATATTTTCGGTTTATTGTCCGCCAGTTGAGAGAGGTCCGATAAGAAGAAAGAACCAAGGTAGCGATTACTGCTCTTGCAGAGTCGCAGAAGAGGTGGGAGACCGTTTCCTCATCCTCCACGTCTCGGCAGCTTCTGCAGGATTTATTGAAGGGGCTAGAAGTTTCGCTGCGTGAGTCCCCACTAACCAGTGCCCCGTAATGCCCCTGATTACGGCAGCACAGCCTTGTCTGTTCAAGTGAATGAGGCCTGAGGACCGGTTTTACAGCTCGTTGGCCAGGTTATCCTTAGAATCCTACCCGTGGCGGTGGTAGGTTGCCATCTCTTGTTTCTCTTGCAGCTGGCCATGGGGATACCCATGCTCTCCTTATCTGTGAAGAGAGGCATGGTAGTGCCATGCCTTGCAGCTCGACGGATTTGTCAATGCCCTTGATGCCTTTATATGAGGTGTATCTCGAACTGCTCAGCCATCTTCTTCAGAAATCTGTGGAAGTTTATGACCGACCGTGGGTATGGATATATTTTTGTGTGGAGGATCGATTCCGTAGAATGTTAGTTTCAAGAGGGACTCTATAAAAAAACCTTAGGTAACGCCGAACAGCAGAAACAGCAACTACCCACCCCATCCCGAAGAGCTAGAAATTAATGGGTCCCGCCCCGCTGTTTCGCTGTTGATCGATAGAGCTGGTTAAAGGAGGTATTGGGAACAAAACAATTGCCTCGCCGAGCTCGTTTAGGGAGGAGGTTACAATTCGTCAGATGTGTAAGATGCCTCAAAGACTGTCTGGTGCAGATGGGAATGTCAAAGAGCTATCTTTCTTCCGAATTTTTTGACTCTAGCTTAATTACTCAGGAAGATACTTGCATTACCGGATTTAGCGAATTGTTGCGGTGGTTTGGGGCGGCTAGGGCTGTATGGATGGGCGTGGCATCCAAAGATTGAATGAATTTGATTGGGGATCTTGGCACCAAATTTGATGGGTCTAGCTGAAAAACCCAAAAAAAAGAAATGGGCATTTTTGCAGTTAAACTGCGGGGGAATGGGAGTGAAATTGGTGGGCGTGGCTGCAAAATTTTTGATTTAGTTTTTTGGAGTTTGTTAGTAGCAATCTTCTCCCCAATTTTGGTAGTTCTAGCTGTAAGGACTTGCGAAAAAGCAGGATTTATCGATTTTGCATTATCGAGTTTACCGATTTGCCAACCCCCCAGTTATCGTAGAACTCAAAGCTCGACCCTTTAATTTACTATGCCATAGATAAAGACATTTGCAAAGTTTGAAGTCTCTAACTTGAAGGGTGTGGAAAAAAGTTGCTTTCATACAGACGGACGGACGGACAGACCCATATCCGTCATTGCACAAACCCAATATACTCTTTACCTTCGTTATCGAGTATAACTAAAATTTTTAACTTATGTATCAAATTAAAAAAAAAAAAGAATGCAAAATAAGTAAATAATCTACAGATTTCGCTCCTTATCTATTTCTTTTCCCTGTTATAACATTTCCTGCCAAAAAAAAACTCTGTCAGCTGATACACTACTTGCAGGTATTGAAAGAATCTGAAATTAGTAAGGCATTTGATTCTGTTAGTCATTCTTTGTTGCTTCAAAAATAAAATATTTTTGGATTTCCAGCATATCTCCTGTCGTGGCTTTCTGGGTACTTGTGTGGCCGAACACGAAAAGTTTTTTTTAAATCTTCAGTATCCAAATCTATTTTTGTTACCTCTGGTGTTCCTCAGGGGAGTCACCTGGGACCATTGCTATTTAATCTCTTTAATAACGATCTTCCTGCTGTTATTACTAATTCTCGTGTTTATATTTTTGCTGATGATGTAAAGCTATGTTTCACCTATAATGATGATTCTCTATGTAACTTACTACAGTCGGACTTGGGTGCACTGTCGGCCTGGTGCCGTTATAACTTACTAAATTGTTCAAAATATTAAATCATGACTTTTTGTAGAGGTACCCCTCATACTGCTCACTACATGCTTGATGATTCACCACTTGTCCGCGTTTTTGAAATTAAAGATATAGGCATCACTCTTGATAGCAAATTAAAATTTGATTCTCAGACATCGTCGATGGTCAATAAGCCCATAAATGTACTTGGCTTCATCAAGCGGTGGTCAAAAGAGTTTAATGATTCCTACACCACTAAAACGCTATATACATCCCTGGTACGTCCCATCCTGGAGTATGGATCTTGTGTGTGTTCGCCGCAATACGGGATTCACCAGGATAGAATTGAATCTGTGCAGAAGAAATTTCTTCTGTTTGCGCTTAGAAGCTTTAACTGGGTTTCTGGGATAGACCTACCCCCGTATTGAAGTAGATTTCTTTAAATTAATCTTCCTTCCCTTTTGACCCGTAGAATTATGCATGGTGTAGTATTCATCACTAATCTACTTAATGGAGAAATCGGCTCATCAGTTCTTTTGAGTCGCATAAATTAACTGTTCCAATTAGATCCACCCGTTACTTCACACCACTTAGCCTCGATCGGTGCTCGAGCAACTATTTAATTCATGAACCATTTCGTGTTATTTGTTCAGACTTTAACCGGCTTTATTCCCGGTACTCTTTGGAGACCTCAATTGCAGTACTAAAACGATCTATCCTTTCTGCCTTATCTAATCATAACCAGTAATCAATAATCTTCCACTGGTCTGATTGGGTTTTTCCCAATCCACGCAACAAATGTTGGACCAGTTATTTTTATTTTTATGTTGAATTTCCCAGAGCGTTAACGTTAACCTTTTAAATTTTTTATCTAAATTGTAATTTATATTTTTTAATTAATTAATTTAATTATGTTTTTAATATTATAATTAATTTTGATATGTCAGCTGCGCATATCTGACATTAAATAAATAAATAAAATAATAACTTTGACAAAAGAAGGTAATATTTTTCATTCTTCTTCTTCCACTCAATTGCTTCGAAATTATCGCTGATAGGTACGCTTTCTTTGCAATATCTTTCAATTTATTCTAAGGCGAATCAATTAATCTTGGATTTAAAGTTGCTGCCAGTTTCGAAAGAAGAAAACGTAATTTAATGTCGAGCAAATCAAGCACAGTGGGAGGATACAAAAAAATGCTGCCTTGTGCCCTATACTTATATTTTTATGCCAAATATGCGTTACATTTAAAATATTATTTTCTTTTAGCAAAGCAACTGAAGAAATGTCTAAGGTATTTGGTTCACATAGTTCTAAAATTTTTGAAATTGACGGTATCACGAAGCATATAGCTGGCGAGCTACATGTTTGCAATTCTTTAAAAATTCTTTCAAAGTTGCTAAGGAATTCCACCAAAATGTTTTTTTTTTTCTATTTTCTTTATTTGCAATCAGTCCCTAAGGGGACTATCAGCGAATTGTAATGCAATTCTTTATAACATATTGACTTGGAAGTTGTTTTTGGGGTTTAAAAATGGGTGATGGGGGAAGGAGGAGGATTTAAAAGTTTATATGTGTGGCAAATCCAGGGGGTGTGCCCTCTTCAATCGCCGAGTCATTGTACTGTTATCCAGCAGGTGAATGGCCAGAGGGTTGACATCGTTGTCCAGCCTATCCAGATATGCTTTCCTAAGCCTAGCCACCTCCTGGCTTATGTGAGGGACTTCTAGTTCCTGGTGGATTGCTGCATTTGTATGGTATGGGTGCGCCTCAGAAATGATTCGCAGAACCTTGTTTTGGAAGACTTGGATTCTTTCCCTGTTGTTTCTCTTTGCAGTGCCTCAGAGTGCTATGCCATACGTCCACATAGGCTTAAGTATGGCTTTGTATATGAGGAGTTTGACCCTTATTTTGATGGTGGACCTTCTATCTAGCAGCCACAGATGCTTGCGCAAATTCTCGTTCAACTGGGAACGTTTTTGAGTGAGATGACTACTCCAGGCTAAGCGCCTATCCAATACCATGCCTAAGTACTTTGCAGTGACGCTGCTGGGTATGGCAATGCCATCGAGACTGACGGCAGGGCAGTCTCCTCTTCTCAGGGCAAACGTAATGTGTGTGGATTTTTCTGGGTTGACTACGATATTCCACCGTCTAAGCCATGTGTTAAGGCGGTCCAGTTGAGTTTGGATTATGCTGGACGCCACGAGTGGGGACTTATCGTTGGCTAAAAAGGTAGTGTCATCGGCATAAGTGGTAGTGAGCATATAAGCTGTATACATTGTGTATAGCGTCGGGCCCAGGACACTTCCCTATGGGACTCCAGCTCTGACTTCTCTTATTGCTGAGCTCTCCTCGCCGCATTTAACCTAGAAAAATCTACCAGTTAGGTAAGATCTGAGCAGCAGATAGTGAGGGGCTGGTAGCGCTAGCTTCAGCTTGTAGAGCAATCCTATATGCCAAACCCTGTCAAATGCTTGCCTGACATCTAAGAAGACGGCCGAGCAGTATTCCTTTTCTTCAAGAGCTTCCAGAATTTTGTGTACGATCCTATGGCACTGTTCCGGTGTGCCATGCAGCTCCCTGAAGCAAAACTGGTGATGTGGTATCAAACCGGCCTCTTCCAGTATTGGTCAAACTCTACGCAATAGTAGTCTCTCAACTATTTTGGAGAGTACGGCCAATAAGCTAATTGGGCGATAAGATTTGAGATTGGTTGCAGGTTTCCCACTGGGTGGGAAAATTTCCTAGCTGGAAGCAATTGTTGGCGATTTGAGGAGAAGGGAAATCCCTTTTGGCGGTAGAGCTTTAATGGCTGGAACGTCGATACCGTCATATCCACCCGATTTGGAGGGCTAGAGCTGCTTTATTTCACCAATCACCAGGGAACGGATAGCGTCTTCCTCGTCCTCTGGAGTGGACCTTGTGGAGGGGGAGAAAGAGCAGTAGAGGTGTTCGGCAAATGCTACGGCCCTTTCTTTTTCAGTACTGCACCAGGAGCCCGATACATCCTTTACAGGTTCCGCTCTCCTTGCTGGTCTCTTGATCCCCTTGGTGATTTCCCATAGATTGCGGTCAGGTTGGCAAGGTTCCACTTGTAGCAGGTAGTGCTCAAGGGACTCTCTCCTCAGTTTCTGGAGCAGTTCCTTCAAGGCCTTGGCTGCTATGTTGTACTCCGTCTTGTCGAGCGGGTTGCGAGAAATGTGCCATACTCGGCGTAAACGACCTTCTCAGCAACCATGGAAGCAACATTCGGAGACCAGAGATGCTTGTCTCTTTTTGGCACTGTTTTTCGCGGTCTCTGAGCAAGGGTAGCATAGCGGGCGGCGTTATGGATTTCCACGTTAAGTTCCTCTATGGCATTGGCCAGATCGTCGCCGTTTGATGATAACCTCAGGATCCAGTTTATGCTCCAGCCATCTTTGGTAGCGCTCAAAATTGGTTTTTTGCTTAAACAGCCTGGTAGTTTTCCTTTGTATCTGCCGATGAGTTAGCTCAGAGTGTGACAGCGCTGTGATCGGAGTAGAGATCATTGGCAGTTGAGCTGGAGATTTTGTGCCTGGCTATGCTTTTTGATATGGCAAAGTCGAGCACATCCGGAACCTTTTTGCTGTCAGTGGGCCAGTACGTCGGCTCGCCTGATGAATGACCTTCCAGCTGTTTCTCCATGATGCAATTGAACAGCGCTTTGCCTTTGGGGTTATTAAGCCTGGATCCCCACCAGATGTGCTTGGCATTAAAGTCGCCACCTATTATAAACTTAGGGCTAAAGCTGTCCAACATGGAATGAAACTGTCTTTGCTCAATAATATGTCGGGGTGGACAGTACGCAGCAGCGATGGTCAGGTCTTCACACAGACCAGATAGTCTAACCTTTGCACTATGTGTCCAGTATTGCTGAAATGCCGGTAGCTCAATAAATTTAATGACGCTTATTATGATGATGGCCGCTCCTCCTCGGGCAGTGCTGTTAGCAGTGTTGCCAATTTGTCCTTTTTGCGGACAGATCTGTCCGTTTTTGAATCGCGATTGCCGGAAAATTTTTAAAACGTTCCATGTCCGAAAAAATAGCTTTGTTTTTATTTTACATTATCCTAATATATCGATATATTGTAAAATAGTATTTAAGTACCGATGTTAGTTTTATGTGTTAAGTGTTTAAGTATTAAGTGTGGTTTGGCCACACTTGACTGATCTCCGCGCACATGCCCATACGAAGAAACATATTCACAATGCAGTGCCCTTCGCACAAGTCAACAAAATTACGTTTCAGCAAGTTTAAACATCTGCATTATGTCGTCGAGAGGCTGCACTTGCAATGCTTTCTGTCCAACATTCGGCAATCAATCCTGTTGGACACCTGTCCGAATTGTGCCGCTTGCATTTTAATGCCACAAATATTAATTTGCATAGAACCAAATGCACAAATATAATCAAGAACGTGTTGGCCCCGCACTTTAAAGATGACTTAAGGAAGGACCTAGGAGACAACAAGTTCAGTTTGCTGATTGATGAGTCGACTGACATTTCCACAAATAAGGTTCTCGGTAAGAATCAAAATCTAATACAATAACTATTTTAATTAAAAAACAAGTAGAAACGTTGCAGTCGGACGCACCCGACTGCGGTATACTCGATACCAGTAGTAAAACAGATTAAAAGAGAGCTGATTGCAATGGTGCGTGGATACGGCAGGGGTGTATGCTGCTGCAGGGGTGTATGCTGCCTCAAAGATTGTCTGGTGCAGATGGGGATGCCAAAAAGCTATCTTCCTTCCAAATTTTGTGATTCTAGCTCAAAGTTAGAAGAATATGGTGGATGGTAGGCTGGGGGAGGTATGGGGGGGGGGCGTGGCATCAAAATTTTAGCTGAAGATCTGTGTATGATGTCAATTGCTATCCTCATACCAAATTTGGTGACTCTAGCTCAAAAATAGTAAAATTTGGGGGCTGGGTGCTGGGGGCTGGTATGGGGGGGCGTGGTGTCCAAAGTTTTGCTGCTGATCTGTTTATGATGTTAATTGCTATCCTCATACCAAATTTGGTGGCTCTAGCTCAAAGTTAGTAGAATATGGTGGAAGGGGGGCTGGGGGCGGTATGGGTGCGGGGCGCCATCCACTTTTTTTTGGGTTTCTTCATCACCTATCTTGGCACCAAATTTAGCGGCTCTAGCTCAAAAAATGTGGAAAATATAGGCGTTTTTGATTTCAAAATGCAGGGGGCTCGGGATCAGGGGGGCGTGGCTCCAAAACTTTCATGCAGTTTTTTGGGGATTGTTATTAGCTATCTTCCTACCAAATTTGGTGACTCTAGCCTTAACGCTTTGGAAAATACACGCATTCCCGTTCTTAGTGAAGCATTGGGGCGGTTTGGGGCAGCTTGGTCAGTATGGATTGGCGTGGCATCCAAAGTTTTTATGCATTTATTTTGGGGCTATAATCACCTATTTTTGCACAAAATTTGGTGGCTCTAACTCAAAAACTGTAAAAGATATAAGCATTTCTGTTTTTAAACTGCGGGGTGGCTGGGGGCGGAATGGGTGGGTGGGGCTCCAAAATTATGATGCAGTTTTTGGGGGGTCGTTACCAGTTATCTACCTACCATATTTTGTGACTCTAGCTCAAACACTATGGAAGATACACGCACTACCGTTTTTAGCGAAGCGTTGGGGCGGTCAAGGGCGGATAGGGCAGTATAGATGGGCGTGGCATCCAAAGTTTTTATGAATTGAGTTCGGGATCGTTAACAGCTATCTTGGTACCAAATTTGGTGGGTCTAGCTCAAAAACTGTAGAAGATATGGGCATTTTTAGTGTTAAACTGCGGGGGGCTGGGGGCGGTATGGGTGGGCGTGGCTCCAAAATTTCTGATGCAGTTTTTTGGGAATTATAAATAGCTATTTTGTCCCCAAATTTGGTAGTTCTAGCTGTAAGGGCTTGCGAAATAGCTGGATCTATCGATTTCGCGTTATCGAGTTTATCGATTTGCCAGCCCCCTAGTTATCGTAGAACTCTAATCTTGACACTTTAATTTACTATGCCATAGATAAAGAGATTTGCAAAGTTTGAAGTCTCTAACTTGAAGGGTGTGGAAAAAAGTTGCGAACATACGGACGGACAGACGGACAGACGGTCAGACGGACAGACGGACAGACACCATGACGGACATTGCACAAACCCAATATACTCTTTACCTTCGGTATCGAGTATAATTAACTTTTTATTTAGGTGTCGCCATAAATTATTATAGCCATCAACGGTCAACAATTACTTCCACTCTGTTGTCGTTGATTTAAATCGATAGTGGAGACTCGGCTACAATTGCAAATTGCGTTTTGGACGAATTAAAAAAAAAACCACATTCAAGTCAAAAACCTGATTGGAATTGGGACGGGCAATGCAAATGTCATGGTGGGTAAGAATAAAAGCGTCTTTGTTGAGCTGAAGAAGTCTGTGCCGTCCTTAATATTAGTCAAGTGCGTGTGCCATTCCGTGCAATTAGCAGTTAATGCAGCTTGTAAGTCTTTGCCAGAGTCGCTAGAGTTTTTGATAAGCGAAACCTACTCATGGTTTTCAAAGAGCTCCAGTCGACAGATCGCGTATAAATTGATATATCAGGCCATAAATAGTGGCAAGGTAGAGTTAAACATTCTTCATGCCTTGTTTGCTTACATATATGTTTTTTAACAATTGTTTGATTTTTCAGATTTGTAATATGTGTGTTTGTTGTATATTCTAATTTCGTACTAAAAGAAATTTTGTCCTTATGCTCGTCCCAAGAAATTATATATGTTTATATATATTTTTTAATAAGGATCCTCTTAAGATACCTAGAGTATGCGAAACGAGATGGTTATCGATAGCGCATGCAGTTAAACGCATTCTAAGCCAGTGGGTTGAATTGAAGCTTAATTTTGATAACGCAGCATTGTCAGAGAAATGCCATAAAGCTTTAATATTAAGTAACCTATACACGGAAAGCAATTATAGTTACTTGCTTTTTTTAAAGCCGATTTTGGAAGAGATGGATCGGATAAATAAAAACTTCCAGTCGAAGAAAACCAACCCGGTTAAACTATTGGGAGATTTAACGTTCGGCATCAATTACTTAGGCACAAAAGTATTTCCACCTGATTCCCAAATAAATATTTTTGAAGAGGATTTTGAAGAACAAGTTAAAAGGGATTTATACTTGGGCTACGAGTTTGAGTCAAACTTAAAAAAAAAAAACAAAAATAAGATTAATAATGAAACTGAGCTCAGTATCCGCCAGTATTGCACTGACTTTGTTATTCAACTCATTTTGCAGTTAAAACAAAGATATGAAAATTGTTTTTTTTTTTACATGTTAAATTCTAATCAAATTTATTTATTTTTAGATTGCCCAACAATTACCAAATATTAAAAAATATTGATTTATTTTCAATTGAGAATGTTTTACGGGCAGAGAAAAAGCCAATAATTTCAATATTGGAGCTGTTTTCAAGCCAGGACTTGGATATTGAAAAGATAACAGCACAGAACAAAACAATAAATCTTGTCCAATGGACAAATTGAGAAAATATTGTCTCGTTTTGGGGAGAAGTAAACGACCATACGGATACAGCTGGAAACAGACCCTTTTCCGATTTGGCTTTATTCGTTATCACTTTGTTGTCGTTACATTGGTCAAATGCCGGGGTCGAGAGAGTTTTTAGCCAAGTTAACTTGGTTAAAAACAAATTAAGAAATAGACTTCACATGGAAACATTAAATTCGATTTTGGCAATTAGGTTGGTTTTTACAAGAGGGGGGGGCGTGGCATCAAAATTTTAGCTGAAGATCTGTGTATGATGTCAATTGCTATCCTCATACCAAATTTGGTGACTCTAGCTCAAAAATAGTAAAATTTGGGGGAAGAGGGGCTGGGGTTGGTAAATGGGGGCGTGGCATCCAAACTTTTGCTGCAGATCTATTTATGATGTCAATAGCTATCCTCAAACCGAATTTGGTAAATCTAGCTCAAAGTTAGTAGAATATGGTGGAAGGGAGGCTGGGGGCGGTATGGGTGCGGGGCGCCATCCACTTTTTTTTGGGTTTCTTCATCACCTATCTTGGCACCAAATTTAGCGCCTCTAGCTCAAAAAATGTGGAAAATATAGGCGTTTTTGATTTCAAAATGCAGGGGGCTCGGGATCAGGGGGGCGTGGCTCCAAAACTTTCGTGCAGTTTTTTGGGGATTCTTATTAGCTATCTTTCTACCAAATTTGGTGACTCTAGCTTTAACGCTTTAGAAAATACACGCATTCCCGTTTTTAGTGAAGCATTGGATTGGTTTGGGGCAGCTTGGGCAGTATGGATTGGCGTGGCATCCAAAGTTTTTATGCATTTATTTTGTGGCTATAATCTCCTATTTGGGCACAAAATTTGGTGGCTCTAACACAAAAACTGTAAAAGATATAAGCATTTCTGTTTTTAAACTGTGGGGGGGGGGGCTGGGGGCGGAATGGGTAGGTGGGGCCCCAAAACTTTGATGCAGTTTTTGGGGGGTCGTTACCAGTTATCTACCTACCAAATTTTGTGACTCTAGCTCAAACACTATGGAAGATACACGCACTACCGTTTTTAGTGAAGCGTTGGGGTGGTTGAGGGCGGATAGGGCAGTATAGATGGGCGTGGCATCCAAAGTTTTTATGAATTGGGTTGGGGATCGTTAACACCTATCTTGGCACCAAATTTGGTGGGTCTAGCTCAAAAACTGTAGAAGATATGGGCATTTTTAGTGTTAAACTGTGGGGGGGCTGGGGGCAGAATGGGTGGGCGTGGCTCCAAAATGTTTGATACAGTTTTTTGGAGATTGTTAGTAGCTATTTTCTCCTCAAATTTGGTAGTTCTAGCTGTAAGGGCTTGCGAAATAGCTGGATCTATCGATTTTGCGTTATCGAGTTTATCGATTTGCCAGCCCCCTAGTTACCGTAGAGCTCCAATCTTGACACTTTGATTTACTATGCCATAGATAAAGACATTTGTAAAGTTTCAAGTCTCTAGCTTGAAGGGTGTGGAAAAAAGTTGCGTTCATACAGACGGACAGACGGACAGACACCATGACGGACATTGCACAAACCCAATATACTCTTTACCTTCGGTATCGAGTATAATAAAAGGCTTGAGGGTTATTTGCGAGCTCTTGTTTTTAGTCATACTAGCTGCCGGCTTAATCTGCTGCTTCAATAACATGTACAGTTGTTTTCGATGCTTTCACAGCTTGGTGGCGGAGTCCCATTTTGGATAAAAACTAATAAATAAATACACTTTCACTTGATATCACTAATAGCGACTTGAGGGGTTGCTATTCATAGGTTAAGCTACTGTTGACGGCTTGTCTTTGATTATACTCGGCGGAAATTTAATTTTTTCGTTTGCGTTTCACAAATAAAAAGAGACCTGATTTAAATGGAATGCGGTTAAAAATTGGAAAGGGAGGCTGGGGGCGTAATGGGGACGTGGCATCCAAATTTTTTGGGTTTCTTTATCACCAATCTTGACACCAAATTTGGTGGCTTTATCTCAATAGCTGTGTGAAGATATAGGCGTTTTTGATTTCAAAATGCAGTGGGCTGGAGATCGGGGGGGACGTGGCTCCAAAACTTTGATGCAGTTTTTGGAAGTCATAGACAATTATCTTCTAACCAAACTTGGTGACTCTTGCTTAAACACCATGAAAGATACACGCATTACCGTTTTAGCGAAGCGTTTGGATGGATTGGGGCGGCTAGGGCAGTATGGATGGGCGTGGCATCCAAAGTTTCTATGCATTTTTGACGTGATAACGTCTACAAAATTGATGAGTATAAGAGTAGCATGATCAAAAACGAGAAAGCCATTACACAGAAAAGAAAATCGTGGCGCAGCTATACAGGCGCTTTGAATGAATATGTTTTTTAATGTTATTTGTTTTGAAGTAGCAACAACAATTTCAGCAATTCAGGTTTATTATTCTTGCATTTTAATAATCTGATACTAAGTATATTTTCAGGCATTTATTCTTTGTTTAATAAATTTGAGAGATAAGCATGTAAACAAACTTTCTGCTATATTCTCGACTAGACGATACCCGCGCGTTAAAGTTTACAATCATTTCATCACTGTTTTACTATGACGTTTTCACGCAAAACTATCGTCCGTATACCAACTTTACTGACCTCTTTTTTTTGGGATCACCTTACAACCAAATTTGGTAACTCTAGCGCAAACACAAGGGATGATACACGCATTACCGTTGAGGCTATCGTAAAACCTCAATTTTACACGGCTATAGATATAGACATTTGCAAAGTTTCAAGTCTCTAACTTTAAGGGTGTGGAAAAAAGTTGCGAACATACGGACGGTCGAACGGATGGACGGTCGGACGGACGGACGAAGATACGGACAGACGGTCAAACACCATGACGGACATTGCACAAACCCAATATACGCTTTTCCTTTAATATCGAGTATAACAATGGTGGCACAATATAGAAAGGATAACCATTGGTGATAGGATAAATTGATGCTTAATTTTCTGAGCCATCTACACGCAAATACGTGAACCAATGCTACCGAATGCTCCATTCGACAACATAATAGTCGGAGCCGGTCAAAAAACACACAAGCGAAGTGTAAAGAGAAGTTTTTGAATGGGTCCAAAGGAGTTTAGAAAAATGGAAGCCCGAAGTACTCGACAAGGTTTAGGTAAAACAACACCATTTGTCTATTGAAGATCAAAATCTGCATCGCTGCAAAACTGGCTCCTGAATTTGTCGGACATACACCATAGCAAATTTTGTTTCAGCAGTCATTCTTAAATGGAAATAAATAAGTTGGGTCAGACATTCCATTAAGGACGCTGGAAAAAATTATAACAACAAAATTAGTCCCTCTGCAAAGAGAAATAGTTTTCATTAAAAACTGTCATTAATTAAGGAAAATTTAGCTGATTTGTTTTTGTCTGTTTTTAGAACATGAATATAAAAATATAAATATATACATGTAAACGTTTACAGTATATGTACGAATTACTTTATTGCTTATATTTACTAACTGCTATCCAAGAGCTTGCTGGGCTGGACTGCAGCTGGACATGGTGATCCCTGCTGGGATTGCTCAGGCTCTGAAGGATGTGGCGTGGTCATGTGGTCAGTTTACTGCTCTCCCTTGCCTCGTCCAGCTGCTTCTGCATCAGCTCAGGCACACAAAATGATTATGTTTTAGCAACTTTCTGACAAAGAGAAAATAAGCAACCTAACTTCATATGTTAACTGAAACAATAAACAGAACGGCTTTATATTCCCAATATTGTATCAATAGCCAGCTAGCAAATCAAAAACCCAGGAATGGATACGACCTATGTACAGCGTGGGCCGGGTAACCAAAACTAATTGTTTTACGAAAACTATCGGACTACTTTACAGGCAAAACTTCTAGGAATCGGGCAATTTTCAGATATACTAAATACGCAAAAGCTCAATTTACTTGCTGGCGTTGTTTGTCAATTGCTATACTTCTGTTGACTATAGATAACGTATTTCTCTTCGTATTTCTGATCGTTCATCTCGTGCCTCTTGTGATTGAGATTCACATAAATGCGCCATGCACACACGCACATCTTATTGTCTTGTTAGATGTGTTCGCCTGATCTTTTTGCTATAATTTTTTGGATTTTACTTGTTCTGTTGGTTCGACGACTCAATTTTGACCATTTGCATTTTGTTGTCATCGTTGACCAATTTAAATACAAAGAAATTATACGTTTAACTATCACTGCTACGATCGAGACACTACTACTTCGTTGTTCTCTTTACACTATTATGTTCGCTAGTTGAGCAGTGACAACGGGAGACATCTAGCAAGGAAAACTGATTGGTTGATAGAACTATACATGAAAAGAATTTAACAATTATTATAGTATTGTTCAAAAAATAAACCAAATTTTTTTTCTGGACCTTTCTTAACATTTTGTTGTATGAAAATAGGTGTTGACCAATTCTCAGACCAACCCGATAAGCACCCCAATTTTCATTAAAATTGGTCAAGCCTATTTGGAAGAATACTGTTACTAGCCCCGTGACACTAAAATAACATATATCAGATTGAGTCTAACATTTTGTGTTCTTATTGTATAAATTTACTTCATACAGGAAAAAAGAATAATGAGAAAAATAATTAAATGAATATAAGCGAAAAACAAAATATACAATGAAGGGAACGCGCAGAAAGCCAGTCAGCCTCTGCTCGAACCAACGCTTCTCGTTCCAAATACTACTCGATTTCGAACGCTGTCGTCTCGAACTCGAAAAGGTTGAGCTATTCCACTTCAACTGGTCGAGAAAGCATGTCGGCCAAAACATTGTCCTTACCTTTGAGGTAATGAACAGTGAAATCAATCGCCTGAAGCACTAGTGACCACCTTTTAAAGTAAAAATTTAAGCCCATGTACGAATATCAGTCTGATTCAGGCGCACGTCACAATAAGATTTAAAGTCTGCTGGAAAGAATTGGCAAAATGGAGGTAAGTTTTATTAGCAATCGAACACCGGGGGTCATATCACCAAACCGACTGGGAGATAAGGGTAAGCAAGTGGACTGTCGCCGCTTTTCTAATCCTAACCGCAAAGTTAATGCTCTTTTCCAAATTGGGGTTACTGCCAACGATTGGCAAGCTAAACTACGATGCAAAACGAAACGTCGGCATCCAAACGTGCTACCGGACCAGCATGGTGATCAAGGCTTGTGAGTGGATTGACACCGCACTCTGACCTCCAACCGCACAGTTATTAACCTTGCCCAAGCTGAGATAATCACCGTCGCACATTTTCTGATTTTTCGTTGCAAAAATCATACCTTTTGAACCAAATCAGATAATCGATCAATTTTTAAAAGCATATGATTGAAAATAAATTAACCTATATAACAAATGTTTAAAAAAAAAGTTCTACGATTATTTGTGTCTATTTATGAGTAAGCAAAGTTAAAATTTGTGGAAAAATCGATTTTTTGAGACGAAAAAAAATTTTTTTTTAAATTTTAATTTATTATGTTGAAAGGTTTTTATAATTTAAAACTAATGTTACAAATATTAAAAAATAAAAATATTTGTTTCGTTTTATTTTTATACTCGATACAGAAGGTAAAGAGTATATTGGGTTTGTGCAATTTCCGTCATGGTGTCTGTCCGTCTGTATGTTCGCAACTTTTTTCCACACCATTCAAGCTAGAGATTTGAAACTTTGCAAATGTCTTTATCTATGGCATTATAAATCAAAGTGTCAAGATTGGAGTTCTACGATAACTAGGAGGCTGGCAAATCGATAAGCTCGATAACGCAAAATCGATAAATCCAGCTATTTCGCAAGCCCTTACAGCTAGAACTTCCAAACTTGGGGAGCAGATAGCTACTAACAACCCCAAAAAAAATGCATCAAAGCCATGGAGCCACGCCCACCCATTCCGCCCCAAGCTGCCCTGCAGTTAAAAAACTGAAATGCCTTTATCTTTCACAGCTTTTGAGCTAAAGCCACCAAATTTAGGGCCAAGATTGTTGACGTAGAAACTCAAAAAATTTGGATGCCGCCCCAACCCATACCGCCCCAGACCCCCTTTCACCAAATTCTACTAACTTTGAGCTAGAGTCACCAAACTTGGAAGGAAGATAGCTTTTTGGCATGCCCATCTGCATCAGACGATCTTTGTGGAAGCGTACACATTTTTTCGGTTTTATTACTGGTATCGAGTATACCGGAATCGGTTGCGTCCGACTGCAACTTTCCTATATAAAAAAAGAAAAGAATAGTTAATTTTGTTGCCTCTTTGTTTCAGTAGCCGTTAATGCATTTGATGTAGATGGTTGCATGGGAAGTTCAGTAGTTTCGGCATGTTGTTGTTGTAGTGCTTGATGCTCCTCTTGTTTTTGTTGCTGTGTTGAATGTTGCTCTTTCCTCCTCTTCCGATTCTCTACCATATATTTTTTATTTTGTTGCCTTTGTTGCTCTTGATGTTTTTGATCTAATGAATCCAGCATCGTTTTCAATAAAAACATCATAATTTAAACAGCATTATTAAACGAAATTAGCTTACTTCCATTACACAAAATTTTATTTTGAAATTAAATTGATTTGTTGTGGCTAGTAAGGAGTTTTTTCCGATCCTATTCTTTTGCCTTAGCGCATCGAGTTTCCAACCCACAGAAATTTAAAATGCAACTGTCGTGCGCCGCACACTTATTCTTTGTGTCTGCTACCAAACCACTCTCGGCGACAACGACAGCATTCTTTCGCCCCGCAATAACGATTCGTCCCTAAGCAACAACGAACCAAATCAACATTGAGTCAAAGCAACAACGAATCAAAGCAACGACGAGTTAAGGCAACAACGAGTCAAAGCCACAAGAAAAGAACAAAAAGAATACATAGCGACAGCAAAGCAGCAGACACATCGTGTTATGTTCGTTAGCAAGACTTTGTATCTTTCAATTATTCTCTGCTACTACACCAATACAATCATACTTAGATGAATATGTTTATGAAATATTTCAGTCGGTCCAGCACGGCACTCGAAATTTGTTCGTCGGTCGAGCTCAGTCCAGCAAGGCACGCTGCATTTCTTTGCATGTATTCAACTGACAGATATAAATACCCGCACCTAAAAATGTTAACACATCAATAATAGCTAAGATCTATATGATGTATCTTCCTCATATTCTTCTCATGTTTCGATTAGATTCTCAATTTGTCGTTTTTTTTTTGTATTGTGAGTCATAATTTGGTTTTCCTTCGTACATAAATATGTCAGCTGCTGTTATATTCGTCGTCTGTTTTATGTTTATATGTAAATAATAATTTTTTTTCTTTCTATTTTCTTTATTTGCAATCAGTCTATATAATATATTGACTTTTGAGTTGTTGTTAGGGTTTAAAAATGGTGGGGTGGTGATGGGGGAGGGAGGAGGATTTAAAATTTTATTTGTGTGTCAAATCCAGGGGGTGTGTCCTCCACTATTCACGGCCAACTACGCATGCCAATGGTCAAAGAGGTCATCTCAAAGTAAAATGTCAGCTACATTGCCAGACTACACAATCACCCCAGCAATCTAGCTCTTTCCCTCCTTGACAACAGTCTTACCACCAGAAGACTCCAGAGGACCCACCCGCTTGACCTCCCACACCTGGTCGACGTCTGATCCTCGCCCACACTAGCTCCTAGTTCACCCAATGATACATTAACTTAAACTTAATTACTGCCAAAATTAAAGCCATATAATTTAATTATTGCCCACACGGCCAGATCTTAAATAAAATCACACTGAACCCCAAAAAAAATAAAATAAAATAAAATCCCCGAGTCGTTGTACTGTTATCCAGTAGGTTTACGGCTAGAGGGTTGACATGGTTATCCAGCCTATCCAAATATGCCTTCGTGAGCCTAGCAACCTCCTGGGTTATATGAAGGACTTCTAGTGTATAGCGTCGGGCCCAGGACACTTCCCTGTGGGACTCCAGCTCTGACTTCTCTTTTTGCTTAGCTCTCCTCGCCGTATTTAACGTAAAAAATTCGACCAGTTAGAGGAGATCTGAGCAGCAGATATTGAGAGGCGGGTAGCGCTAGCTTCAGCTTGTAGAGCAATCCTACATGCCAAACACTGTCAAATGCTTGGCTGACATTAAGGAAGACGGCCGAAAAGCTGCTTTATTTCTCCAATGAGCTCGTCATGTTCTACCTCCGGGATGGGAAGAGACATTTGGAGGGGTATATCCAGGGAACGGATAGTGCCTTCATCGTCCTCTGGAGAGCACTTTGTGAAGGGAGAGAAAGAGCAGTAAAGGTGTTTGGCGAATGCTACGGCCTTTTCTTTTTCAGTTCTGCACCAGGAACCGGATACATCCTTCACAGATTCCGCTCTCCTTGCGGGTCTCGTTATCCCCTTGGTGATTTGCCATAGATTGTGCTCAGGCTGGCAAGGTTCCACAAGTAGCAGGTACTGCTCAAGGGACTCTCTCCTCAGATTCTGGAGCAGTTCCTTCAAGGCCTTGGCTGCTCTCTTGTACTCCGTCTTGTCGAGCGAGCTGCGAGAAATGTGCCATACTCGGCGTAAACGCCTCTTCTCAGCAACCATGGCAGCAACATTCGGAGACCAGATATGCTTGTTTCTGTGTGGCACTGTTTTTCGCGGTCTCTGAGCAGGGGTGGCATAGCAGGTGGCGTGATGGATTTCCATGTTTAGTTCCTCTACGGCAAATCGTCGCCGTTTTCGATCATAACCTCAGGATCCAGTTTATGCTCCAGCCATCTTTGTTAGGGCTCAAAATTGTTTTTTTGCTTAAACAGCCTGGTAGTTTTCCTTTGTATCTGCTGATGAGTTAGCTCAGAGTGTGACTGCGCTGTGATCGGAGTAGAGATCATTGGCAGATGAACTGGTGACTTTATGCCTGGCTATGTCTTTTGATATGGCAAAGTCGAGCACATCCGGAACCCTGTTGCTGTCAGTGGGCAAGTACGTAGGCTCGCCTGATGAATGACATTCCAGGTGTTTTTCCATGATGCAATTGAACAGCGCTTTGCCTTTGGGGTTATTAAGCCTGGATCCCCACCAGATGTGCTTGGCATTTAAGTCACCACCTATTCTAAACTTAAGGCCAAGTCTGTTCAACATGTCCTGAAACTGTCTTTGCTCAATAATATGTCGAGGTGGACAGCAGCGATGGTCAAGTCTCCACACGGACCAGATAATCTAACCTTTGCACACTGTGCCCACTGTTGCTAAAATGCCGGTAGCTCAAAAAATTTAATGCCGGGGAATGCCGTTAGGGTGGTTTACTGCTATCACTTCGTAACCAGGTATTGAAAAGTATGATCTCTGTGAGAAATGGGTCTCGGAAACTAGAAGAATGTCCACATTGTTTGTTTTAAGGTAGAGGTCTACCTCTGGCCTGCTGTTACACTGGCCTTTCGCATTCCATAGAACTAAATGGAAACTTATTCGCATTGTTTTGCAATCAGTGACGTTAGAAGGCTGGTCAGTGCTGCAAACTGGTCAATAAGCTTCTCCATCATGGCCTCATGTTTGTCCATTCTGGACGATGTTTGGCTGGAGGTGGGTGGGACATTCTCGTCTTGTGGATGTGGCTGCTGCCCTCCACGCGTAATGCTGGCAAAGGACGTGCCGGGGACGAGTGTGGCTGATGCTGTGTCTCTTCTTGACTGGGACCTTGCAACCTTCGTAGGATGATGCATGGTTCCCATTACAGTGGGTGCAGCAGGCAGGGCTGTCCTTGGCCTTCAGACATTCCACTGAGTTGTGGTCTCCTCCACACTTTACGCACTTAGGGGCAAGGCGGCAGTAACGCTAGGAGTGTCCGAATCTGTGGCAGCGGAAGCATTGACCTCCTTAGTTTTGTTTGGTAACTCAACAAACACCACGCAGTGACCCAATCGCTTGACGTTAAAGACGTCCTTATTTTTACCGATTTGGTACAACAGCAGTTAAATCTGCTAGACGATTGGCTGAAAAGGTGAAATATTGCCGTCAACCAGGACAAATCAACACAAACCACGTTCGCTCTGCGCCTGGGTAATTGTCCGCCTGTCTTTTTAGACGGATCAGTGATTCCTGAGGAGGCAACTCCAAAATACCTCGGTATCACTCTGGATAGGAGGCTCACTTGGCGTACGCACCTCGATCGCAAACATAAGCAGGCTGACATTAGGATGGAACAACTCTACTGGCTTATCGGTAGGCAGTCCAAAACGAAACTTAGTGTGAAGTTACAAGTTTACTAGGCCATTCTTAGGCCCATCTGGTCTTATTGCATCCAGCTGTGGGGGACCGCGAGCATGAGCAATCGGATGTTGATCCAGAGGTTTCGGAACAAAGCACTCCGAGTTATATCAGGTGCCCGCGTGTACCATGACAACGCCACTGTTCACGGCCAACTACGCATGCCAATGGTCAAGGAGGTCATCTCAAAGTTAAGTGTCAGCTACATTGCCAGACTACACAATCACCCCAGCAATCTAGCTCTTTCCCTCCTTGACAACAGTCTTACCACCAGAAGACTCCAGAGGACCCACCCGCTTGACCTCCCACACCTGGTTGACGTCTGATCCTCCCCCACACTAGCTCCTAATTTACCCTATGATACCTTAATTTAAACTTAAGTTCTGCCAAGATTCAAGCCATATAATTTAATTATTGCCCACTCGGGCAGATCTTAAATAAAATCACACTGAACCAAAAAAAAAAAAAAAAATTTTACTTTCAAACGAAAAAGATGGACAGTGGCGTGTTTGTATTGCGGAAGAAGGCGTTTTTAATATCGTTGCCACGAACTGTATGCCCTAGTGCAGCTAATGCTTCTTTTATTTCATTGTTGTCTGTGGAGTAGTGGAGTCATTTGACCACTATACGGTAAGCACGCTCGTCCCTGAAACGTTTGGTAGCGGACTTCATTGCCATATAAATAGTGCTTGAGTTTTGAGTAGGGTCTAAGGTGATCCGCACTCTTTCGTCTCTCCCTGACTTATAGTCGTATTTTGAAATGCCGACTGCAATATCCACATCGGTTAATAGCCCTTTAATATCACCTACGTCCGAGATAAAAATGGGGGGAGGTTTGATCGTCCTTGGTGCAGCAGTAGCGGCCTCTTCTCTTGCAGAAGGAGCAGTGGATGCCGGAGGCATGACATCGTCGTTGTCGTCGCTGTCGTCGCTATCATCGGTGAGCATTGCAAACCGGTTAGGGTTGACCGTTATCGACTTAAAGTGGACTTAGCGTTTGGGGCTTTTACGTCTGACCTCCACGGGTTCCGTTCCAGTTGAGCTATCCGAGCCGTTATCCAAAGCATTCGTCATAGCAGACTTTTTGGCCTTGGTCTGCTTGACCATGGCCATTATCTTGGACTTGGCAGGGGCCAGCTGCCATCTCACCTTGGAACAGCTTGTTTCCCTTGAGATTTCTGGTTTCGCCTGGAGGTATGCAGTACTGTTTAAAAAAAAAACGGACTTTAATCGCACAGCCTTAGCTTATGCAATGCTTTTTAATAAAACACTTCTTGCTTCTGCTTGATAGCAATTGTCTGTATCAATTGTTCACTTCACTTTGATCACTAATAGTGACTTTGAGGTCACTATTCACTGTTTGTGCCACTTTTAAGGGCTTGTCTTTGATATTTAGAGATGAAAATCTAATTTTCACTCTCACGTTTCACAATTACGTTCTGCTCAGTTTAAGTGACCAAAATGTTAAGGGTTGAAATATTGACATGTGCGAGTCTGTGAACCACGTGACTTTCGCTTAATATTTGGCTAACATTAGCCCAGTTCTCAACGATAGACTTAAACAAAGTTTAGTTTGAGTTCCAACGAGTAGGGCTTGCCGTTTTTAAAGTTGTGCCCAATTTGTGCTGCAAATTAGCCTTTTCAAAATATTTAGTTATATTTTTATACGAGCTTAAGATTTCGTTCAGCTCGGTTGCTTCTTTTAACGACTTTTCTAACACATTGGAAAACAAGTGGGTGCTGCAATTCAATCGAATGTTTTTCTCGAATGCTTTTTTTACATTGCTCCCTCTGTCTGTCACAAAGTTTATATTGCTTATGTTGTCAATAAAACTCTAAGAACAAGCCTTCAATTTTCATTAAAATATTTTCACCAGTTGATTGCTGAAAATCCATCGATTTTAAGCAGCAAATTATATCGTGCAGCTTGTAGTTTTTTTTATAATGAGGTGTGACTCCCAAAAAATTACGATTAACGTACTGGTCAGCCCACATATCTAACGAAGTAGAAACTTTTCCACTATCCGCAGCTTGCTTGAGGTCGATTGAAACTAACGCTTTTTTCATAGCATCTTTTTGCACTTTTCGGCTTAATGTTGTTGGGTGCGGTAACAAGTCAGCAATGTCAATGTTCTCTCCGTAGGTTGCACCAATTTTTATGAAAAACTGCACCATTTGCTTAAAGCCAGGTCCAGCAACTGCCGAGAAGGGGCGACAATCTTCCACAATCCACTGGGAGCATTTATCAATTGCCTCTTTTTTCTGACAATCGGACGCCTGCTGCACCTTTCTTAATGCCATGCAACATTTATGGCGTAATAAGTTCGATGTGCTATTTTTTATGAATTTAAGCACTTTTCGGCATGTGCCACAAAAGATCCAGCCATCCACAACAGTTCTGTCTTCTTTTAAAATTTCGTGCAGTATGCTCGAAATGACTCTTGTTCCGTTGTGTTTTTGGGTAATTGTGTATTTTTAACTCTCAATATTATTTTTAATTTCTTCTGCCATTTCTCTAAGCTCTTAAAATCACACTTGCTCATTGAACATTTAAATGCAAATTAAAATAAGACAAAAGCAAACCAACGCAATGATGCATTTGAATGCAAAACACCAATTTTACAAAGTTAGCAAAAAGTATAACAACGCAATGATGGTTACACCCTTTTTTGACAAAAATATAACTGTAATACCATGGTGTCATCAAAATACCATGGTGTTTTACTTGTGTTTTGCGTACCTAACCTTCTTTGCATGTGTGACTGTTTTTACTTGTTGCCTGCTGCTACATTCCGCTATGAGTGGTGCATCGCACGACGCGAAATCGCTTGACCATAAACATCGCATTTAATTGCTTGGTTTACTTTAGTTTATTAAAATTAATCCCGGTTGAGCCCCCAAAATTAGTATTGACAAATTGTTTATTTAAATGGGCTAATTTCAAAAATTATAGATAACGTTTAATAAATGTTTATGACAAATAACATTTGATTCGTTCTAAACCAATTCTTGAACAACTTCATACTTGATCGCGCGATTTGCGGCTCTGCTAAACTCAGCTCTTTGCGACAACAGAATTCTTTGTGTCTGTTCAAAATATTAAGAAAGAGAATATACAATAGGAAGTTTTTTGCCTAGTGTTGCTTCCCCTTAAATTAATACAAAAATTCAGCTTTGTTGGTAACTTCCTTTTGAGTATCTTCATATATTATATTGTGTTTTGTAGCATATAATATATATTAATACTAGTGAATATAGCAATTTTAATTCTTTTTACAATGACATTATTTATATGCATAAGATTAATTATTTAGTTAGACAACCAGCTTAAAAGTTCTTTAAACTGCTTCTATGCTAATTTATTATTTATTTAATTGTTAAAAATATGGCATTTTTAAAACAAAATTAGTTAAATTTGTCATACTTTCAAAGATGGTGTTAACTTAACAGCTAATGAACAAAAACAAAAATTTAAAAATTTAAAAAAAAAGTGTAGTCACAAACTGTCCATTTTTGTACATCTGCTTTTAAATGTTTATTAAACTTTCAAAAATACATTAATAGAAAGTCTATATTTAGTAGTTAAATATTTTAAATATTATGAATGTACCTAATTATGTATGCACAAATTTTGCACACAGAATAGAAAAGTTTTTGCAGATAAACACCTTTCAGAGGCCTTTTAATTTTTGTATTTATGAAGGGAAATTATACGGCCTAACTTTTAAATATTTAAATTTCAAAAAATTATTGTTTGCTATTTTATACTTACATACAAACACTTTTAATTATTTTTTTGACTGACTAGCTAGAGAGGCAAAAAAAAAGCTCAGGATCTTGTGTTGAGCTTAAAAGAGGGTTTACATTTAATAAACCATAAGATTTCGTGTTAAGGCCTGTTTACTCTAGACATAACTTAAAAAAAATAACTTATCTTAATAAAAAATATCTTAAGGAATAGTTGCATTTACTCTCGATATAAATTAACTTAATAAATCAGTGCGGCAGTGCTGTATAACTATGTTAGCAGTGTTGTTAAACAAAGAAAAATAAACGCGGTATCACATATTGACCACAACAGCATCAAAGCAGCAGCAAAGTGACTTTACAATAATTGATAAAACAACAACAGTAGCCTTTGCAATGTATATGAATTAGATGTTTAATTGTTAAACGTTGTTGACTAACGTTTTGCAAGACTGTTTTCGAACAGCTGTTCGTAAATCAACACTGTTCGACGTAAGAAAATTAAGTTATTTCTGCAACCTGCAGGTTCAAAATTAAGATAAGTTATTTTATGTTGAGAGTAAACGCTAACATTGAGAGCCATAAGGTAGATTGAGTCAGCTGACTCTTAAGTTATTTTTTCTTAAGTTATGTCTTGAGTTAACAGGCCTTTAATCATAAATTGTTAAAATAAATTTGTTTATAGCAATGAAATAAAAACTATGGTAAAACCTATAATTTTTTTACAATATTCTGTTATCATTATATGATGTGCGTATTTTAATTTTAAATAAAATACATTTAGTATTTCTAATTTGTGATTTTTAAGTATTTAATAAAATGAAGTAAATAATTGTGTATATCAATATCTGATTGTATATGGTTTATATGTGTGTATTCGTTAGTCTTGTCTGAAGCTCACTGCGCCTTAAGAGAACTCATTAAAAAACTCTGGTCTGTTTATAATTCTAAGCAATTAATTTTTTTGTTGATGCGTGTAGTTTTCTTTCAATTGATGCCTTTGTTGTTGTTGCAATTGTCATTTGTTACTTTGTGCTTGCAGTTTGAGACATAACTGCTATTTAGTTTTGTAGCTTGGGCGTCGCGGACAGAGTCTCAGCAGCCAGCGTCATCTGCACAAATATAAAAATCATAAAAGCCACCGCTTGGACAACAACTTAGATTTTCAGCTCACCTTCTGCTCAGCTGACGATTTTCCAGTGCTGCGACCCCAGCGTAGGCGCATGGGTTTGCGTGCCAACCGCCGCAAAGGATACTCTGAGTTGTTAGCATTCCGTTTAACCTCGGTGCTCTCTTCATGTATAGTAGCATGTTTGTTAGCAGAGTTCTCGTACTGTTGTTGCAGAACCAATAACGTCCGGGTCATCTCGAGCCACTTGAGCCACTCACGTTCCAAAAGAGCACGCTGCTGCTGTTAAGAAATTAAGGACAAGGGACAGTTTAAGTCAGAACATGGCAGATGTCTTTTTATCACCATTCATATAAATTCGCAATGAAAATCAAATTTATTCAAATAATTTTATTAATTTAATAAAAATCTTGTCACTTGGGAACTTTCTCTCGGTTCTGCCTTGTTTAAACTTGGCTTCAGTAAGTACGAGCGAGTGCGAAAGCGGATAGCATGTGCAGATGACTTTGTTTCAGTTGCGGTTGCGACTGCGCTTAGCGGACCCTCTATTGTACGATAAGAGGCGTGCCCAAGAACGTTAAGAGTTTGTTAGTATTCGTATGCAAAATATCCCGTTGCGAGTGTCCGCGGCATGAGCGAATCACGCCATGGGCTGCGTCATAATGAAATAACATAAGGTGGTACAATGATGAAATAGCATAAGGTGGTCCCGTCGGCAACAGCCATCCACTTATTCTATGCTTGCAATAAGTGCGAGTGAAAAGAACATAGTATACTGAGTGTCGTATTGAGTGAGAGTGAGGCGGCAATGTGATTGCATGTCCGTAGGGCTTGAACATGCCATTTAAAATAAAAAGACGAGACCATTTTTTAATGTTCAATTTTAAATAATTTAGAATTACCAATTAAACTCTGCTTTTGGTTCTTACTACAAATTTTTTTGTTCAAGTACTTAACTTTTAATTATAGTCTTATTTTAAAATAAAAGAAACTACAAATTTATCCAGCTCTACCCTGGCTGCACCCCAGGCTTTGTTCCCACAATTTTATTTTCATATTACACTTCGGTACATGAACAAGGCTTACTCCCTCCACTTCTTTGCAGCAAAATTTATTTATTTATTTATTTCATATTGGTGCACGCTTAAGGGTCAATGAACAAGAAAACAAATTCTTCCCCACCCAACATTTCTCGTCAACAAGCAAACGTGCACTGAAATGAGTGTAAACTTCGTAAAACTTCGGCTGCCGACGGTACCACCTCATGTTATTTCATCATGGGCTGTTCTACGGCAAATCATGTTGTAGCAAAGCCAGCAAGCCGAATGACATCGAATTCGCCCACAATTCACGAAGCAACAAACGGCAGTCCTCCGAGAGAGTAAAATCGCCAGATTCCAGAGCTGGTAAGTTAGTTGGGAAATCGCTGTTTAAACCCTCTTTAAATATAAAATCTTGTTGGTATAAGGTTTCTTCTGAACAGTTTAAAAATATGTTAAAAAATAAATAAAATATAATAATTTAAATGCATTTTTTTTGGCTAATATCATAGAACTACAAAAATTAAAGAGTATTTATGACTAGCACTTTTAAATGTGTACGAGGCAATTGTATATAATTTCTTGACCTCCTCAACTATAATGATTTGACAAAAAATTTCGAGTGGCGTGCTCGACCGATTGAGAAATATCATATACATAATCATTTGAGTATGATGGTGTAGCGGCAAATGCCCTTACCCATTAAACCTGCCAGGGTTGAGGAGATTGCCGAAGTCATTTAATCATTGCCAAAAAAGAAGGCTCCTGGTTTTGACAATGTTTGTAATGCCACACTAAAGGCATAAACGTATACAGGTGCTGCATAATCGGGTACTAAGACAGATCACAGGCTGTCCCTGGTACGTACGCGGTTCTTCACTTCACAGAGACCTTAATCTGCATACAGTGGAAGAGCAGATTTGTAGACACACGAGCAGATACAGTGACAGATTGCTTAGACACCACAGCCTACTTGCAAGAAAACTACTCCCTGCTCGCCCTCTAATACCCCGATTCCACTACAAGCCGAATGCAAGTATGTAATTGGAACTCGGGAATGTTGCTTCCGTCAATAAGAATGTAATACTTATAGAGGGTTCAAACAGCCATATTCCAACCAACCTAACATTTCTGGAACCTGGCTATTTTACTCTCTCGCGGTACTGCCGTTTGTTGCTTCGTGAATTGTGGGCGAATTCGATGTCATTCGGCTTGCTGGCTGCGCTACGACATGAGCTGCCGTAGCACAGCCAGCCCAGCCGTACTGTGTGTGTGAGCGCGATCGCTGCGCGCAGTAGCTTCTGAAATTGAATGATTTGCTTCAGCATACTAATTGGACTCAACTTTAGTCTTGTTGTGATATAAAATCTGCCATTGCCATTTTTTACAGGACTTTGAATTCGCATTTCGATATCCCCTTACTGTTCCTTCAATTGAAAATAAACCACCTTGGTTTACGAGGGAACTATCAAATTTAAAAAACGTGAAAACAAGATCCTATAAAAAATTTAAAAATCTGGAAATACTATAGATTTATCCTCGTATATAATTGCAAAGTCAAATTTTATTTCTGTAAATACTTTTTGTTTTAACAATTATCTCAATCGTTGCAGATCAAACTTTTCGCGCGATCCGAAACAGTTTTATAAATTTGTTAACTCAAAACGTAAATCTTCGTGCTTGTCATCCTCGGTTTACCTTGATAATACAAAAGCAAGTTCAGATCAAGCAGTGGCTGATCAATTTGCGGAGTATTTTCAATCAGTATACTCATCGAGTTTGTAAAGTCGCAATAATTCCTATCCTTTTCAAGTGCAAACGTCAAATTGCATATATGATCCAGTTATAACTGAGTGTACGCTGCTAAGTGACCTTAACTCTATCAAACCAGGCTTCTTGCCTGGTCCAGATGAAGTGCCAGGTTGTTTACTTAGATACTGTGCGGATTCACTTTGTAAACCTTTACATAAATTATTTAACTTATCGGTTGACTGTTTCCTGGTATATGGAAAGAATCTTTTATTATTCCACTTCATAAAAATTCTTCTAAGTCTAACGTTAAAAACTATAGGGGTATAACCAAGTTGCCTGCCATCCCGAAAGTCTTTGAAAAAATTATATGCTGTCAATTGCAGCACTTATGTTGTTCAATTTTATCCCCTTATCAACACGGTTTTGTTAGGCGAAGATCCACTACAACTAACCTTCTTGAGGTTGTTGTCAATTGTTGTCAAAGGGTTTCGGGATAAAATGCAGACTGACGTCGTTTATACAGATTTAAGTAAGGCACTCGATTCTGTAAGTCATTCTTCGTTGCTCGAAAAATTAAATATTATTGTATTTCCAGCAAATCTCCTGTCGTGGCTTTCAGGGTACTTGTGTGGCCGAACACAAAAAGTAGTTTTTAAATCTTCAGTATCCAAATCTATTTTTGTTACCTCTGGTGTTCCTCAGGGGAGTCACCTGGGACCATTGCTATTTAATCTATTTATTAACGATCTTCCTGCTGTTATTACTAACTCTCGTGTTTATATTTTTGCTGATGATGTGAAGCTATGTTTCACCTATAATGATGATTTTCTATGTAACTTACTACAGTCGGACTTGGGTGCACTGTCGGCCTGGGGCCTTTATAACTTACTTAATTTAAATTGTTTAAAATGTAAAATCATGACTTTTTGTAGTGGTACCCCTCATACTGATCACTACTTGCTTGATGCTTTACCACTCGTCCGCGTTTTTGAAATTAAAGATTTAGACATCATTCTTGATAGCAAATTAAAATTTGATTCTCACATATCGTCGATGGTCAATAAGGCCATAAACGCTCTTGGCTTCATCAATCGGTGGTCGAAAGAGTTTGATGATCCCTACACCACCAAAACGCTATATGCATCCCTAGTACGTCCCATCCTGGAGTATGGATCTTGTGTGTGGTCTCCGCAATACGGGATTCACCAGGATAGAATTAAATCTGTGCAGAAGAAATTTCTTCTGTTTGCGCTTAGAAGTTTTAACTGGGTTCCTGGAATAGACCTACCCCCATATTCAAGTAGACTTCTTTTAATTAATCTTCCTTACCTCTTGAACCGTAGAATTATGCATGGTGTAGTATTCATCACTAATCTACTTAATGGAGAAATCGGCTCATCAGTTCTTTGAGTCGCATAAATTTAACTGTTCCAATTAGATCCACCCGTTACTTCACACCACTTAGCCTCGATCGGTGCTCAAGCAACTATTTAATTCATGAACCATTTCGCGTTATTTGTTCAGACTTTAACCGGCTTTATTCCCGTAACTCGTTTCAGACCTCAATTCCAGTACTAAAACGATCTATCTTATCTAATGTAATCATAACCACTAATCAATAATCTTCCACTGGTGTGATTGGGTTTTTCTGGGTTTTTCCTAATCCTCGCAACAAATGTTGGGCCACTTATTTTTATGTTGAATTTCCCAGAGCTTTAACGTTAACTTTTTAAATTTTGTATCTTAATTTTGAATTTTATTTCAGATAAAAATGTAATATATATTACATATTGTTATCTAAATCTAATAATAATAATAATAATATTTTTTAATTAATTAATTTAATTATGCTTTTAAATATTATAATTATAATTAATATTCATTTGTCAGCTGCTCGTAGCTGACATTAAATAAATAAATAACAAATAAAAATAACATTTAAGGAATTTGTATTTTGTTGCACATGCTGTAATGTGTTAACATACAGCGCAAGCCAAACATCAAATATAAATAGACACAACTGCTGCAAAAATATAAAAAAATCAGAAAGAACTACTATGACACAAAAAAGGTGTAAGTTAGAGCAAATGAAGCAAATAACAGCTGACTGTGACAGCGGAAAACAGGTCTTTAGCAATTTGGCAGTAGTTAAGCATATTGATTTAATTTAAATTTTACAATGAGTTTAAAAACCAATGAAAATTTCACTATAAGTGAGTTAATTGATGACGACAGTGATGATGAAATTATTGAAAGCTCTACTGATCCAAGTGGCGATGAACAAGAGGAACTTTTAATGGCGCAATTGTTAGATTTCCCGATGGGAAAAAGAAATTGTGTGTTGTACTATGTGACAAAAACTATTCCAACCTACACGGATAAAGAATTTCAAACACATTTCCGAGTTACAAGAGGAATTTTCCAGTATCTGTCGAAGGAGTTTTAAAAATCCTCGGAGTATGCAAATCTTGACACAACTAGAGCGTATTCATCAGACATGCATGTTATGCTGCTTTTGTGGTTTGCTGGTCATGAGGCTTGCTCATTTCGGGATGTTGCCGATAGATTTAATTTGCCATCAGCACGATAAGCCTTATAATTAGGAAAGTAACTTTTTTCGTGAGTGGTTTGTCAGACAACATGATTCGTTGGCCGAATGACATGGAAAAGCAAGCAACTTCTGCTTATTATGCTGGACTGAACAGTGTAAAAGATTTTGCTGAAGAAGTAAAATTACATTCCTTAAATACATATGGTTTTCTAAAGTGCCATGGCAAGGATGTGTATATAAATAGAAAGGGAGACGTTTCAATCCAAATGCAAGCTATTTTTTTATTTTTAATGAGTAGACTGTTGCCTAACTCCCTGTAAAGTTCGATAAGTAACTTTGTGCTTGCATTCACCCAAAAAGCCTTTTCCTAAAATCATTGGGTGCGGCAGCTGCTGCGTCCAGCTCTGAATATACTTAGGCTCTGCATATTGTATAAAAAGTTATAAAAATAAAGAATTAATTTAATACAAACTTCAATTGAAAATTGCAAATACTCCTCTTTTGCCGTTTAACTTGCATTATTGTTATAACTTGCAATGTTAAACTGATTTAAAGACAAAATACAGCTGTTACAGTAAATAACTGACACAATACAGCTGTTTTGTTGCTCTACACTTTTCTGCTCTTTAATTTTGGTGGTGTAGAAAAGTGCAGAAAAGTTTAAGTCAGGGCACACTAAAAAACACAGGGCAGAACAGTTTAGTGTAAAAAAGTGCAGCTATCGAACACTTTTTCGTTAACTAGGTACACTAGCGCAACCTAGTGCAGCTATCGAATACACCTAGTATGAAAGTTCTAACAGAAGGGGAATTAGCTTTTTTGATTATTATATAATTAATAAAACAATTTCCTAGTTTATCAGTGGTCTCAGTTTTGTAAGTCAGTGGTTCTTAGCTGTGAACTGTAGCAATGTCTGAACATTGTGAATCAGAGTCCAGAGCATTTACGTTTGGCGTGATAATGCATCGGCTACATAATTCTCTTTGCCAGGTTTTTAAATGATTTTGGCATTATGTTCATCGATAAAAGCTTTCCAGCGTTTTATCTTTGCATTAGTGTTTTTATCTTTGACCGCATATTTCAGAGGTTGATAGTCTGTGAAGATATTGAGGTTCTTTACACAATGGCCAGAAGTTCTCGCTCATTTGTCGCAAGAATTCGCTCGTTGTCACGAAGTGCTCGTGAAATGAGAGTTATGGGATGACCTTCTTGGGATCACACTGCTCCAATGCCGTATCCCGATGCATCTGTTGTCAAATCAAATGGTTTTTTAAGTCCGGATATCTCAAAATGACATCTTCGGAGGGTAGTATATCCATCAGTTTACAGAACTTTGCAGTTTGCTTCTGTGTTAGGTCTTTAGCCACTTTTCTTGGCTGATTGGCACTTATTTTTCCCATTACCTGCTTTTTAGACATCCGTCTGGGGTCTGGTGATATCAGCGAATCCCTTGATGAAACACCTGTTTTATTTGGCTAATCCTTAGAATGATCTGAGGGCAAAAGGGTTTTTTGGGTTTTGGAAGCTTTTAATAGCTTGAACTTTTTCTGGTGTATTTTGAGTTCCACCTCTGGACACATTGAATCCCAGATATTCCAAGCTCTTTTTAAAGAACTTGGACTTTTCCTGAGACACTCTCATGTTAGCATCTTCGAGGCTTTTTAAAACCCAATTGATGTGTTTAACATTGTCCTCTTTATTTGAAGAAAAAATGATCGCATCGTCAACATAGACATGACAAGTTTTTCCTATTTCATTCCAAAGGACTTCCTCAATAGCTCTCTGAAATATGCTCGGTGCGTTTTTCTGACCGAATGGGATCCTACCTAGCTCGTACTTTTTGTTTTTTACGGAAAACGCGGTTTTTTCCCTGAGCCTCACCCATGTTTGCTAATATAACTGAAAAATTAGGAAGTGGGTATTTGTCGTTCACCGTTTTTTCATTCAGTTTCCTGAAGTCGATGACCATTCTCTTTTTTTTCCAAGCTTATCAACACCTTTTTAATCAACAACCCAGATGGGATTTTTGTTAGGCGATCTTGGTGGTCGAATGATGCCGTTTTCGAGAAATTGTTTAACCTCTGAATTGAAAACATCAGCCACACCCATGGGGTATGGGTATAACTTTGAGTACACTGGCACATCGTATGTTCGGGTGGTAGCCACAGTGTTATTAAAAGAGGGACTCGTCTGGGTCCGCAAACGCATTTGATCTGTAATTGATTATTTTGTCAAACGATTCTTTTATAGGTAAAGGCACGTCCGAATCGTTGACCTGGGTGTAATTTACGTGTGGGCATGTTTTAAAATTAAGCGACTGGGTGCCGCACTTAACGATACCGTTATTTTAATCAAGCTGAGCATTAACTTGCATAAAAACTCAAATCCCACTATACGATCACAGTCTTTTAAAGTTGTTTGTATAAAGGAAAAGATATTTCATTGAACAATTTTAACGGAATTTTGTTATTAAATTAGTGTTCTCCATGGATAAATTTAACTTGGAAAGGTTTCTCAACTGGTGTAACATTTCGAAATTCGTACAAGGGTCTTATATAATTTTTTGATGCTCCGGTATTAATTAGTCGTTAAGAACTAATCCTCCTTCTACATTTTGTTCGATGAACGGGAGGATGGACTTATTCCTTAAAAATTACACAAATGCTTGTGCAATTTAATTGGCCTGAGACTGATAATCATTATCGCCAGTGCCTTGCTCTGAACATGAAGAATTTAACTTTTGGCGGCTTTGGGTTGAATTTGTTTTTCTGTTAAATTTGGTTTGCTGCCAAAAACGTGATGTAGACGGATCAGTTATCCATTGGTTCAGGGGCTCGGGATTGTTGGTCCTTACCAGAGAGCTGCAACGATCAGAAATTTTTCTTGCGTACCCGATCATTGATTCGGATTTTTTGTGATGCAATACTTTGCATCAGCAAAAAAGAATGAACGTTTGCGTGTGTGCTCGAGCGAACATTCAGTTCGAATCACTCTCGATTGTTTCGTGCATGATTGGTTTGGATCGAACGTTTTGTTTGAGCGACAAAGAATAATCGAGAATTCTTGTCGCAATCAGGTTGCTCACAATCATGCGTTCGATCATGATCGGGCGGCACGAATCAACCAAAGCTTGCAGAATTGGTCGTGCACTTTACTTTTCATAATCGGTGGCGTAGTTTGTATAATTATGGAGGGCGAAACAATGAAGAGTGTTGCTGACAACATTGCAAATGGCATATATAAGTTATCTGGCAAACGCAAGGGGAGAAGCTTTGTGTGGAACATTCTGACGAAAATTTTAAAACCGGACGGCACCACATTTAAGGAATCTGTATTTTGTCGCACATCTTGTAATGTGTTAACTACAGCGCAAGCCAAACATCAAATATAAATAGGCACAGCTTTAGCAAAAATATAAAATATATAAATATACCGCTGGACAAAACGAAAGCTATTGAAAAATGCGCAAACTGGATAACAGAAGACTGTCGGCCATTTTCAGCTGTACGCGGTTCTGGATTTATTAAACTATTAAAGTTTTTTATAAAGATAGGCGCATCTTATGGCGAGCATGTCGATGTGGAAGACATGCTTCCGGACCCAACAACAACTTCTCGCAAAGTCACAAACTGCGCGCATGAAAAAAAGAAAGAATTGAAGGCTGATATATGTAAGATTGTGAGCAGCGGGGGCGCGTCAGCTACAATTGACACGTAGACGGACAACTATGTCAAGCGGAATTTTTTAGGAGTAACATTCCATTATCAGAAGGCTTTTAAATTCTTTGACCTAGTTTCGGGAATGAAGTCCATGGATTTTAAAAAGTCAACAGGTGACAACGTTTTAAAAAAACTAAGGAGTTTGTTTAACGAATTTGATATTTCAAATATTCAGAGCATTATATTCATAACGGGTAGAGGGCGAAATTTGTTAAAAGCCTTAGAAAACAATACAAGACTTAACTGCAGCAGCTATTTGTTTTGCAACGTGTTGGTCAAGTCGTTTTTTGCCAACGCAGAGCTCGCAGAAGTGTTTGAATCCTGCAACAAAATGGTTAAATATTTAAAAAAAAAAACAAATTTGCAGCATCTCCTGACCACGTCTCTAAAAAGCCAATGCCCAACACGTTGGAATTCGCATTATAGCATTATCGCATCACTAGCTTCCGCATCAGCTAATCCAACAGCGTTTTCATCGACTTCCTTCTGTACATTTTCTGATTCATTACCCTGCAGAAAAATATTGTGCAGAGTACAGCAGACTAAAACCCAGTTGCAAACAAAACGCTGGCTTTTTGAGTCCTTTAATCGGATGCGTAATTCTTTTAAGCTGCAAAATTTTCCTTTGAGGACTCCAAAGCAGTTCTCCACTCTCACGCGATATTGGCTGTGCATTTTATTAAATCGCAGCTGACTGGCCGCCTCCATGATCCGGGAGTTGCTGCGACACAATCTGCTGGCGTTCGGCTACATTAGGCCAATTTATAAATCGAGGCATAAGTCGCAAAATTGCATCGAACACGCTATCTGTAATGTTGGCCAAAGTACCACCGTCACCAACACCAAAAACTGTGCATATCTTTCTAACTGACGCACTGTTTCCGGATGAGCCCAGCCGAAAAAGCACAATTGCAAGCTGCAAATCAAGCTCAATTTGTTTACTATATGGGGACGTCTCGAACACTTCATCATCTTTTATCAGGTTCAACAGTTGTACAAACTGGCTTCTTGAGACACGAAGCATTTGTTTAAACCGCCTGTCGTCGAACGTGCTGAGAATGTTGGTGCGCCAAGTCATCCATTACCTCATCAAACTCTGAGTCGACTTTCTCTTGCCGGTCTATATCTGCAAAGGTTAAAAGCATGTAATTGAGCAACTAATTCGAAAAACGTGCTCTTCTCACCATCAATATTCTCTATGTCCTTAATAACTTGCTTTGCCAAAGCATCGCACAGCATATCTTTACCACTTTTAATAGGCATTTTTAATCAAATGTTGAGCGCAGTAAACCGAAAAAGTGTGAAAAAATTGAAGTAAAGAAATTTAAACAAAGAACAGCTGACTGCTCAAATTTGCAACACATTCAAACACAAAATGCTGTTCACGCGCTCAGCTTTGCAAGCTCGAAACACGCAACGCTGCAACGAGCGTCTGAATACCCTAAATGCTTAAGTCTATTATTGACAATTGGGGTGAAATGAACAGCATTTTAACGCAAAATGAACAAAGTCTGCGAATGTTACATATAAACATAACTATTGTAAAAGCTGTTGTGGAAATGTGTGCCAACTTTGAAATTTTTTTTTAAAAAATTGCAACTCTGTAGTTCGCCTTCACTTTGTTTTGTATTGCCACCAATATTAACAGTCATTATTAAATTACTTTGCATTTCTCGCATGCAGACAGAAAGTCAAAATTCATGTCCAACAACACCTTTATCGGAGACATCAACAACGCATTTTTCATTTGATGCAGGTAGCAACTTGGATGATAGTTGCCAATATCCACCTGTGAATAAGATCAACGACACCATTTATTCCCTCACTTAATAAAACAAAGTGTCTCAAATACCTCAGAGAAGCCTGAAGACGAAATTGAAAAATATTGTAATGAAAGAGTCCAGATGGATGAAAGTTTTAATTTTATTGACTGGTGGCAAAGATATGAAAATAAATATCCAAATTTAAGTAAATTAGCGATGCAAATTCATGCAATTCCAGCCAGCAGTGCAGCCGCTGAACGATCGTTTTCGTTGGCTGGAAACGTTATAACGGATAAACGTAATAGGCTAGGACCGGGTTCCGTTGATAGTTTGCAGTTTTTAAATTCTTTTTATAAAAATTTTGGTTTCCATCAATAGTCTTAAATATATTACAAAGTTTTATTTAAATTTGAGTTTATTTTAATCTCTTTGAAAAGTGATAAATTGAAACTTTTGTTCCTTATATATTTTATATTTAAGCACTTCACATTAAATACTTTGTTTTTTCGTAATAAGCTAAGATTAAATGAATGAAATTATATGTTTTTGTTAATTTTATGCATCGCAACTTATTTCCTCAAAAACCAAAAAAAAAAACTCGTTTAAATATGCAATTTACAAAGCAAATTTTCCGATCTGATTTGCTTCACTCACAATCAATTGATTCACACATGTTCGAAATCTGAGTTTTTATGGTTCATTCTTTTTTTTTTTCTTTACAATCATTTTCGATCATCATACCCGAACATAAAAATCAGTCCCGATCAGTAAGCAAAGCAATCATGCAAACTGAACGAATTCGTTTCGTGCTGAGATCGTACTCGATCGTACATGTTGTTGCGACGAGTTGTATTGGTTGTGATCAGATTTTAGCGAAGTTGATCGAACCGGCTCGATCATATTCAAAGCAGTTCTCTGGTCTTTACCCTAAAACCTTTGCTTCGAGGAATTCGGTTGCGAAATTCTTTGTAAATTTGCCTGGTTCGTATGGCCTTGTTATTACCCCGCTGAGGTTTATTTTGTGAATTTTTGCCCTGGTTGTTATTGTTTTCGTTGTTTTAGTAACGTGGGTGCTGGCGTTGGCCTGTGGGCTTCTGATTTTCTCCCTCATTAGTTTAGCAACGCTTGCGGCGAATTGTGAGTATTCGTATTCGCAAACTTCAGCTTCCTGGGTTAAGGCAGGGCAGACGGTAAATCCTCGGGCTAAGCGGAAAATATGACCGGTTTAAGAGATTTCTTAACGCCGGCTACAAAGGAATGTTCTGCGTCTTTCCTGAATTGCTCATTTAGAACAGCTGCCGCTGCAGAATGTGTGATTATTGTTTTGTGAGTGAGAAGAGTCAGGTTCTTCTCAACCTCGTCATAGTATTAAAATAAGCTTAGTTCACCTTGCCTAAGGGTACCTAGTTATACTCGATACGAAGGTTAAGAGTATATTGGGTTTGTGCAATGTCCGTCATGGTGTCTTTCCGTCCGCCTATCTATACTGCCCTAGCCGCCCCCAAACCACCCCAACGCTTCGCTTAAAACTGTAGTGCGTGTATCTTCCATAGTGTTTGAGCTAGAGTGACAAAATTAGGTAGGTAGATAATTAGTAACGACCCCCCAAAAACCCATTGGAGGCACTCCCAGCCATTCCGCCCCCAGCCTTCCCGCGGTTTAAAAACAGAAATGCTTATATCTTCTACAGCTTTTGAGCTAGAGCCACCAAATTAAGTGCCAAGATAGGTGATGAAAGCCCCCAAACAAACGCATGGATGCTACACCAATCCATACTGCCCAAGCTGCAACGAACCGCCCCAATGCTTCACTAAAAACGGGAATGCGTGTATTTTTACAAAGCGTTAAAGCTTAAGTCACCAAATTTGGTAGGAAGATAGCTGTTAACGATCCACAAAAAACTGCATCAAAGTTTTGGAGCCTCGCTAAGCCCCCGTTCCCAAACCCTATGCATTTTGAAATCAAAAACGCATACGAGCCGCTAAATTTGATGCCAAGATTGGTGATGAAGAAACCCAAAAAATTTGGATGGCGCCCCCCACCCATACCGCCCCCAGCCACCCGTCCAAAATATTCTACTAACCTTGAGCTAGAGTCACCAAATTTGGTTTGAGGATAGCAATTAACATCATAAATAGATCCGCAGCAAAACTTTGGACGCCACGCCCCCCTTATACCAGCCCCTAGCCCACCTTCGATAATAATTTACCAACTTTGAGCTAGAGTCACGAAATTTGGTATGAGGATAACAATTGACATGATACACAGATCTTCAGCACAAGTTTGGATGCCACGCCCCAGCCCGCCTCTCCACACCTTTAACAAACTTTGAGCTAGAGTCACCAAATTTGGAATGAATATAGCTTTTTGGAATCCCCTTCTATATCAGAAAATCTTTAGGGCAGCGTACACCCCTGCCCTATCCGCACTCCATTGTAATCAGGTCTCGTTTTATTTTTTTTTTATCCGCATATGTAAAGTCAAGTCTGGCTATAATTGCTTTGAAATTCAAAACCGTATTGAAAGATGATAAAGTTACGCTGGCAGCGGCTTTGATAATATTTCTTATTATACCAAATGCGTGAAACTAGCTTGAACTGCCGTTTCTCTGACAGGGATTTAACCAAATCAAGGGGCTCATCGCACCCTACTCATGGCACAATTTTTACTCATTGATATTCTAATATTTCTTTCTTTTTATACCCTGAACCCATAAAATAGATTAAAAGGGTATAATGATTTTTGATCAAAAGTATACCCCATAAAGTATCTATATTCTTGATCAGAATCAACAGCCGAGTCGATATGGCCATGTCCGTCTGTCCGACCGTCTATCCGTCTGTATAAACGCGTAGATCTCAGAGACTAGAATAGCTAGAGACTTCAAATTTTGAACATAAGTTCTCCTATACAATAAGTAGAACAAGTTTTTGTTTCAATTTATTGATAACTGTTCTGGTTTATAAACATATTGCATCTTTTTAAAATATCAATAATCTCGACAAGCATGACCAGCAAGAAATGTAACAAACGCTCATGCACTCAAATAATAACAAATTTTTACCATTCTTGGTTGCCTTTCAATAGAAGTGCTGAGAAAAGTTGAGCGAAAATGCAACTGAAACAAAAACGGGTGCACATGCTATCCGTTTTCGCGCTCACTCACACTCCTGATGCGAATGCAAAACCGAGAGAAGTTCCCAGCTCCAATACATGAGAAAGAGATTTTCTTGCAAATTGAAATCACTTGTGATTCTATGCTCCATGACAGAAGTCATGACATTTGATGAAAAGATAGCTAGTGAAATAATCCTTCATAAACAATGTTTGAAGGCCACGCACACGCCTTCCGCCCCCATAGCGCTCTTTGCAAACTAACTATTTACTACATGCTTAAATTATGGTATCAGACTATTTCGCAGGCGGTTGCTTTGACTACAATTGTTATACTAGAAAACAAAGACATTGTTATAAATATTTCCAAATTATTTTCAACATACAAATATTCTTTTTGATATAAAAGTTCAATTGCATATGAATTTAATTGTGTTTAATTAGGTCAGCGAAAACTTCTTCAATGCCATGCAACGCTACGGCTACTAATGTCCAGGACCACTTTGAATTATGTAAATAGGTAGGCAGCTTTCATTCTATTGAAGTGACCCCTTTTAAAAAATGTACATCAGCATGGTTAGTTTTTGCTCCCCAGGCACGGACAATTCATCTTATTTTTGTAAGGATTTGCTCTTATTTTGGCAATTTTAAAGCTGACAGACTACATGGGTCATTTAATTCGATATAATCGCGGTCAGCCAAACAAGGAAATAAATAAAAAAAAATTGAGTGTGTCAGCTCCAACGCACGACTCGAGTTTATATTTTTTCGGACTAACATAGTGAATTATTCAATAAGAAAATGTACTGACGTATATTGACACACTAACAAAATAAAAGTTCTACTGATGCTATGTAGTTCAATTAACTATTTATAATTGAAGAAATTTTTCAATTGTTAAGTTAGCGCCAACTTATGCTTGTGAAAATATACAGTTATTGAAAAATATTGTTCAACAACATATCCACAACAGCACTGAGAAACTATAAGAGTATTTACCATTCATCGTCCACCGCAATGCTGTTTTCGTTTTTTACGAGTACACGCATATACATACATACTTTCAAAGAAATATAACGGAATTCATTATTAATAAGAGAATGAACTAGCGAACGTTGGTCACTAATAATATATTTGCTACTGTGGATATGTTATTCAATCAACTATTTATAATTGAAGCAATTCCTGAATTGATAACTTAGCGCCAACTAATGCTAATGAAAATATGCAGTTATTGCAAATAAATATCCACAGCAGCACTTATATGTTATAAGGGTATCCAACATTCGTCATGCGCTAGTTTTCACAAAAACTTAACGAAATTTGTTCCGTTTATTTCACTTCTCATGTTTTTTTCATACCGGGCTACTAACATACATATATATGTATATGCAAATCGATTCCTAAGGAGTGAACTCCAATATAAACAAATAAGATGGTTCCAGTCGAGAAACTTCCTATTGAACTTTTACGTAAATGGAAATTGCTTGTTTGTAAAGGGCGCTATGGGGGCAGAAGGCGTGTGCGTAGCCTTCAAACATTGTTCATGAAGGATTATTTCACTAGCTATCTTTTCAACTAATGTCATGACTTCTGTCATGGAGCATAGAATCACAAGTGATTTCAATTTGCAAGAAAATCTCTTTCTCATGTATTGGAGCTGGGAACTTCTCTCGGTTTTGCATTCGCATCAGGAGTGTGAGTGAGCGCGAAAACGGATAGCATGTGCACCCGTTGTTGTTTCAACCCTTCCTAGTTCTTCTATTGAACGGCAACCAAGAATGGTAAAATTTTATTTATTATTTGTGTACATATGCGTTTGTTACATTTCTTGCTGGTCTTGCTTGTCGAGATTATTGATATTTTCGATTTTTTTAGTTTTTCTTTTTCAGTGGCCTGCATTTGCAACTGACAATTACACTAATGAATACACTTTAGGAATTAAGGTACATCGTAGCATAAATAAATGGTAGTTGCGATGGCGTAATTATTGGCTTGTGTCATAGAATAAAAGTTATGAAAGAGTATGTATGACCAGCAAATGGAAAACTAAAATTTGGCTGTGTGTTCCTGTACGCATATGCTGCACTTTTTAAGTGTGCGTGACAATTGTATATAATATCTTGACCCGTCTCAACTATTAAGTTAGACAGTTAATGTTCATTAGGAGAAATTAACAAAAATTCATATAAATTTTATGAATATTACCTTATACTACTCAAAAGGTGGAATACCTTATGATTTTATGAGTTTGATTATGTTTCAACTTTTATTATATCTGCATGCGATTTGGCCAGCCAAATTAAGTTGCAATCATGGTAAAACAAGTAAGAAAGCTCTAGTCGGGAGAGCCCAATTAAAAGATACCCTGAACCCAGTTGCATTAAATATTTTACTCCTTGCGTCCTAAAAGTATGCTTCAAGTAATGAACAATATAAACAACACTAATAACTGTCTTAACCTTACAATATCTCCGAAGTCTCTAGCTATTCTAGTCTCTGAGATCAACGAGTTCATACAGACGGACAGACGGACGGACAGACGGACATGGTCATATCGACTCGGCTATTGATGCTGATCAATAAAATATACATTTTATGGGGTCGGAGATGCTTCATTCTGCCTGTTACATACTTTTGCACAAAACTAATATACCCTGATTTACCCATTTTATGGGTTCAGGGTTGAAACAAGTAAGAACGCTCTAGCAGAAAATTAAATTTCTCAAAACGATAGCGAAAAGCTGTTTTGCAAAGTTAAAATACTGAAATGATCGTTGAATTGTATGTTGACGACAGCCGAGTTGCAAATTTGCACTTTTGCAACTCAAAGTGAACACCCTAATTATGTTGCTGTTCATAAGTTGCAAAAATCAGGGCTGTCACCGTAAAGACGATTTTACTTATAGTGAGAATTATCGATGGTTTATTTCCCGATAGTTTATATGATATTTTTGCACGAACATATTAATTGTTTTGGTGAAAAACCATAATTTAGCTTTCAACAAAAACAATAAAACATGATTTCAAAAACTTGCACGCAAATTTCTTAATTTATAAAATTGGGGTAAACATATTTTATTGTGATATAATTTGGAACTGACGCTTAAGCTGAACTTATTCATTTACACCCCTGGCACGGAAAAATGTATGTACGAAAATTTAATTATGGGAATGCTTGTTTACCTCATCTCAACTTAAATTTAAAAAAATCAGAAATATTGATGAATTTTTGTGATTGATAGACCAATTTAATGTCTTCAAAATAAAGCAAAATTTGGCTTGTTTTTGGTCTCATGTTTTAATAGAAAACGTAATCAATACATATATGTACAGTTATAGTTTAAAATAAAGTTTGAAGCCTTGGCTTTAAATTAATTTGAGGAAAATCATGAGCAATAAGCGATTTTGTGAAACACTCATTTTACAACAACAATTTTTTGATGCCAAAATTTATTAAATGGCCTAATGGAATACAATATGCGAAAATTTAGTCTATATTAAAAAATCGTTCAGGATTAAATGGAGTTATCGGTGCAATTGATGGATGTCACATATCCATCCAACAAACAGTTGGAAATTCACAAGTCTACTATAACAGAAAACAATTCCACTCAATGATTCTTCAAGGAGTTTGTAATTCAACCGGAAATTTTATTGATATATTCATTGGAATGCCAGGTGGGATGCACGATGCGCGAGTGTTTAAAAAAAGTCCATTATATACCAATTTGACCAATATGCAAAATCCACTAATACCACAACAACAACATATAATTGGGGACTCTGCTTATCCATTAATGGTAAATTTAATGACACCCTTCCGCGATAATGGACACTTAAATGCAATGTAAACACTTTATAATGTGAGATTCAGCAGAATGCGATCTATAATTGAACATGCATTTGGTAGACTCAACTAACACTCGATAATAGTTCCAGTGTTATTGCACTACAAAAAAGAAACGATTTGATGAACAGTTTATTTTAATACGACATGTATTTTAAGATTTCATTTACATAGAAGAAAAATATTATATTAATGAAAAAAAAATAAGCTAGAAATAATAAGAGCTCTGGTTATATTTCATAAATAATTTACATTTTTTCAAAAATGTTTTTTAAAATTTCGGCAGCTACTCTCTTTTCCACTAATTCGCTCAGTTCCCCAGTGGCGCAAATGCCCATTCTTAGATCGACTAGTAATCGAGCACTTTGTGGGCGGCCCGCACAAAACGTTTACGAAAACCTGGATTACTTTTACACAGCGATGGCCGCTTTGTGGGCGGTGCGCCCAAAACCTATAACACTTATGGTACAGGTTGTAAACAGCAGCCGAAGGGGTTTCGAAATGCGCTCGGCTGCCGATAAAACTGCATATACTTTTTATGCATGTATATTGCGTTTTAATGCACATGTTATACGACTCAGTATACATTTTTGGAAAAGTATATTGAGTTGTAATGCGCGTGTTGTACGACTCAATATTCTTCACAATAAAAAGTATATGGAGTTGTAATGCACATGTTATACGACTCAATATACTTTGTGGAAGGTTGTAATGCGCGTTATATATGCACGCAGTGCTGATACTGTATTGGGAAAATTAATAAGCATTTAATTCAAATTTCAACAAACAATATTTTTATTTCATTTTTAATTAATCGCTATTATTATTCTCATCATTTTCTTGTTCTGATGTGTTTCTATTGTTATTTTTGTTATTATTTTTTTCTGCCAAACGACCCTTATAAATTTAATGTAGATGCGCTCAATAACATAGTCTGATAGCCTCTGAAATTTTAAAATATATTTTTATTATATTATATATATATTTTATTTTATTATTATTTATTTTAATTAAAAATTGTTAACAAATCTAGAGTTAACTTAAAAAAAAAATTTATTATTAACAATTAAAAATAGTAGAAGTAAAAAGCCTAAGCAGATATCAAAATTGTCTAATAACATCACCGACCGATAGGGGTGTTTTATTTGCCAGTCCGGCTAGCTATGCCCCTTCTCACAGCTTTGATTGTCAGTGATATTATCAGACTCTATGCTAACGACAGTGATGTTTGTAGAAAATAAAAAGAAGAACTTAAATGTAAAAACTGTTGGAGGTACAGAATTTAGCCAGTCCAGCAGCTATGCCCCGTTCCATAGCTAAGAGCGGTCATTACATTCACGAAGATATTCTGAAAGCAATGATTTGATTAAGGAGAGAGAGGTCTCATTAGAGAACACGTGGTAAAGGTTATTAAATTTAACGCATAAAATACGGAATGAGTTGTGCATAGCGTAATCTGTTGTGCACGTTTTCAAGAATAACGGGCGAAAGTTTCTAGTGGGTCTGGAAGGAATGGAGAAATGGAGTTGACCTAAAAGAAAAGAAGAATCTATATCGCCAGCAATCAACTTATGCAGGAAGGCAACACCAAGGACTATCCTACGATTTTTCAACGACGGGAGGTTAAGGAGAAGAAGCCTACTTGAATATGAAGGCAAGCGAAGGTTGTTATCCCAATTTAAGCCTCGTAAGGCAAAAAGCAGAAACTGCTTCTGAACAAATTCGATCCGATCCTGGTTATTTCTGTATTGAGGGCTCCATATGCAAGAGCAGTATTCTAGGATAGGGCAGACAAGGGAAGTGTACAGATTTTTCGTAACGTAAGGATCGTTAAACTCTTTAGACCAACGTTTAATGAAACCAAGAACACCTTTAGCCTCATTAACAATAGTAGAAATATGAAGGCCGAATGAGAGTTTGGAGTCAAAAAGAACACCAAGGTCCTTGACTGTGAAAATACGTTGCAACGGAGTATATTCAATTGAGTAGCTGGTAATGAAGGGACTATTACGGCTGAAAGTCTTAAACATACATTTAGAACAATTGAGAGGCAAATGATTAGTCTTACACCAAAGTTGCATTGAATTTAAATCATCTTGTAAGCAAGTATGGTTCAGAGAATAACAGTAGGAGAAAATAAGTTTCACATCGTCTGCGTACATGAGAATGCGAGAATGTGATAATACAGAGGGAAGATCATTTATAAAAAGAGTAAAGAGTATAGGACCAAGATGACTACCTTGAGGTACTCCAGAGGTAACCTGAACTTGTTTCGAGGTAGCCAGTCTTAGGAGGACTCCTTGTGTCCTACCCTTTAAATAAGAAGAAATCCAAGATAAAAGTGTGGGAGGGAATCCAATACGGACAAGCTTGAGAAGTAATAGGTCATGGTGTACAGAGTCGAAAGCTTTACTGAAGTCAGTGTAAATGACGTCAGTTTGCATTTTCGAGAGGAAAGCAGCATTTAGCAAAGAAGTAAATTCTAATAAATTGGTCGTGGTCGATCGATTTTTTACGAAGCCGTGTTGAGCAGGGGATAAGACTGATTTGCAGAAATGTTGCAAAGACGAAGTGATAATTTTTTCAAATAATTTAGGGATAGCGGACAATTTTGCAATGCCCCTATAATTTTCAATATTAGACTTTCCACCTTTTTATGAAGAGGAATGATAAAAGATTCTTTCCAAAGAGATGGAAAGACAGAAGATTCAAGGGATAGATTAAAAAGCTTAAGCAATGGGCGAAGAAGAGAAGCACTACACTCCTTAAGAAGACAACTAGGTATATTGTCTGGTCCAGGAGAGTAAGAAGACTTTAAATAGTTTAAGGCTGAAAGCAAAGTGGACTGAGAGATGATAGGGACGGGAATATAATTTGTAGAAGCAATGTTATAAGGGTAAGGTACGTGAATAGGGGATGCGGAAGCATAAGTTGATTGGAAAAAATTTGCAAAAATATTAGCAGATTCGCTATCATCGCTAGATTTATCCATCCCTAGCATGAAAGAGGACGGCAAATTGGAAGATTTACGCTTAGAATTGACAAAATTATAAAATTGCTTAGGATTAAGCCTAAATTGACTTTTGCAACGAATAAGGTAATTCTCATAGCACTGAGAATTTAGGAGAAGAAAGTTTGACTTGGCTATAATGTATTTTGATAAGTCTGCATTCAAGCCAGACCTATTAAATTTTTTATAATGTTTAGACTTTTTGTTTTGTAAAGTTGATAGTCTTGGAGTAAACCAAGGGGGCTTTGAAGAAACAGACAACGGAACAGAGTTAGGGACACATTCGTCCAATAGAGAATTTAAGACGCTATAAAAAGATTTGAGAGCAATATTTATATCAACCGCATCATATAAAAAAGACCAATCAGTTGCCAGAATAAGTTGATTTAATAATGAGTAATTTCCTTTGCGAAAGCAACGGCGAGGCAGGTTAGACACTGGAGGAGAAGACATGACTGGATTGTTAACAGACAATGTAATTTCTAAGGTAGGATGATGTGCATCTTCAGGGACAGACAGAGGAATATTATGTAAATGTATATGTAAATGTATATTTATAATTTTATAATGTTAATGTTTGTTTTAATTAATACAGTTTTTAATAATAATACTTTCCTGTATTGGACCACTTTTAATACTTTTTGGCAGCTCTGTAAATCTCTTAACACGCGGCAAAGAACACAACTGCACGCACATGTATGTAAATATTAGAGATCTGCATGGCTTCACTCACAACGTACGATTTGCTGAGTGCTATAATCTGAGTTGAATTGCGGAAAGCAGGCACCCCGATGGCTAGGAAGGGACACGAGGTCGACTAAACTTTCTAATCGAAACGCATATAGATTTGGGGTCGTTTCATTTTCCCTTTTTTATTATTCGGATGCTCTTACGTTACTTACAAATTATTACAACTTTTCTAATTTCTTCTTGCTTGCTACTCCGCGATCGCGTCTGCTCAGTTGCGTGCTCTTTTTCTAACTACTTTGCTGGTCAGCGCGCTTCTTTCTGCCCATGCTCGCGACAATTGGGTCGCGTGTCGTGAGCGTGCCCTCGCTCATTTGTCGCCGGCTTCGCTGCCCGGCTCTCTTGCTGCGCTGCGTTCTTGCATTGTTTTATGAGTTAATGTAACTTAACTCTATTAGTTGTGTAACTTATTGCCTTATCTTTACTAACAATATGTATTAAGTAAATATTCTGTTCATTTAATTTGTTTTGCTTCTTAAATCATATTCTTTGTCTTATATCTATTGATTTGTTGTTTTCATAAATCTTTTCTTTGTCTTATATCGATATATTGTTTGTATTCATAAACCTTCTTCTCTGTCTTATGTCTATTAATTGTTTGTCTTCATAAGTCTTATTCTATATGTATGTATCGTATGTATATATATGTATGTGAGGGAGGTTCACGCTGGACCTACTTCACACCCCCCCCCCCCCCTTTCTTCGTGACCGTTACCCTGCCGTCCGGGTGTTTGGTCACGGAGTAAACCGCTTCTCCTACCGTCACCCTGAGACGGTCCCTGGACGTTCGTCTTCTCCGCGCGCGCAGCTCCCGCGTAATCTCCTCGACTGCCCGCTTGGTCACGATGTTTGTGTCCGGGTGACACGTCCAACTCTCTGGGACTTTGGGTAACGCTCCCATGTCCTCGTCGGGATCTGCCGGGGCAAGGTTCTCTTCCGGCCGTGGGGTAAGGGGCGCTTGGCGTCGTTCGGCTGCGGCGCTTCTCGACGGTTTGTCGTCGTCGTCGTCGGGGCCCATACATTACTATTGAATTTCTCGATGTTTGTTTTTGAAAAGTTTTGGGTTAGTATAAGAGGTTTGCTGGTTTAAATTTTTTTTTATTTATTTTTTTTTTTTAAGTTTTCCTCTGGTTACGCTTCTTCCTTACTCGTTTCGGCCTCTTCTCCCTCTTGCTGGAAAGGTTTTAGCTGCGCTACGCTTGCAACTCGGCTTTTCCGTTCCCCGTCTCTTGCCAATCGCACTACATTTTGTGAGACGAACTTCTTCACCCGATATGGTCCCTCGTACTTCGGTGCTAACTGCGAACCCGTCGCTCGCTTTCGAAAGTTGGTGCGTCCCTAACAAGACCAGTTCGTTGATCGTCGGTCTCCATTCCCTTCGTCTCAGGTTGTAATTGCTTTCTTGATCCTTTGAAGCTCGCTGCTGGTTGTTTCGCGCTATGTCGAAAACCTCCTTTAGCCTGTTTGCCTTTTGTTCTGGCGTTTGCGGTGTGCTTCCTGTACCTGGCGTTTTCTCCTCGTACAACGTTGCTGGCAAACGAGGTTCCCTTCCCCGCATTAAGAATGCTGGGGAAAATCCTGTTGAGTCCGCGATGCTCGAGTTGACGGCTAACGATATTTCGGGTATCAACTGGTCCCAAGAACTTTGATTTCCGGAGATATACTGTGAATCATCGTTTTTACCGTCCTGTTGGTTCTCTCTGTTGGGATATCCTGAGGGCAGTATGGGGCGGTCTGTTCCATCTCTACGTCCTTTGACACTCCAAACCGGCATAAGATAAGTTCGCGAAAAGCCTTCTGCAACGTGGCCGCTGTTGCTCGTCCCATGGGAACCAATTCCACCTACTTTGTAAAAGCGTCGTGAAACACCAACAACATTGTGTTACCTTGTTTCGATCGTGGTAGGGGTCCTACGAAGTCCGCGCACAGTATCGCCATTGGCTCCGCCACCTGACGGGTTAGCATGTGTCCGGCTGGCTTCTTTTGTTCGGTCTTGAACAATTGGCATTTTTCGTAACATTTGACATACCTGGCTGCATCTCTGAACATCCCAGGCCAGTAGTACCGTTGGGACAGCCTCATAATCGTCTTGCGAACTCCTTGATGCCCGTTCGTCGGCGCGTCGTGGCATTCCAGTAGTACTCTCTTCCTTTGTTCCTCGCTTTCACAGAGTTTCCACGAGATGTAGTCCTCGTCTCCGCGCGGTGGCCCAGGTATCCGTACAACTGTCCGTTTTCTTCCACGTAGTCTGTATACCTCGATGGTTCCTTGGCTATCTTTTCCAGCATCTTTGGAATCCACCCTCCGGGGAACTGTTGAACAACGGCTTGCTGGAGCTGCTCCAACGGGTCTCGAGACAAAGCGTCTGCCACCACGTTGAGTTTGCCTTTCCCGTATTTGACGTCAAACTGGTATTGCTGTAGCTCTAAAGCCCAGCGCGCTATCCTTCCTGTGGGGCTCTCAATTGAATCCAACCATTTTAATGCCATATGGTCTGTGATCACCTCAAATCGGTATCCTTCCAGGTAGCATTTGAGTTTTCTGATCGCCCACACGATCGCCAAGCACTCATTTTCTGTAGCCGAATAGTTCGACTCGGCCTTTGACAGCTTCTGGCTGGCGTACGCTATGACCTGCTCCTGCTGATCAATGGTTTGCGTGAGGACCGCTCCGAGGCCGTAGTCGCTCGCGTCCGTCTGCAGCGCGAACTTTTTTCCAAACTCCGGACATGCTAGGACAGGCGCGGACGTTAGACACTTCTTGAGACTGTCTAATGCGGCTTGTTGCTCCTCCTTCCACGACCACTTCCGGGACTTCTTCAACAGCTCTGTCATCGGTTGTACCACTGTTGTGAAATTGGGCACGAATCGGCGGTACCACGACGCCATCCCTAGGCATCGTCTAAGCTCTTTCAGGTTTGTGGGTAACTTTGAGGGGTCCGTCTGGATTCCTTTCTCGCTCACCAGATGCCCTAGGTATACTAGCTTCTTCTGGAAAAACGAACATTTTTTTTGATTAAGTTTTAGGTTGGCCTCTCTCAGCCGTCGGAATACTTCTCTCAAGTCTGCTATGTGTTGCTCTTTTGTTGCGCTGATAACTATTTTGTCCTCTAAGTAGGCGAACGCATGTGGCTCCATCTCCGGGCCTATCACCGTGTCTAATGCTCTCTGAAAGGTCGCACCGGCTGAATGCAAACCGAATGGCATGACTCGCCAATGAAAAAGTCCTCGACCTGGCACTGTGAATGCAGTGTACTCCCTGCTGCTTGCTGCCATTGAGATTTGCCAGTACCCATGCTTCAAGTCCAGCATCGAGATGTAACGTGCGTGCCTCAACTTTTCCAGTACATGATTTTTCCTTGGTACGGGCTATGCATCCGGTATAGAGTGTGCGTTGAGTTGCCTGTAGTCCACGCACATCCTCCACTCGTTCGTCTTCTTGCGTACGAGCACTATGGGCGCGCTGTGTGGGCTGCGTGACGGCTCGATTGCCACCGCCTCTATCAGTTCGTTCACCTGCTGGTCGATCACGCGTTGGATCGCCGAGTTTTTGGATAGTACCTCTGCTTGATCGGCTTATCATCATGATGATCCGATGCTCGGCTACGTTGGATACGCCCTTCAATCCCTCGAAGAGTTGCAACTCTGTCCTCAAAAACTCCTGCGTGGCTGGTTCCAAGTCCGCCGGCCATACTGATTCCTGTGCGGCGTCTCCTTCCGATGATGATCCTGCCTTGGGGTCTCCTCCTTGCGGCGCTTTGGCTCATGCACTTTCCACCTGGCCTAGCGATGGCTCCGTGACGTTTTTAACTGCGTCTCGGCCAGCCCCTTGCTTGGCTAGCGTGGTGTCCTTGCTACCACGTTTCTCTTATTCCTGTACCCCTTCTGGCCCTAACTCGGCTCCTCCGATCGCCCTGGCTGGCGCAACGGGGCACTTCATAGTCGTCCCCATCTTGCATAGAAAATCCATCCCCAGGATAAGACTGTCTAACATGGATGGCATAACGAGCATGTCCATTGTCACCTCTTTGCTAATCTGCTTGACTTTGATTCTCAACAACTTACTAATTGCCACCTTAGATCCGTCTGCTAAGTGAGTATTCGCGGTCGCTGCGAATACTTCCCCCTTTGCCTTTATCTCCTCAAAAAATGTTTTGGTCACGAAGCTTCGTGATGCCTCGGTGTCGACCGTCGCCTTCGCCATTCGCTCCCCGACCTTCACCATGGCGACTATGCGACTATTCTCGACTCTGAGCGGACATTCTTATTCCGGGACTGACTCGCGCCGGCGCCCACCCGATCCCGATGCGGATGACGCGGCAGCCCGTTTCCCGCTCTCCTACCGCAACACGCCAAATCGCTCACGCCTTGAGCACCACACTGTCTACAGAATGCCACCTTGGGATTTGGGCATTCTCTGGCAAAGTGTCCCCCTTGTTAGCAGTTGTAGCACACGAGACTCACGACTGTCGACCTAACCTGTTCGTGCCCCATCATGTTGTTCGAAATTTCGTCGCGGCTCGCGACGGGATGGCTACCAATCTCATTCCGCGCCAACGGTACCTGTGCTGGCGGGCTCCTAAACGGATTAGGCGGCTTGGCGGGTGTGTCCATGCCACCGGACCTTCCCTGATACCCAAGACCCTTTGCCCGGTTGTACCCCGTCTCCCCTTGGACCTGACCCGGGATGTTTTCAAACTCTGAGGCTATCTGTGTTAGCTGAGACAAGTCTACAAAATCACTCCGTCGAATATATAGGCGGTACTCCCGAGAAAGATTCTCATATACTCTTTTCAGCTCCTGCTCAGGAGTATAACTGCCGTGCCGCATTAACCTCTTCAGGTTGACTAAGTATTCTTTATACCCTTCCCCTACGCGTTGTCGGCGGGCCCTGATTTCGTCCTCTAGCCTGTCAAAGTATTGGGGAGGCAGAAAGAATCCTAAAAATTGCCTTTTGAACGTTCCCCACGTCACGTCCCTTAATCCGCTCGTTGAGAACCAACTACCTGCCATGCCTGTCAAAGCCTCGCTCATCGCCCTCGGTATGCGATTCAGATCTAAATCGTACGTTTGGGAGCGTTCTTCCAATGTTTCTATGAACGCAAGTGGGTCAGAATAACCGTCAAACTTAACACCCCATTTCCTAACCTGATCAGGGACGACCATGTAATGCCGGTGACTGTTAGCGAGCTCGTACATTTGCCTGTAATCCGCCTGGCCCTCCTGGGTACTAGTCATGGGCGGTCCTACGGGCGGCACTACATGTACATTCGGGGTCAATCCACCATTATATCTGCCAACGGCCGATGTACACCGCTCGTGGCTGGGTGGTGGTGGCGATTCTCCGAGTGACCCTGATAACGCCAACAAATCGGATTACGATTTTTTTCTTGGGCGCATCCCCTCACCGATGACAATGGGCGGGACGGGTGACCCTCGGCTCTTGGCGAAGTTCCACTCCCATTCGCCCAACCGTTTCCAGGTTGACGAGCTATGGCCCCCCAATTTTATTGTATCACATACCTGTTTTCGCAACTCTTCTACCTTGCCGGCGCTTTCTATGCTGAGCTCCTGGGCGATTCGTTCCAGGAGGATCTGGATCCGGCAGTAGTACACCCATCCTAGACCCACGCCCGGATTGTCGCATCCTTTTTCTTCTAAACTCAGGTTGTGCTCCATGGTCGCTGTTCGTGATTTTTTTTTTTCTATTTTTGTTTGTACGTTTCTTCTTTCACCGTCAACTTCGCTGCACGTGCACTCTAAGCTTCGACCGATTTGCTGCTTAACTCATACAAAAATAACTTTTTCGCGACGACTGTACGTTTGGCAAATTTTTTTCTCAGCGCCAACTGGCACCTTTTATTGCCCTCGTCGTTACTTTCAGTTTTTTTGTTCTCTTGTTTCAAACGCACGCGCGATCGCGTGGTATGACCGGGTATGCCCGACTGTCACGATTCACTTTTAGTAGTGCGTTTGGGGTTTTTGCTCACAACTTGCACTACACCTCTTTCACGTTAAGTCCCTGCTCAGGCGCCACTTGTAAAGTAGTTATTTTGCCGGGGTACAGATCTCAGTCTGTCCACGTCACAAGATATTTATATTTAAAATCAGGGACGTTCGCGAAATGGAGGCAAATGTCGCGACGTTCATCAGGCACTGCAGAAAGAAGGCACCTCAATGGCTAGGGGGGGACACGAGGTCGACTAAACTTTCTAATCGAAACGCATATAGATTTGGGGTCGTTTCATTTTCCCTTTTTTATTATTCGGACGCTCTTATGTTACTTACAAATTATTACAACTTTTCTAATTTCTTCTTGCTTGCTACTCCGCGATCGCGTCTCCTCAGTTGCGTGCTCCTTTTCTAACTAATTTGCCGGTCTCGCGCTAGAGGTCAGCGCGCTTCTTTCTGCCCTAGCTCGCGACAATTGGGTCGCGTGTCGCGAGCGTGCCCTCGCTCATTTGTCGCCGGCTTCGCTGCTCGGCTCTCTTGCTGCGCTGCGTTCTTGCATTGTTTTATGAGTTATTGTAACTTAACTCTATTAGTTGTGTAACTTATTGCCTTATCTTTACTAACAATATGTATTAAGTAAATATTCTGTTCATTTAATTTGTTTTGCTTCTTAAATCATATTCTTTGTCTTATATCTATTGATTTGTTGTCTTCATAAATCTTTTCTTTGTCTTATATCGATATATTGTTTGTATTCATAAACCTTCTTCTCTGTCTTATGTCTATTATTTGTTTGTTTTCATAAGTCTTATTCTATATGTATGTATGGTATATATGTATATATATGTATGTGAGGGTGGTTCACGATGGATCTACTTCACAATAGCCATACGTTGCTTAAGTGCTTTATCTCTTATTCTTTTATTGCAATGTAAACAAACCATATGGCATTAGCTGTAGAACATTGTTGCCATGTGCTCTTTTTTATGCTATTGGAAATAAATGTTAACATTTAATGTGATACCATGTTAAAAACATATTATAGATATTTTTATAGATCTAGTGCATTATATCAATGTGTTTATAAACAATAAAATGAAGATTTAACAATTTTTTTAAATATTTTCCATAGAATAAAAATTTAGCGACAACTCTGTATTGCTCAGCATTCATGCATGTTTTCACTCCATGCAAACCATGTATGCAGGCTTAACAGGATTCATTAAAAAAATAACTTAACGAATTCTTGCGTAAGCATCGTTTGGGCAGATACTCGGCATAGCATATGTTCAAATTTTGCGTGCCGCGAGTCTTTAAGGAAGAAATCAACGATTGGTTGGGCCTTTTCGCTCATTTCGTTAGAGACAATTGTTACACACATGTGTCCCTTGCACTCTCAGATCGTCTACCTGCTTGACCTTGAGTGCGCACAAGTCATGTTTATACTCGATACCGAAGGTAAAGAGTATATTGGGTTTGTGCAATGTCCGTCATGGTGTCTGTCCGTCTGACCGTCTGTCCGTCTGTCCGTCCGTATGTTCGCAACTTTTTTCCACACCCTTCAAGTTAGAGACTTCAAACTTTGCAAATCTCTTTATCTATGGCATAGTAAATTAAAGTGTCAAGATTAGAGTTCTACGATAACTAGCTATTTCGCAAGCCCTTACAGCTAGAACTACCAAATTTGGGGAGAAAATAGCTATTTATAATTCCCAAAAAACTGCATCAAAAATTTTGGAGCCACGCCCACCCATACCGTCCCCAGCCCCCCCGCAGTTTAACACTAAAAATGCCCATATCTTCTACAGTTTTTGAGCTAGACCCACCAAATTTGGTACCAAGATAGGTGTTAACGATCCCAAACTCAATTCATAAAAACTTTGGATGCCACGCCCATCTATACTGCCCTATCCGCCCTCAACCACCCCAACGCTTCGCTAAAAACGGTAGTGCGTGTATCTTCCATAGTGTTTGAGCTAGAGTCACAAAATTTGGTAGGTAGATAACTGGCAACGACCCCCCAAAAACTGCATCAAAGTTTTGGAGCCCCACCCACCCATTCCGCCCCCAGCCCCCCCCGCAGTTTAAAAACAGAAATGCTTATATCTTTTACAGTTTTTGAGTTAGAGCCACCAAATGCATAAAAACTTTGGATGCCACGCCAATCCATACTGACCAAGCTGCCCCAAACCGCCCCAATGCTTCACTAAGAACGGGAATGCGTGTATTTTCCAAAGCGTTAAGGCTAGAGTCACCAAATTTGGTAGGAAGATAGCTAATAACAATCCCCAAAAAACTGCTTGAAAGTTTTGGAGCCACGCCCCCCCTGATCCCGAGCCCCCTGCAATTTGAAATCAAAAACGCCTATATTTTCCACATTTTTTGAGCTAGAGCCGCTAAATTTGGTGCCAAGATAGGTGATGAAGAAACCCAAAAAAAGTGGATGGCGCCCCCCACCCATACCGCCCCCAGCACCCCTTCCACCATATTCTACTAACTTTGAGCTAGAGCCACCAAATTTGGTATGAGGATAGCAATTAACATCATAAACAGATCAGCAGCAAAACTTTGGACACCACGCCCCCCCATACCAGCCCACAGCACCCAGCCCCCCTTCTACCAAATTCTACTAACTTTGAGCTAGAGTCACCAAATTCGGTTTGAGAATAGCTATTGACATCATAAATAGATCTGCAGCAAAAGTTTGGATGCCACGCCCCCCCTTACGAACCATCCCCCCTTCCCCCAAATTTTACTATTTTTGAGCTAGAGTCACCAAATTTGGTATGAGGATAGCAATTGACATCATACACAGATCTTCAGCTAAAATTTTGATGCCACGCCCCCCCCCCCCCCCTACCTCCACCAGCCTACCATCCACCGTATTCTTCTAACTTTGAGCTAGAATCACAAAATTTGGAAGGAAAATAGCTTTTTGGCATCCCCATCTGCACCAGACAATCTTTGAGGCAGCGTACACCCCTGCCGTATCCACACACCATTGCAATCAGCTCTCTTTTAATCTGTTTTACTACTGGTATCGAGTATACCGCAGTCGGGTGCGTCCGACTGCAACGTTTCTACTTGTTTTAGTCTTATTTTATTACTATTTATGTTCATGCCTGAACACACTTCTTCGTTTACTTTCACGAAAAAACAAAAACAAAACTGTTTGTCATTCGAATGAACTCAAACGGCATTTCATCATTCTCTCGCATCCCCACTCATTCTATTTGTCTTTTATCGTTTGAATGTTGTGAATGTTGTCTTACGCGAGCTTATTAAATCACTCAAATTCATGCTGTTTCGCATTCAATTCAATTCAACTCATTTTGAGCGTTGTTAATAAAAATGTGACTTTTTTGCCATTCATGCAGCTCTCTAGTACATATTAATGATCTTCTTCTTACTCATTCGACGAAACGTACTAGCACACAGACAAGATTTTCGAATTTACTTCACGAACGCACTAACACAAAAACAAGGTTGCGGAATTTACTTCAAAACCGCTTCGCGTCGTTTCGAAGTCAAAGTGAAAAGTAGAGATAAATTTTTCCAGCTTACAACGGTGCACACAAAAGTTGGCAAGTGTAATTCATAACTTTTACTGTAGCGATAATGCATACTGTGGCCAGGCCTCATTATGCTGTGCGCCACTGGGTCTTTGCGTTGGCGATATGAGGAACAAACTGTATTTTTAGGCACTGTGTCTGTGAAATGTGCTTCGTCGGGAGATGGTGGCATTTAAGGAGACTGTGGCATGCATGACGATATATGCATTGCGGAGATGGTGGCATTTGCTGAGATGGTGGTATTTGTGGTATGCACGTTTCATTTGTAGTGATACGCTCGGCAACTTCCAAACTTGAAATCGTTGCACCTGGAGCTAAGCAGTTCGTTCACAAAATTTCAGCGCTTAGTTCTAAGCGCTTAGTTAGCAGCTTTATAACCGCTTAGTTCCCAGAACGCAGCCAACCTCTCCACCACTCTCAAAACCACTAAACCAAACACAAAAACTAAAACCAAACCCTCAAACAAAAACAAATACACAAACAATAGCGAAAGCGACTCCATTTAAAAACGCACCCGACTGCGTTATACTCGATACCAGGTACGGAATGGGTAGGTGGGGCTCCAAAACTTTGATTAAGTTTTTGGGGGATCGTTACCAGTTATCTACCTACCAAATTTTGTGACTCTAGCTCAAACACTATGGAAGATATACGCACTACCGTTTTTAGCGAAGCGTTGGGGTGGTTGAGGGCAGATAGGACAGTATAGATGGGCGTGGCATCCGTGGTTGGAGATCGTCAACACCTATCTTGGCACCAAATTTTTAGTGTTAAACTGCGGGGGCTGGGGGCGGCATAGGTGGGCGTGGCTCCAAAATTTTTTATGCAGTTTTTTGGGGATTGATAGTAGCTATTTTCTCCCCAAATTTGGTAGTTATAGCTGTAAGGGCTTGCGAAATAGCTGGAACTATCGATTTTGCGTTATCGAGTTTATCGATTTACCAGCCCCCTAGTTATCGTAGAGCTTCAATCTTATAATCATAATTTACTTTGCCATAGATAAAGCGATTTGCAAAGTTTTAAGTCTCTAACTGAAAGGGTGTGGAAAAAAGTTTCGAACATACGGACGGACAGACGGACAGACACCATGAAGGACATTGCACAAACCCAATATACTCTTTACCTTCGGTATCCAGTATAAAAAAACAAAAACAACACATAGTGACAGCAAAGCAGCAGACACTTCGTGTTATGTTCGTTAGCAAGACTTCGTATTTTACAGTTATTTTCTGCTGCTACATCAATACAATCATACTCAGATGAACATGTATATGAAATTTTTCAGTCGGTTCAGCGCGGCACTCGAGGTCGAGCTCAGTCCAGCACGGCACGCTAAATTTGTTTGCATGTATTCAACTGGCAGATATAAATATCAGTGCCTAAAGATGTTAACACATCAAAAAAATCATCAAATCCAGAGGCATACCGAAAACTATTTAAACACTCAAGAGATACCTTAAAAAACTGCAATTTTATATACAGAGACGGATCAAAATCAAACGACACAGTAACTTACGCCATAACAACAGAAACAAATAATCTGAAATGTGGCATGCTACCCCACTACTCCTCTTCCCCTTACCGCCGAAACAATGGGAATATTAGAAGCCATCAAACACCTTAAAAATAAAAGCGGAAAATTCGTTATCTGTTCCGACTCCTTCGCAGCAATAGACTCCATAAAAAACCCAAACAACTCAAGCCTTTACCCCAATATTATACGATCCCAAATAATTGCATCAACCCACAAAAAAGACCTCAAGAGATATCTAAAACAAGAATTCACATCTCAACACAAGCAAAACATCACAAACTGCAGTCAATGAAACCTCAATACAAACCCAAACAATACACACGTCCATGACTACCTGAACAACATACAAATTAAACTCAACAGACTCGACCAAATCGAAATTATCAGACTACGACTGGGACACACAAGACTTACACATCAACACTACATTAAAAACAACCTTGCCCTTTTTGCCATGACAGAAATTTCCCCACCATTCTACACCTTCTTAAATCATGTCTTGCAGTCAAACCCATTATCCTAAAAATGCTCAACAGCACAAATCCTCTAGACCTTCTCTGTCATCTTAGCCAAACCAACTTATCCAAAACTCCTTTCCTTCCAGAAAACATCTAACATATATTACCAAATCTAAATACCATCACAAAAACATACAAAAATATAGTTAGTAGCAGTAAGCAGCCAAAGATGTAAATATGTAAATAGAAGACATAGCCAAAATGTAAATAATATAAAAATTAAATGTAATTAATGTAAATATATTATAAGTACCATACTTGTATATACAAAAAATCCGACAACACCCAAAGCCGAAGGTCAAGCAACCAGCGTTTTACCACACAGTTAGCTTAGTTTTTAAACTACTCTTACCTTAATAATAATAAAAATAATATGTTAACAGCTTATCCTTTGATTCACAAATAGTTGCACTCAAAGAAACGTGGTTAAAACCTGATATTTCTCATTATTCCTTATTGCCTAATAAGTGTAACTTGCACAGATGCGATCGCACCTCCCGAAAGGGGGGCGGTGTTCTCATTGCTGTTGACTCTTTTATTTTCTCTGAACAAATTCAGGCTCATGATAATCTAGATATTGAGTGTTCTGATCGCAGCCAGAACACGTCGTCGCAACACAAATATATAATACTTTACTCCATTTTGATACGTTTATTAATATTTTTCATATTAGTACGTAAAAAATATTACAAGTAAGGGTAAGCAAGCATTTATTTTAATATGCTGCTGCGTGAGAAACTTTGTGAAATAAGATTCGCCTCGATCCCAGGGTCGCATCACAGCCTGATTCTATCGATCCATCGATTACAAAATAATCATACTTCAATCCGATATATATATCGTATCATATGGTTGTATGAACTAAATAAGAAAAACAATACGGCAAGGTTTGGCAATTATTTTTAAAGAACTCGCAAAATCCCGCCCACCGTAAAACTAGTCGGTAGTTTTACTTAAATAATCTAATACTGCTAACTTGGAAACGGGTCGATTTAGTATTCCAGATGAAGTTTTCACCTCGGCGATTCGTATCTGTCCATCTTTGGCTGGTACAGTTCGCATAATGATTCATTTTTTCCAATTTCCGCGCGGCTGGTTGCTGTCGCAGATTATGACACCATCACCCACGCTGATTGGCTTTGTGCGGGCAAGCCATTTGGTACGTCTGGTCAATATTGGCAAATACTCCCTTATCTATCGTCGCCAAAAACTGTTGTTTTGCAATTCGATATTGTTTATAAAAACCAAAATTGCCACCATCACCAGGAGTTTGTGTTGAATTTGTCGTCCCCAGTAAAAAACAAGTAGAAAAATTGTAGTCGGACGCACCCGACTGCGGTATACTCGATACCAGTAATAAAACAGATTAAAAGAGACCTGATTGTAATGGGGTGTTGGTACGGCAGGGGTGTACGCTGCCTCAAAGATTGTCTGGTGCAGATGGGGATTCCAAAAAGCTATCTTCCAAATTTGGTGACTCTAGCTCAAAGTTTGTGAAAGGTACGGGCTGGTGGCAGTATGAGGGCGTGGCATCAAAATTTTTGCTGAAGATCTGTGTATCATGTCAATAGCTATCCTCATACCAAATTTGGTGATTCTAGCTCAAAGTTAGAAGATGGATATCTGGCTGGGGGAGGTATGGGGGGCGTGGCATCAAAATTTGTACTGCAGATATAATTATGATGTCAATTGCTATCTTCATACCAAATTTGGTGACTCTAGCTCAAAGTTAGTAGAATATGGTGGAAGGGTGGCTGGGGGCGGTATGGGGGTGGTGGCGCCATCCAAATTTTTTGGGTTTCTTCACCTCCAATCTTAGCACCAAATTTGGCGGCTCTAGCTCAAAAGCTGTGGAAAATATATGCGTTTTTGATTTCAAAATGCAGGGGGCTGTGGAACGGTGGTGGGGGCGTGGCTTCAAAACTTTGATGCAGTTTTTTGGGGATCCTTAACAGCTATCTTTCTACCAAATTTGGTGACTCTAGCTTGAACGCTTTGGAAAATACACGCATTCCCGTTTTTAGTGAAGCATTGGGGCGGTTTGGGGCAGCTTGGGCAGTAAGGATTGGCTTGGCATCCAAAGTTTTAATGATTTTGATTGGGGATCGTCAACACCTATCTTGGCACCAAATTTGATGGCTCTATCTCAAAATCTGTAGAAGATATGGGCATTTTTAGTGTTAAACTGCGGGGGGCAGCATGGGTGGGCGTGGCTCCAAAATTTTTGATGCATTTTTTTGGAAATTGTTAGTAGCTATTTTCTCTCCAAATTTGGTAGCTCTAGCTGTAAGGTCTTGCGAAATAGCTGGAACTATCGATTTTGCGTTATCGAGATTATCGATTTACCAGCCCCCTAGTTATCGTAGAGCTTCAATCTTATAATCATAATTTACTTTGCCATAGATAAAGCGATTTGCAAAGTTTCAAGTCTCTAGCTTGAAGGGTGTGGAAAAAAGTTGCGAACATACGGACGGACAGACACCATGACGGACATTGCACAAACCCCATATACTCTTTACCTTCGGTATCGAGTATAATCATTCGGAGTTAATGGCTCTGGATCGTTTATACAGACAGGCAAATGTGTTAGTGGCCTACTATTTATAATATTTTCAGTTTCTATAAGTAGACTCCTCAGAGTCTCCACTTGAGGAGCTTGTTGTTTTAGTGTGACAGCTAAGACTCGTTTTGTTGATCGTACTAGCCTCTCCCAGCAACCACCCGAGCTTGGGTTAGCTGGACAATTAAACTCCCATTTTATGCCTTTGTTTGCAGTTTCTGATTTGATAGCATCCCAATCAAACAGATTTTTTTTGTCTTAAGTCTTCTTAATTTCGTTATCTGCTCCAACAAAGTTGGTGCCCATATCCGATCTAATTTGCACTGGTACACCTCGTCGATTTACAAAATTCCGAATACATAGTATGCATGCATCAGTGGATAGATCTGCTGCTAGTTCGAGGTGCATTGCTCTTATTGTGAGGCACGTGAAAAAAGCAACCCATCTCTTCTCATGACGGCGCCCTGTCGTAACCATGATCGGCCCAAAATAGTCTAATCCTGTGTAGGAGAACGGACGTTGGTATGGAGTCACTCGATCTTTAGGTAACTGCCCCATCTGCGCCGGTGTCGAAACTGCTTTGTTATTCTTGCATTGCTGACAAATTGCTTTAGCCCGCTTAACTGCTTTTCGCAAATGCACTATCTAAAATTGACGCCTTATTTCATTCACAATGAATTCTTCGTTTTGTTGATGGTAAATCTCATAATAATATTTAATTATCAAGTTGGTCAAAGGATGTCTATTGTGCATAATCATAAACCAGCTTCCCACCAACTACTAAAATGCCATCAGTTGATATGATTGGACATAACGAGTAGATCGAGCTGCTTTTCGCAACTGTTTCTCCTGCTCAAATCCGTCAGCTCCTGATTGTATGTTTGTTTCTGTGCTATCTTGCACAGACCATGTTCCACCCACCGTAACTCGTCCGAAGAAAGTTCTCCATTGGCGTAGCCGATCGATGAATCTTATTATCCACCCCATGGTGCGTTTCAAAAATAAAAAGTTTTAATACTTATTTATATCAATCACGGAATTCTGTATCACCATCAATACAATCTTCTTTCGTTCACTTGTCTCGTCAGTTGGGTTGACAGTTCTATTTGAGGAAGGCCAAAACTGTTTTCTTGCAGTAAAAACTCCGGTCCTTTAGCCCAGACTTCTCTGCTTCATATTTAAATCCTTTAGATGCCTTCGAAGCTTTATCGGCAGCGTTTAAGTCTGTTGGCACCCATCTCCATTCGTTTTCCGTCGTTTTTTCCAAGATTTCACTAATGCGGTGAGCTACGAACGGTTTATATTGTCGCTGATCGGAGTTTATCCAAGAAATCACTGTCATGGAGTCCGACCATAATGTTGTGCTCTGCACCTTAATATCATGACAAGACAGAATTGTGTTTCGCAGGCGAGTTCCTAATACAGCTGCTTGAGCCGTGGCACTGTAAGAATCCTCAAGGGTGCACACTTCGTCTTGCCTGTAATAAATTTTGTTTCAATAAAGCCATTATAGTCGATTCTCCAAAAGGCGACCGCTGCGAATGCTAACTCGCTCGCATCTACAAACTCATGTAACTTGATCTGTGTGTCATGGTCAATCAAATTCAGGGAATAACATCTACTCATTTTGAAGCTTTTAAAATTCTCCAATTGCCGAACCCATAGCTTAAAACGCTCAAACAAACAATCCGGCAACACGTCATTCCAATCTATTCCTGAACGCCAAACATCTTTTACCAATACTTTTCCGTGTACCATCAGATCTGCCAACAATCCAAAAGGGTCGTATACAGACATTACCAAACTCAACAACTGTCGTTTAGTTGGACAATTTAGGGCCGTAACAACGTCCTTGTCGACGCGATTCAGCCGCAGATCAAAAATGAACTCATCGCTGCTACTATCCCAAAGCATTCCTAGTATTTTGTCAACCTTTTCACAATTCATTTGGACTGTTGCACTTTGAACTTCGTGACCTGGGCAGTTCAGCCTTTTTTGCACATCCATTGAATTAGAGACAAATCCTCTGAGATCGAAATGTGCCATTTTGTGAACATTTTTCACCTCGGCGCTGATATCATAAGCTTCGCATTCCGAATTAAAACTCGCCACAAAGTCATCTACGTAATGCTTTCATGTAATTGCATCTATAACAGCTTCCCTATATTTATCTGCATTTTGGACGTTTACGTTTTGAACATATTGTGCGCAGCATGGCGAACAAGCAGCTCCAAATATCATGGCAGTCATCTTGTATGTTGCCACTTCCTCTTCCTGGTTTCCGTGTCTCCATAAGTAACGAAGAGCCTGCTGATCCTGTTCTCTAACTCGCACTTGCAGAAACATTTCTTTGATATCGGCGCATACAGCGATCTTTTCTTGGCGGAACTGAAACAATATTTTCGTTAATGGTGGATTCTAATCTGATCCTTTTAAAAGTTTTGAATTCAGAGAGACTCCATCAATTGTAGCTGCAGCGCCGAACACCAAGCGCATCTTTTTGGAATTGTTGACATTGTGAACTCCAAAATGCGGCAAGTACCATGTGCAAGGATGTATAATAGCTGCTTCTTCATTTGATAGTTTAGTTTCGTATCTCTTGTCCACGAAATCCATTACTGCTTGATCATACTCATCCATCTTATTAATTTTACGCATTTTGTTTTCTATTCCACGCAGTCTGTGTACGGCCATGCTATAGATGTCAGGTAGGTTCACATCATCTACAGCCCACAATATTCCTGTCTCATAAGCTCCATTCCCTTGCTGTGTATCCTGCAATATTTTTCTTGCTCTAGTGACAGCGGAAAATTCCAAACGCTTTCCAGAAAATTCGACTCCAACACCTTCTGTCGAAAAATAATTAACCATTCAGGGCGGGGTTGGGTTTTAAAATTGATTTTTTTTTTTCATTTTTTTTTAAATTTTTTTTCTGAATGAATAATATGTCGAGAATATTATGTCCAAATTTCAATTTCAGTCAATCTGAGTAAAACTATCGGAGTTACAGCGTTTCAAACGACCGGCCGTGCTACCTGATTTTTATACCTGCCCGGTAGACGCCCGATACCCCTATTAGCAGCTGAAATTTCTTTTGTTATCCTTTTCCCTTTCTCCGTCTATGTGTCTTTCAAAAGATGCAAACTGACCTTGTACATATTTTATATATTCAGGTACATCGAATAAAATTTAGTTTAGAGGCACACTTCCTGCTGAACGGTTGTGTACTGTAACAGAGCTACAATTTTCTCAAATTTTCGTTTCTGTTCGTTCGTTTATAGTTGTATTTTCACTCGTTTAGTGTTGTTTGTGATTAATTTATTTATTTGAAAAATGCCAAAAAAGTAACCCGGCAAGATCGCAAGGAAACTGGCATTATTTTGGGTCGACCAAAAAAAAATCTTTCCCAAAACGTAAAAATGATAGTGCCGAAGCGTCCAGCGCGTCACATAAAAAAATAAAACTTAGTACTTCTGATTAAGTAGAGCAAGATTTGGAGAAACATTACAGGATTCTAGACTTCCTGTGTTTCACTGTATGGAGCTGGCATTGATGACTCTATGTTAGTATAAAAATTAATATTCCTTTATTGATGGTTTATTTCGAATTTTCACGTATGAAAAACTTTAAATCGATTTTCCCAAAACCGTCTTTTTTGAAATTTGTGAATATCAGAACACAAAATCTACTGAACCGATCCTTTTGAAAATTGAACATTATTTCTTCACATAAATCAACGGGTAATCAGCAAGAGTTTGTTTTTCATCTTTTTCTATTTTTAATAACAAATTAACCGCGATTTTTTGTAAACTAAAATAGCGTTTTTCACTTCGAAGTGCTGTAAAAACTAGAAAAAAAGCTCTTGCTGATTACCTCGAGAAATACATCACCTTTAAAATGCATATAAATTTTTTTGTTTTAGATAATCCGGTAACGAGTTATAATGTACACCGCAAAATTAACTTTTTTCAAGGCACCTCTGGAGATTCACCGTCACCGGCTTATTTATTAATATTTTTCTTTGAAAATTTTTTGTGACATACTTCAAAAGTTGTACAATAATATCACTAAGCAGAAAATAATATAGAGCATTCATTCAGTACGGTGAAGTTTATCATTCACTACCAGTGAGATCAGATCCAGGCAGAAAAAAGAGCGAAATGAGCGGTCTCTCGCCGCAAATTTTTGCCGACAAAGTATGCAGCGCAAAAACTGCAAGTCATTCCTTTGCCTGCTTTGCTTGCGAGCGTTGGGCAACGGCAGACTCGAGCCGCTGGATAGAATCGTTGTGCATATGTATGCGTTCATATGTGAGCGAGCTCGCAGCCAGTGTGAGCTGTTTGTAGATAGAGAGGGCGCGCGGGGGGTAGGCAACCAACCAACCAACCAACGGGCATAATGCATTAGTATGTGAATACATGTGAGTTTGGTTTGGTTGGGCTACCTGCTTTGTGCTTTGCCTAGATTTTTTATATTTTTCTCTATGCCTTGCATTTGCATGTGTGTGTTCATGTATGTATATCCAGCTCATTTGTATGAGTGGTTATTGCTATGGCATTAACTGACCTGCCGCACTTTTAGGATTTTGGCAATTTATTAACAGGTTGAGGAACATAAAGAAGTGCAATGTTAACAATATGTGTATATTTATTATTAATTGCTATATTTGTTACTATTTATTACAGGTTTCTTATTACTATTGAAATAACTTAGAACTAATAAAACATATACAGACATAATTACATTTAATCCGCAAATATATTAAAAATACAATGACACATTATAACCGATGTGATGATTGCATATAAATGTTATAAATTTATAATCGAATCATATCAAAGTAATCCATGCATAAAGTATTTCTCACAAGCAGCAACAACAATGTCTCGCCACACAAAATTCTATCAACGCATATTTCTTTGCCCACAAACAGCAAGTTTATACATATGTGTATACGCCGTGCATGGCTGCCAAAATACAACAAAAAGTACAACAACCAAAAGTATTTTTTACTAGTTTTTGTTGCTTTTCGGCAACGCTGTAGGCGCGGTCTGTATTCTTGTTATTTTCACAAAATTGTAAATCGGCAGTTCTTGAGTTTTGCTTCAATATGCTTATTAAAGTCAAAGTTGGAAGGGTAGTATAAACTTAATATTAACCTTGTGCAATTAAATAGCAAAACTTGAAATTCGTTAAAATTATTTCAATTCTACATGTTTATTCTAGCATTGTTTATTGTTTATATTCTAGCATCAACAATATATATATTTAAATCATATATTCGATTTTTCATTGACAATTATTGAATATTGGTTCAAGGGGTATTTTTTATTTGTGCAGCTTGTGCGTCTCAGCAACGACAAGCCAGCGCGTTGTTGGTTTGTTCGCGGCCCGTTGTTTAAAGGAGAGGCGGCGGGTCAGCGGACAGTAAAAACGGTAAAAAGTTGTTGGTACATATTGTATGCAAGTGCGATTGATACATATATTTCTTGCTGGGCCTGCCTGCCGAGGTTTTTGCTATTTATGATATTTTCCCTTTTACATATGTACCAATGCACTACTGAATACACTTTCGTAATTTGTTCGCAACTTTGCGTAACTGTATGGCAAGGGTTGTTGGAAAGTGTCATAGGGTAAATATTGGGAAGAGTATGAATGAGCAGCAATAGCAAAACTGAAATTTGACTGCCTTGGCAGACAAAATCTTATGTTTTTTATTTCGACACTTTCCAACAACCCTTGCCATACAGTTACGCAAAGTTGCGAAAAAATTACGAAAGTGTATTCAGTAGTGGATTGGTACATATGTAAAAGGGAAAATATCAAAAATAGCAAAAACCATGGTTGAATTATACATGGTTAAGTCGTGAGAGCATGCTCGCTCAATTTTTAGGAGCCTGTTGTTAGTCGCAAGGCAGCTGTCAACGTGATAAGTTGTGAGTGCGGACGAATTTTTCGTGGAATTTTAAGGTTACGTTACTTTTTTAGAACTATGTTTATATGCTTTATACGTTTATACATGTTTCATGTCATTTTATTTCATTTACATAATCAGCTTAAATTGTTGTTTACACATGTAGCCAAAAACACAGAACGCTCTGATATTAGAACCTCTGTTGAAAAATGTAAAAAAAATCACACATCGTTCTATCTCTTTTTTGCTCACTAAAACAAGACGACGAAGCAATATCGAAACAGCAATTATGCTATCTCTCTTGCACTCGCATGGTCTTATCAACAGGCTCCTTCTGCCGCGCATGACTTAACCTTGTATAATTCAACCATGGCGAAAACCTCGGCAGGCAGGCCCAGCAAGAAATATATGTATCAATCGCACTTGCATACAATATGTACCAACAACTTTTTACCGTTTTTGCTGTCCGCTGACCCGCCGCCTCTCCTTTAATCGACGGGCCGCGAACAAACCAACAACGCGCTGGCTTGTCGTTGCTGAGACGCACAAGCTGCACAAATAAAAAATACCCCTTGAACCAATATTCAATAATTGTCAATGAAAAATCGAATATATGATTTAAATATATATATTGTTGATGCTAGAATATAAACAATAAACAATGCTAGAATAAACATGTAGAATTGAAATAATTTTAACGAATTTCAAGTTTTGCTATTTAATTGCACAAGGTTAATATTAAGTTTATACTACCCTTCCAACTTTGACTTTAATAAGCATATTGAAGCAAAACTCAAGAACTGCCGATTTACAATTTTGTGAAAATAACAAGAATACAGACCGCGCCTACAGCGTTGCCGAAAAGCAACAAAAACTAGTAAAAAATACTTTTGGTTGTTGTACTTTTTGTTGTATTTTGGCAGCCATGCACGGCGTATACACATATGTATAAACTTGCTGTTTGTGGGCAAAGAAATATGCGTTGATAGAATTTTGTTTGGCGAGACATTGTTGTTGCTGCTTGTGAGAAATACTTTATGCATGGATTACTTTGATATTATTCGATTATAAATTTATAACATTTATGTGCAATCATCACATCGGTTATAATGTGTCATTGTATTTTTAATATATTTGCGGATTAAATGTAATTATGTCTGTATATGTTTTATTAGTTCTAAGTTATTTCAATAGTAATAAGAAACCTGTAATAAATAGTAACAAATATAGCAATTAATAATAAATATACACATATTGTTAACATTGCACTTCTTTATGTTCCTCAACCTGTTAATAAATTGCCATAATCCTAAAAGTGCGGCAGGTCAGTTAATGCCATAGCAATAACCACTCATACAAATGAGCTGGATATACATACATGAACACACACATGCAAATGCAAGGCATAGAGAAAAATATAAAAAATCTAGGCAAAGCACAAAGCAGGTAGCCCAACCAAACCAAACTCACATGTATTCACATACTAATGCATTATGCCCGTTGGTTGGTTGGTTGGTTGCCTACCCCCCGCGCGCCCTCTCTATCTACAAACAGCTCACACTGGCTGCGAGCTCGCTCACATATGAACGCATACATATGCACAACGATTCTATCCAGCGGCTCGAGTCTGCCGTTGCCCAACGTTCGCAAGCAAAGCAGGCAAAGGAATGACTTGCAGTTTTTGCGCTGCATACTTTGTCGGCAAAAATTTGCGGCGAGAGACCGCTCATTTCGCTTTTTTTTCTGCCTGGATCTGATCTCACTGGTAGTGAATGATAAACTTCACCGTACTGAATGAATGCTCTATATTATTTTCTGCTTAGTAATAATATGTAATAAAATTTAATAAAATTATCTTGTTGATTTCGCCGAAAAAAAATCTTAAAAATATTCGTTTCTCTCGCCTTTAAAACCCTAACCCGCCTTTAATTTATTCATTTCCATCTTTTTGTTTGTTATAGTTGTGTGCAGCACGACTGTACAAATTGGTAATGTATCCGTCTGTTCATGAGTCAATCCATAAATGTACCACCCTAATGCGGTTTTTGTTGCAATCAAATTCTTATATAACGGCACACTCTTTATACCTTGAATAACCGGACAGTTATCTATATCAATCAGGAGCATTGGTTCAGCATTATCATACCCTTTTATTCTTGTGCTGGCGCTTTAGTTCCTGCACATCCAAGGTCTGGAAAGGCAACTGAAGCTCAGGAACAGTGTTTCTATTTATGCGCAGCCATTTCTTATTACCATCCAGATCTTTTATCTTTACTTTGCATATCATAGAATTTAAATCCATCGCTTGTTTCCCAATCCAGTTCAATGTTAACTTAACGGGTTTCTCCTTGATACCCAATTTATGTGCCAACTGCGTGTTTATCAAAGTAGTGGACGAGTCTTCATCAATAAAGGCAAATGTTTTAATAATTTGTCTGTTCGGACCCATTAGCTCGACTGGCATTCTTTAAAGAGTATTTTTGACATGCTCGACTTCATCGTGCTGATTGTTGCTACCGTCTCTGTTTCCTCTCTTTTCTCAATGGGTTTTGCTTGGTCTTTATGCTACGATCTATGATGCATCTTAACGCATCCGTTTAATTTACATGCTTGTTTGAATTTGCATTTATTCATGCTGTTACCTCGATGTAAACAGCTATAGCACACGCCAAGCTCCTTTGCTATCTTCCATTTGTTGTTTACAGATGCTTTACTCACATTTCAGCAACTTGTGATCTCCTTTGCATTTGTAGCACATATCCTTGTTTGCAGTCGGATCATCCGAGGCCTTTGTTACCTGCATTACAAAATTCTCGACTTTGGACGCAAATGGTACCAGATTTTCTAAATTATTCTCCGGGACGCTTTGTAAATTGTTAACGATATCTATTTTATTGATAATTCCGGACGTCCATATCGAAAGTGCAGCCTTTCAATTATGTGGCGTACGTTTACACGATCCATTAATAAGGCCTCAACCTCATTTTTTGCTGCTCCCACAAGACACTTCTGTAGCCTCAAGAGGTTTTCTAAATTTGTATACCTATAAGCAGCAGTTGACTCCGAAAACAATGTGAAAAATACAGGCCATTCCATTGCATTTCCACTAAATACTGGAAGATCAATTAACTTACGGGGTTGCATGACAAAATTATGTTGTGGGTGAAAGAGGCTACTATTTTCTGCTTGCTACTATTTTCTGTTTGCAGACCTTGCCGCACTATATACCTCATTCAACCCACACATACCTTTATTTCCAGTGTTCAAATAATTTAAGCCAAGCATGCATCTGTTAGCGCCAGTTGGAGTCCTTCTATCTTCACCAAACACACCATGTGTGGTTTTCCAGTGTGTTTCACTATAATCTGCGTGCATATCTGGCATATGATAAGCCACACCAGATGACCAGAATGCCCCTCCGCTAGCGCTTTGAATACCACCAAGTTGAGAAGATTCGCCATGATCAGCGACTTTTGAGAAACCATGTTGTCTTCCATTAATGTTGTCGCCTGGCGGTTCCATGCCTAAGCTACCCTGTGTAGCATTGCCAAATTGGTGTGCAGCTGCGTTACTGCCCATTGCAGAAACGCCTGCGCCACATTGTGTGGCTGTGCCAGATACACCAAAGATAGCGCCGCTGCCCATTGCAGAAACTCCTGTGCCACCCTGTGTGGCTGTGCTAGCTGCACTAAAGATAGCGACGCTGCCCATTGCAGATACGCCTGTGCCGTCCAGACATATTTTCTGTAGCGATCGACATCTGTGTAGCCAACGCATTGTTTTGCGAAGACATTGCGCTTATCTGCTCCAACATGCGTCTCATAAAGATAGTGTTGATGCCTTCGCCTTCTCTGGGCACAATCGTTTGGCTGCCATCATCCTCCTTTTCACTGTCTGACTCCTTCTCGTCAGATTCCTTAGGCGTTGAAGACACAGACATTGCTCCATTCACAAGTTTCTTTTTACTACGTAATTCCATCAAGTTATATCAAGTTCAATTTTATCTCACTATGTTCTTTTTATTTTTTCATTATGTATTTTCGTGTGGTCGCTTATGGTCATAAAATAGACAAAAGAGATGCGTTGCTCAACTGTCTCATTATTCTGCTTCTCTGCATCTGGACGCAAACAAAACATAGCCACAGCAAAGCAGCAGATACTTCGTACTATGTTCGTTAGCTTACGTGTAGCAGACTTCGTCTTTTACAGTTGTTCGCTGCCGCTACACAAATACCATCATACTCAGATGAATATGTATATGCAATATCTCGGTCGAGCGGGCACGCCACTCGAAATTTGTGTGCATGTATTCAACTGAAACATTTTGCTACCCGCATCTCAAGTTGATAGCATATCAAAAAACTCGATAAGCGTTCGAGCTAACGGGCAATGTGTTAACACCTTTTTGTAACTGTTTGAATGCTATGAATATATAAGCATAAAAAATAATAGAATAGTTTATAGCATTTTTGAAATTTTCCCTTTTTCTGTTTCGGCAGCAAACGACATCGACACAAATGAATAACTGTATGGAAGTTGAGTTGGCAAAATTGTTGGCTAGTGTCATAAATCTAAAAATACGAATGAAGATTTATGACCAACAATTGAAAAAAGTGAAATTTGACTATGTTTGTTCATGTAAGCATATACAGCAAATTGAAATGTGTGCACTGCGGTTGTGTATAATTTCTTGAACCGTTTCAACTATTATGTTTGTCAATTTATGAAAAAAAATTTACAGAATATTTGTAATTTGCTGGGACACTGGGGAGCCGTATCGGGGTGTACCTAGTGGTGGCTGGATCGAAACAACATGCAGGGGGGGGACGCAGACACAAATGAGAGAACCCGCGTTTATAGCTTAGGCGCTGGCAGCGATTTGGGAGACATCCAAGGGAATGAATCGGCGAGCCCAGAGTGAAACCCGGATTTTTCACCAATTATTCCCCGAACTGCTCACAGTCGTCGACCAGAACGTCAAACTAAGTTTTATGCACACAGGGAGGAAAGGAGACCAAACAGCTAGAAAATCGGACCGAGGATAAGACCCAGAATCCCGAGCACCAACTGCCCGGTCCTGACTGCCCGTGCTAGTCAGCGGCTGCGTTCTTGAGAAATCTCTCGGACGCGTGTGGAAGACCCAAGTGAGAGGATTCGTCACGCACAGAGTAATACATGGAGTGCGCACCCACTTAACTCTCCCACAGCTGCAACGCCTGGGTATTGCCCACTTGTCGCTAAACGAGGGACATGCCCATCAAGCCGTCTCACGTGGGCCATGTAGTGAGGCGCACAAAACAACTAGATAAACAAGAAAATATATTACAAGTTAAAACTTTATTATCTTGACTTAAATTTTACACCGTTGACATGTACAAGTGTGTTGTGCCCTAGAACGCACCAAGTCTGTGTGCTGCTACCTGCGCGGGTTTTGGCCCAGTGAGGATGGCCGACAATTAACCCTATCCTACCCTATTGTGCCTGTGTGTGTATTTTTTATATATTTTTTTATTTCAATATAATAAATAACCTAAAGTTAAGCTACAAAATTAAAACGTAATCATGACCAGATTCTGCGGGACCTCCGTGAAGCCTTGCTTGGCAGAAAGCCGCTCCAAGCTCCGTCATCGTGGGAGCCGAGAAGCCAAATACCGCGTGCTTATTGGGCTTGTTGGCGACAGTTGCTGGCCAATGAGGTTCTCCACGAGCAGAAGTTCCGGGGCGAATCGCCCACAATGGAAGAACACATGTCTAACATCCTCTTCTGAACTATCCTCGCACCAACTGCACTCAGAACGGGAGTCGTGCCTAAATCTCTTCAAATAACTCCTGAAGCAGCTATATCCTGTCAACAGGTGAGGTAGAAGTTGACGGACCCGTGCTTCCTGTCCAGCCATTGACGCACATCTGGTATCAGCAAGTGCGTCCAGCGGCCTTTCTTAGAGGAGTCCCATGTCCGCTGCCAGGCCTCCAGGCACCGCTCGCGGACTACAACCCTAGCCACTCTTCTCCCCGTTGGTGTTTCGTCCAGAACCACTGCAGCTTCAACCGCTTAGCTGTGAATCGGAATCATACCAGGAATTACCAGGGCAGCATCCGAGGAAACTGTATGTTGACTCGATACCCCTCATGTAGCTGTGTACCGAGGCTGCCCCGACCCAAATAATAGCAGCATACAGCATGATGGATTTCATGACGCTAATGAGCAGCATCCAATATTGCTGCTTAGGACCCCGCATATTAGGCATCATCCTCGCTAAGGCTCGCTTGGACTCAGCCGCCTTCCGATGTATGAAAGCCTGATGCACGCCAAAGTTCAGACGCCGGTCGATGACCACGCCAAGGTAGCGTATACAATCCTTGGACCGCATTGTGACGCCCTCCCACCATGATGACAGCGTACTGCACCTTTCTTCGGGTTCTGATAAGCACCACCTTTGGGCAGCCAGTTACAGACCAGCCGACAACAGCCACCGCGTCACTGCGTCTAAGCACCAGTCACATAGCTCAGTAACTCGCTGTAAAGCCTAAGCCTGGAGCACCAGAGCGACGTCGCCAGCATTCGATAACGCTAGCACCATCAAGTAACTGGAGTTGTAAAATCCCGTCACATGACCCACAACACATTTTTGTGGAACACCAGCAGAAACTTTGTACTCCTTTTCGCCCTCATCTGTTTGATACCTCAGCCTACGGTTCTGAAAGTAGCTCTTCACGATCGCTACGAGGTAGACTGGCACTCGAAAACTCACCAAGGCATCCAAAATAATGCTCCAATTAGCGGTGTTAAAGGAGTTTTTAAAGTCGATGGTCACAACGAGAAAATACTGCTTATTGCCAAAGCGCCAGAGGGTGCCTGATATCGCTTCCGAAGCTATACGGAATACCGACCTGATAGCATCAGTAGTGAGCTCGCCCTTCTGAAGCCGAATTAGAACGGTGATAGGCTTCCAGCGATCTGTACTGCGTCATCCATCCTAGCAGCTATGATCGCCTCAAATACCTTGCCACAACTGTCGATATTGTCCATGTTGAGTAACTCGTTCCGATATGCTACACCAGAGTAGGGCCTTGCCAGATCACGCAACATTTCTCCAACAGAAAACAGGATGGCCACGTGGTCGCTTCCAGTGTAGCAGTCACTTATGCACCAGTGTGCCGAGCGGGCGATTGCACTGCTCACATAGGTAAGGTCTTTAATTGAACCAGCGCGACCATTGTTGAAGATATTTGCTGCCCTAGTGCTGAGGAGCACCAAGTCTAGGAACCACAAGGATGGTTTCCTTGGCATTCGTAGAAGGGCTATCCCAGCCGGTGGACCACGCGTTAAAGTCGCCAACAATAATGACATTGTTGCGACTCCTGGAGTCATCTGTAATTTCCATGAGTGCCGCTTCAAAGTCGCCGATCGTGATATGTGTGTGCGAGTATGCTTGAGTGTGTGTGTATATGTCTGGGTGTGAGTGCGTACCTGCGTGGGTGTGTGTGCGTGCTGGGTGTGTGTGGAGTACCAGCGTGTTTGTGGGTGCGTGCTGGAGCGTGCGTGTATGATGGTAGGTGTACTCACTTTCGTTTTTCTTTGTCACTGTCTCTCACTTTTTACTGCCACTCGCAAAGTCGAACTACAAAAAACCACGATTGCCCCGAAGCTAATGGCCGAACCTGTGGCGTGGTTTGCTGCTGCTGCTGCCTGCCACTGCGGCTGCTCGCCGTGGGTGCGGCCGTTGCGTTTGTTGTTGTTGCCCTTGCTTCTGTGCGCTGTAGTTGCTAGCCGTTGTGTTCGTTATTGATGATGCCGTTGCTGCTGCGTGCTGTAGTTGCTGTCCCCACTCGCGTCCCGATCGATTTCGCACCAGATTCTTAATTGTAAAATCATATCTATCACCGGCCAGCTTCATTCCTTTTCTTCCTGTTTTGGGTCTCTGTACGTTTTATACCAAAAGTCTTGCAAAAATACCTTCGTGGTATTTTTGGCTCCGAAGAATACCATCACGGTATTTTTGCTCCGATAATACCTTCATGGTATCGTTTCGATTAAACACCTTCGTTGTATATTTGCTTCATGTAATAATATCTATGGCCCTCAGACATCCGGTATGGTTCGCTAAGCACCGCAAGGTCTGCAAAGCGTTCACGCACTGTTTGCGACAGCAAATCCTGAGCCGCTGCACAATGGATTAGGTTCAGCTGAATGAACTTCATTTTGCACGACTAAGTACCCTTCTGCAGTGTGGACACTTGCTACTGCCCGCCTGGTGACTGAATGAGGCGCTGCCCTTTGTGATGCAGATAAAGCACTTTGCCAGCTCGCTCTTGCAGCACGATGCCTTGTGGCCCATATCCCCGCACCTGTTGCAGCACTGGGACCTATCCACAGGGTTACGGCAGCTGCTTGCAGTATGTGCCATCTCGAGACAGCGGTAGAACCAAGTGCGTGCTTCCTGCAGACGAATGGCGCAGCTGGACCAACCAATGCGAACTGTGCGCAGGGTAGGAATGGTGCTTGTCATATTTTCAGGAGCCGAGAATTGAGCCACCTGTGTGTTTCCGTTTCCAGGACGAATGCTCTTAAATGTGCAAGCGCCGGCTGTTATGTTTGCCTGCACTAACACTGCAGTCAATATATTCTCTTTAGCGGCTAGCTCGTCCAGGTCACGAATGGCAAAGTGACTTTGCTCGGTTGAAGAGCGAGCAACTACACTCGTGCCCAGCTGGTGCTTCACCTCGTCCGTAAGCTGTACACTCCAGGCTTACTCGATTTAGCTCCAGAAGCAAATCCCATTTTGCTGGCAACGGGGTTTGGAGACCTTGTCGTGGACGCCATTGAGCTTTCCATCGCTCCTGCGAGTAACTAGCGACAGAAGTTCGCTGTAAGAAAGCTCGCTGGTACTTATTATCAGCGCATCGGACCTGCTCTTCATAGTCAGCTTGGCAGGTGCCTTGCCGGCTGGCTTGGTAGCCTTCTTCCTCTGGACAGTCTGCCACGTATGAAGTTCGACCGACTCCGGAGCCGCTGGCATTGCGTTGCCAGCTCTCTTCTTCTTGGAAGGCGTCGTTTGCTGCCCTTGCTCGTGCTCTCGTTGTTTATTAGGAGTCACGGGTAACCTCGCAACGCCACTACCCTGCTGATTGACCTTTTCAGCTACTCTAAGGGGTAGTTTTGCAACTGGCGAAGACTGTGTGGCCTTATCTGCGCTAGCCAGGGAGTTGTTCTGCCCGAAGAAGCTTCGTACAGCTTGACTGCCTTCGCCGCTAGGTCTCTCACCAGCCGGTTAACTTGTCGCTGCCCGATGAGAAGGGCTTTACGGCCGTTCAGTTTAACACCCAGCTGCTCGAAGACACGTCTGGCTCCTTTCTCTGGGGTGAAGCGGCTGTCACAGGTGCAGAAATGGCAGCTGGAGGTACCGAATTCTGGGCAATGCCGAACGGCGCACAATAGACACCACTGTTGCCAGTGATAACTACTCAGTCGCAGAACTTCAAGCATTCCCACGTAGACCAAAGGTTTCGCTAAGGTTTTCGACCGGTGCAGGCTATACCGCCCCGATTCGGTCACGCAGCCGGTACCATGGCTATTTTCTTTATTTGCTTAGAAATCGCCTAATAGTGCGCCTGTTGTTTAGGCATTACTCTTTGCAAAACCCTTGCTTGTATGCAATGGTATTTTTCACAAACCACCCACAGTTGGGACACCTCGTTCAGTACTGGCGCCACCTGTGAACACCACAACAAAAAGATCTACAGCAAGTTCAACAGCAACGAACACAAAAAATGCCTAACACTTCTGGAGTCACTAGTGGTAACATATCGTACGCCTCTATAGTAAGAAACGTAAATGCACCTGCCCAGCGCCGTCTACATGAGTTTCAAGCGAAACTTCTCTTACCAAAATCAAGTGAAAACGCTACACAACAGCAGCATACGCTTGACGTCCACACAATATTAGAACAACAGCAACACCAATTTATGAAGTGGCAGCAGCAGCTTCAGCAACAGCTGCAGCAGCAATTCCTTTTGTGGCTACAGCAGCAGCAACAGGAACAACAACAGCAAGACAAGCAGGACAGTCAACGACTTGAACGGCTTGAAAATATGGTTTTTTAAATGGCCAACTCAATTAAGCTATGGACTGGGGATAATTTAACTCCCCAACTAAAACAACGCTCCAGTCTCACAATGAATACACTCAAGATCCTTATCTGGAATGTCAATGGCATTTCGGGTAAAGCTAGAGAAGTTGAGCACTTCGCGCACAACAACAGCGTTGACATCCTTCTCTTAAATGAGATAAGACTCAACCGAGGAGAAACTGTAAAAATATATGGATATACAATCTACCCAGCGTACAAGCCATCACGTCACAATCATGGCCACGGAGGTATGGCAGTTTTGGTGAGGAGTTCTCTTAATCATTTCCAACAAAGAGTTATTGAAACACGAACAATTCAGATGTCTTTAATAAAAGTCGCCACAAGTTTGGATGACATGGCAGTAAGTGCTATATACTGTCCACCAAGAAATAGAATCGAAGTAAGTCACTTTACTGACATACTCGCTTCTTGAGGTCAAAGGTATCTGGTTGGAGGAGACACCTATAATTCACCCAGGGGTCGAGAGCTAGTCGAAGCCATTACAGCCAGAGGGGCTAATATACTTGCTACTGGTTCACCAACCAGATACCCCTATGTAGCAAGCCACACAGCAACATGCATTGATTTTGCAATTTACCATGGGATACCGGATTCTAGAGCAAACATATGTCAAAACTGGGATTTAGACTCCGATCACATAGCGCTTCTTGTGAAACTTCAAATGGATGGAGTTAATATCAGACCAAGCTCTCGACTAATCATCAGCCGAACTGACCTCATCGCATTCAGACAAAACCTCGAAGAATCCTTTGAATTAAATTCGATTCTGGACTCTAGAGAAGACATTGAAAATGCAGTTGATATTCTTACTGAGAATATATGTAGAGCTGCTGCAGCTTCGACGCCACCTGTTAGTCAGCTTCGTCCAATTAGCTATGCCATTGTTCGTACAAGGGAGGCCAGAGAGCTAATCAAAACAAAAGGCGCCTTCGACGAAGAGCAATTCGTTCTCAAGAGCCTTTGGACCGAATTATGTGGAACCGGGCAGCCAAACAGCTACGAACACTTTTAAGGAAACTTCGAAGCGATTTCTTTGAAAAAAAAAACTGTCTTCCATGGACTACACAATCCATGCAAACTATTCGCTATGGAAATGCACAAAATCGCTTAAACGACAACCCTTTAGACAGGTTGCTGTGCGATGTCCGAGTGGTGAACTTGCCAAAAATGAAGTAGAGCAGGCCAATGCTTTTGGTTATCATCTAGAGGATCAATTCACTCCTTACGGTTTTGCTACGGCAGAGCAGACAAGACAGACTCATGAGAATCTGCAGACCCCATTGCTGATGTCTTTGCCGATTAACCCAATAAGGATTGAAGAAATAGCTTAAGTCATCCAATTACTGCCGAAAAATAAAGCTCCAGGTATTGATAAAATTTGCCACGCTCCTTTGAAGGCCTTGCCAACAAGAGACTTACTTTATATTGGATTGATATTTCATGCTATTATTAGAGTACAAGAGTTCCCAAAGCAGTGGAAATTGGCTGCGATTTTGATGATTCACAAGACAGGTAAGCCAGAAGCTGAGCCTGAGTCATATCGCCCAATAAGTCTTTTACCCTCCCTGTCTAAAGTATGGGAGAGGCTTATTGCCAATAGGATTACTGTGATTATAAGCCAATGCAGTATATTGCCAGATCATCAATTTGGTTTCCAAGGAGGACATGGTACTGTCAAACAAGTTCACAGATTGGTAAAACACATCTTGCAGGCGTTTGACGACCAGGAGTACTCGAACGCAGTCTTTATTGATATGCAGCAGGCCTTTGACAAAGTCTGGCATGTTGGACTATTGTGCAAAATTAAAGACCTCTTACCTGCACCGTACTTTGGCCTGCTAAGGACATATCTTAAAGGACGAGAGTTTAAGGTCAAAGTAAGGGACACATATTCGACGAACTACCTCATGAGAGCTGGAGTCCCACAGGGCAGTGTTCTCGGACCGCTGCTCTATTCGCTGTATACTGCCGATATACCCAGGCCCAGCTGTCAACACATGAAAGCTCCCTCTAAGGCTCTTATTGCAACTTATGCAGATGACATCGCAGTCATATACAACTCCAGCTGTTGCGTAACAATTAACAATCTTGCAGTTTGGTGCAAACGATGGAATCTAAAGGTCAGTCCGCTGAAAACAACCAACACCTGTTTCACACTAAAAAGGTTAGTGATTAATACCCCAGCCTCAGCTCAGCTCGAGGGAGTTACCCTTGACCAGCCATCTCAAGCTAAATATCTTGGCATCACCCTCGACAAGCACCTTACTTTCGGGTCAAATCTTAAGGCCACATCTTAAGGCCACAGTGAAAAAAAATGGAAACCGAATACAGCAACTGCATTGCCTAATCAATAGAAGGAGCACCATGCCGCTTAGGTGCAAAAGAGCTGTGTATGCCCACTGTATTGTTCCAATATGGCTTTATGGAACACAGATTTGGTCGATCGCAGCCAAATCAAATTATAAACGTATACAGGTGCTGCATAATCGGGTACTTAGACAGATCACAGGCTGTCCCTGGGACGTACGCGGTTCTACACTTCACAGAGACCTTAATCTGCATGCAGAGGAAGAGCAGATTTGTAGACACACGAGCAGATACAGTGACAGATTGCTAAGACACCGCAGCCTACTTGCAAGACAACTACTCCCTGCTCGCCCTCCAAGGTGACTTAAACGGCTTGGCTTTGCCAAGACAATTGGTCGTCAATAAGACTACAATACCAAATAATCCTCATACTACATTATGGGGCTTGGTTTTATTTTTCATTTTCTTCCATGTGTTGTTAAGGTACTTTTATGTTTGTACAGGTTCTACACAAAAAAAAAAAAAAAAAAAAACCTGTGAACACCAAACGGAAGCAGATAAGCGCTGTTCGCTCCAGCCCTTGTACGCCCGCGTTTAGCTGAAATTGTGATATTCCTAAATTTCTAGTAAACTCAAGAAGCCCTGTTCTGAAAAGTTTTGGCCAACGCAGCTCATTGTCAAGGAGTATGTGAACAGGAGTAACAGTAATAATAACGGTATTAGGATCAGTAGTGCAACGCCTGGTAGACACGCTGTTGCCTCAACTTCGGCGGCAAAACACTTACAAAAGTAGTTAGCTTGGGCTAACATGCTTGGCCTAACAAACTTAACTATATGTAAACAGCTTATCCTTTGACTCACAAATAGTCGCACTTACACAAACCTGGTTAAAACCTGATATATCTGATTCCGTTTTGCCTAATAAGTATAGCTTGTACAGATGCGATCGCACCCCCTGCTGTTGAATCTTGTATTTCCTCTGAACAGATTCATTCTCATGATCTATTGAGTTCATATGTGCTAAAATATTAATTAGTGGCCGCTCACTGTTTGCTACTTGTTCATATATTCCTCCACATTCTAATAATAACATTTACTTATTCTATCTGGATGATCTGCAACTGGTTTCGTCGTTATTGACGGATATGGATCAACTTATAGTGGTAGTGATTTTAATTTGCCACATGTGTTATGGTCTGTGAATGACACATCTACGGCGCAATTACCAACTACTTCTGATGATTTTATTGACGGCCTTCTAGAAATATGCCTATCACAAGTTAACAGGGTTTATAACGGTAGTAATAAAATGTAATATTTGATATTTATTTCTGATTGTAGTAATATTGGTAGAGTACCCCCTCTAGTGCTTCCAGAAGATATCTACCATCCAACCTTAGAACTTTCCTTTGAACTTCTTAACCCTAGTTCAGCATCTAACAATTCTTTAAAGACACGTTGCTTTCGTAAAACTGACGTAACTAAATTGTGTGATTTGCTTCAGCATACTAATTGGTCTCAACTGTATTCTTGTAGTGATATAGAAACTGCCATTGCCATTTTTCACAGGACTTTGAATTCGCATTTGGATATCTGTGTTCCCCTCACTGTTCCTTTAAGTGAAAATAAACCACCTTGGTTTACGAGGGAACTGTCAAAATTAAAAAACGTGAAAACAAGATCCTATAAAAAATTTAAAAAATCAGGAAATACAATAGATTTATCCTCGTATATAATTGCAAAGTCTAATTTTATTTCTGTAAACACTTTTTGCTATAACAATTATCTCAATCCTTGCAGATCAAACTTTCCCCGTTGTCCGAAACAGTTTTATAAATTTGTTAACTCAAAACGTAAATCTTCATGATTGCCATCCTCGGTTTTCCTTGATAATACGAAAGCAAGTTCCGATCAAGCAGTGGCTGATCTATTTGCTGAGTATTTTCAATCAGTATGCTCATCAAGTTTATATAGTTGCAATTATTCCTATCCTTTTCAAGCTCAATCGTCAAATGGCATATATGTCCCAGTTATAACTGAATGTACGCTGCTTAGTGACCTTAACTCTATCAAACCCGGCTTCTTGCCTGGTCCAGATGGAGTGCCAGGCTGTATACTTAGATACTGCTCGAATTCACTTTGTAAACCCTTACACAAATTATTTAACTTGTCAGTTGACTGAGCTGTGTTTCCTGGTATATGGAAGGATTCTTTTATTATTCCACTTTGTTGATGCCAGATTTCCTTAGTATTATCTATTTTGCGCAGAACCATGTTTCATAGAAATGCATATACCATAAGCCGTACTTGCGCTCTTAATGTTAATGTTAATGTTGGAGTTTACAGAGGCTTAGGGCAAGCACGGCAATCCATATGCTAAGTTGGTTCAGTTAAAACACTACATTTTAATACCTCCTACGTACAAGAAGTGTATTTTAACCTTAAAACCAAAAAAGTGAAGTATAATATATTATCAATTCCAAATCCAACCCACGCTACCTTACTCGTCTTTTTGGAGCCTCCGCCACAAACATTGGTCCTTCGAGCCGGATATCCTTCCCCTCGCCCCATCAAGTTTACTGAAAAAAAAAAGATAAATCGGGGACAAATTATTATCTTTATAAACTTGAGAGTATAGTATGTCCGCAGGGTCCAAGCAGACCGATCCGAAGAAAAAACTTAATCCCAAGTTTCCACTCTCCCAAGGCGCACGTCGCCATTCTATCTCGTCCACTCCATCAGAGTCACAGGTTTCTTGTCCTCCAAGTGAGAAACCTCAGCAGAAAAAAAAAAAACTTGAATCCGATCTGCCGTGTTAAGAAAGAAATTCTTGCATCGCCAGCTTCATCGTCATCGCGATTTCCGACCAACCTACCACCCAAAACTCTAAAGGTAGTGCATCCTTAGCGTAGTCCAATGGAGAACCGAGCTACAAAGAAAAATCCAACCATGTCCTTGGTGAATTTTATTCCCGTTACGGACAAACTTATCCAATTTGAGTCCCGCGTGAATGTTACCACATCCGACGAAGATAATATTTTTACCTTCGAAATTCGCCGCGATCGCTTGCAAGTTTTTTGGGATACAGTTGAAATAGAATATGAAGTCTGTTCCAAAACACTGATACATGAGGGTAATAGAGATGCTATTTCTGCCATGGAGGCGAAATACGAACACTGATATCCCATGTATGAAAGGTGTCTTTCCCGCTTAAAAGAGGCAATAAAGAGTGCGACCGCGTTACAACGGTTACAATACCCGTCCGTTACAATTTTCTGGGAGCTGTCGTCTCCCTCCGTGTGACAAAGAGGTGTTTCACGGAGACTCCTTGCGTTGACCCACTTTCCGCGATCTTTTTACTTCTATATATGTCAACAATCCTAGGTTGACTCCGGTGGAAAAGTTTTTCCACTTGAATTCAAAGACTGCAGGGGAAGCGAACGAAGTCATCGCGAAGTTTCCACTCACGAATGATGGCTTTGCGTTTGCTTGGGCAGCACTTTGTGATTGCTTCGAGAATAAGACTAATCTGGTAAAAAGCCAGCTTAAGATTCTTTCCAACTTATCCCGGATGAATAGCGAATCAGGTGCTTCCATCAAGGATCTTCAGAGCACCATCCAAAGGTCCTTGACCGCTCTAGAGCATTCAGTAATTTCCACTTCCTCCCCATTTGCCGATTGCATCTTGGTGTTCCTGTGCACCTCAAAGCTACCTAAGCTCACGCTTTCCCTATGGGAGCAGTCCGTTTCCGACAAGTGCGATATTCCAGCATGTAAAGATTTAAGTGCGTTCCTTAATGAACGCTATCGAACGCTTGAAGCTATTGAAGATGTGAAGCCTAGTTCCACTTCACAAAACTCCTCCGCTTCTACATTCCGAAACCATACAGCCTTTAAGAGGGTAAATTCGTTCGAAGCGCAAGTAAATCAAAAAAGCAAAACTTGCGACTTCTGTTCTAAAGAAAATCATCCAGTCCGACTGTGCCCTCGTTTCCTTCAGATCAATGATCAATGTCAATGGTCGGGCAACTTACATCAAGCAGAAAAAACTCTGCTTGAATTGTTTTGCAAGAGGGTACCAACTACGAGAGTGTACTAGTGCGCACAATTGCTTTACGTGCAAGGGCCGCCACAACACTTTACTTCATCGAAGTGATATAACTCAAGAAAATTCCACCAATTCCATTGATATACAGTCCACTACCCCACAACCAGCAGCACATGTCGAAACGTATTTTGCTGCCAAAGAAAAGAGTGTTTTACTCGGTATGGCGGTCATTAACGTATGCTATCGAGGAGTTACGTACACCGATCCAGCCCTAGTTGATTCAGGCTCAGAAGCTACTTTAATTTCTGAGCGACTATTCCATTTAATTAAGCTGCCCTTCCAGTCCGTGCAAGCTCAAGTCTCTGGGCTCAACCAAAAAGTTGCAGCCCAAGCGAAAAAATTATGCCACTTCCAAATAGGCTCGCCTTCCAAGCCAAGACTTCATATAGAAGCTTCGGCGTTCGTTCTTCCCCAGTTGGCCGGCAACTTGCCCACCATATCGGTGCCCCAAAATGTTCTAAGAGGCCTCCCAGCCGTGCTTATCGGCGCGGATATCCTTCCTTCTGTCATTTTAAGCGGCTCACTTCCATATATTTGCGGCTCGCTCCTTGTACAAGTAACCATTTTTGGCTGGATTCTCACCGGTCCACTTTCAAAGATTATGCCGAAGTCCATCTCTTCCTTTACCACTAGAATTTCCGCTGTTGAGGGGGTGAAGCTGGACCATCTCCTTTCCAAGTTTTAGGAGGATGTTTCAGCGTCGCTGGTCAAGGCAAACGACACCATATGTGAGACAAATTTCGTTCAAACGACTTCACGCGACAAAGATGGCAGATATGTTGTCACCCTTCCATTCCGTTATCCTAACGACATCGATTTAGGTCATTCTAGATCAATTGCTTTGGCCCATCCTTAAATGGCAAGAGCTTAAACGATGTCCTGCATCCAGGACCTATTCTCCAATCTGATCTTACTATGCAGATCTTCAAGTGGCGATATTTTCGGTACGTGTTTAATGCTGACATCACGAAAATGTATCTTCAAATCCTTCTCGACTCCAATCACACTTCGTTCCAACGAATTCTCTTTCGGAAGGCCTACGGCGAGATTGGTGACTTCGGGCTGAACACCGTTACGTTCGGGGTGAACTGGGCCCCATTTCTAGCGCTCAGGGTTCTTCAGCAACTCGCGCATGATGTACACTTGCAGTATCCTCTCGCAACCAAAGTCATATCCGACTCCATGTATGTCGATGACATTCTCGCTGGCAATCACACAAAAGGAGATGCCATCGCCACCATTTTGGAACTGCAGAAGGCCTTGGACACCGCTGGCTTCCCGCTCAGGAAATGCACATCTAACGCTTAGGATGTCCTTGAGGGCATACCTAAGGAGCACCGGCTGTGTGAAGACTTTTTGGAGATTGAGGCTTACGGAGCAGCGATCTACGTACGCTTCGAAACTGCCACCCAAGTCACCACCCATCTCCTCAATGACAAAACAAGGGTGGCTCCAGTTAAATCCCTTTCAGTGCCTCGTTTAGAACTGTGTAGTGCAGTCTTGCTGGCTGAACTATCCTCAGCCCTTCTCCAAAACCTCCCAGCCCGCAATTTTACAACGTTTTTCTGGACAGACTCGACAATCGTGTTGTCTTGGTTGAACAAACCTCCATGTAATTGAACCACTTTTGTAGCCAATAGAGTTGCTAAGATTTCGCAGATCAGTGATCCTGCAAAGTGGTCGCATGTCCGATCTGAACACAATTCGGCTGATCTTGCGAGTAGAGGAGTACGAGCGCAAGATATAGCACATAGCACTCTGTGGTGGCATGGACCGGAATGGCTCAAAATGCCTTCACATCAGTGGCCAACTTCGTCTTTTTCGGTCCCCGGAACGTCAATAGAGCAGCGCATTATTAAATGCAATATAGCAAAGCTGCCTTCTACGTCCGATTTCCTAAGCATTTTTTCCGATTATCACAAAGCGCTTCGCGTGACCGCCTATATACTGAGGTTTATCAAGGGATGCAAGAATCCTTCCTCTCCAAGTAACTTGAACCCATTCCTTGAAGGTAAAGGGATTCTGAGGGCTTGCGGGCGCATGCGGGCATCCCAGTCGTTACGTTATGATGAGAGCCATCCAGTGATCATTTCATACTCGTCAACGTTCGCGAAGCTTTTGGTTCAATTCACCCATCGTATATCCTTGCATGGGGGGAACCAATTGACTTTGCATCTCATCCCCTCCAAGTTTTGGATTCCAAAACTCAAAGTACTTGTCAAATCCATCATCAACTCCTGCAAGGTCATTGTGATATATCGGAAGCGACTACAGACACAGATGATGGGAGACCTACTTGCGGAACGCTCATCCTTTTCGAGACCCCTTACGCACACAGGCGTAGATTTCGCTGGTCCATTCGACGTCAAAAATTACACCGGTCGGGCGTGCCTGATCACGAAGGGCTACGTCTGCGTATTCGTGTGTTTTAGCACTAAGGCTTTGCATCTGGAGGCGACAACGGACCTTACCACAGAGAAATTCCTAGCGGACTTCTCCCGATTTGTGGCACGACGAGGGTGTCCACAAAAAATGTATTCTGACAACGGCAAAACCTTCGTCGAGGCGGAGAAAACGCTATCGCGGGACTTCCTGGAAGCGATCCAGACTGGCGTCATCTCCAAGCATAGTCACCTGAATCTCGTCTGGAGTTTTAACCCCCCAAGCGCTCCCCATATGGGAGGCTTATAGGAAGCAGGTGTCAAGAGCTTTAAAGCTCTCTTCTATAAAACCACATCCACGGTTAAGTACACATTTGAAGACGAGTACCTCAAAGAGCTCCATAAACAAACCAAGTGGCAATCACCCGAACGAAATTTGAAAGTCGGTGATATGGTCATCGTCAAGGAAGACACCTTGCCGACAAATGAATGGCGGCTGGGTCGAATAACGCTAACCTTTCCCGGCAGTGACGACAAGGTCCGCGTGGTAGATGTGCTCACCACTCGTGGCACCATCCGTCGACCCATCGCAAAGATAATCCTTCTTCCGATGGAAGATAAAATCACTGAACCTTCGACATCCGAAAGCTCAACGCACAATTGATTTTTTTTCCTTTGTCCTTCAAAAACAATTGTCCTGTACCGTCCAAATCACCTCCATGTTTGATGTCAATGTCATTTCGTTTAAACAACAACTTATATGATTCCTCGAAATTTTCTTCTAGCGTCAAGATGCTGTCACGTAGACATACAAAACACAACCGCCCAATCGGCACCAACTCCTTTCGGTGCAGGATGTGCCGAGGAGTGCATCCACTGAGGAAATGCCAACGTTCCTGGAGCTCATGGCTGAGAAGCGCCTTGGGGCAATACTTATCAATAAGTTTTGCCCAAACTGCTTGGCTCACCAGCACTCCGGGCAGTCCTGCCGCAGCGCTGGAACTTGTAAGGTCTGTCACAAGGACCACCACACCCTGCTGCACAACCGCGAAGCCCGAAAAAACATTCGCCCATCCACAAGGCGTGAGCGATCAGCTTCGCCTCGGGCCACCAGTTCCCCCCTCAACCGGTCTACAAACCCTTGTCGCCAACAGTCGCCAGCACATCCCGGGTCCATCCAAACATCGCTGACCTCCATACTGCAGCATAATGCTGTGAGCGTCCTGCCGACAGCCATGGTCAAGCTTGACACTGGGCTGAAGATATCCGGGTAATGATCGACCCGTGCAGCACCACCAACCGTATCACCACGTCTTTAGCAACGGCTCTTGGGCTATCCAACACCCGTGTTGGTGAGGAAGGTGTTTGCACGGTGCTCCTTCGATCAAGGATGTCCGTTTTTAGCCGAGAGGTCTAAGTCCATGTGGACCCCGATTTTGGCATTCGTACGCCAATCAGGCCTATCGTCGCTGATGATGAGCATTTCAGGAGTAATGTTCAGGCCGACGAACGCTGGTTTCATCCCTCAACGGTGTGTTTGGCGCTCGGGGCAGTAAATTCCTTTTCCAATACTGCAAGGGGGGGAAATTAACTTTGCTCCCAGCTTGACGCGGGAAAGATAAACTACAATAACAAACAACTAAAGAGCAAGAACTTTGGCAGCGAATGTCAGCAAACTAGGCGGAAGCTATAAACAAAACAACAATAACAATCTTTGAGAGTTACTCTCTTAAGCTATAAGCTGAAACACTCGAAAAACAAAGTAAGAAAAACTCATAACCATAATCATAACTACATAAGCAAATAGCATAATCGCAAGTGAGAGATAACGAAAACGAAATGTCGAAAACAGCTGCGAAACGTGTGCGAAGCGAGTTGACCGCTGATCGCGCTGACCGCACCTCGGATGCACTATCTCCACTGCTGGTAGAGCTGATCAACGCGCGGTTCACTGAACAGGCAAAGCTCATTAGCACGAACATTTGTGAAGCTGAAGGGAGAATTCTGAAGAAACTCGACACCAAGCTCAACGGTATGGCAGGTGAGCTTGAACTACTTGTCAAGAGAGTCCAGCATCTTGAGGCCGAAAACATTCAGGCACTGCGGGAAAGGGTGTCTGATCTCGAGGCAAAACTGAGAGCACAGCAGATGGCAGAGGAGAATGCAAGCATCGCAAATGATGTTCGCATTCATTTATTTTTCTCCCTCGAACTCACTTCCCCGCCGCCGAGAATAAGTGATGTGTTCAGAATAAAACCACGCGGCCCGACAAATACCGTTTTAGATCCAATTGTGATCGTTAAAATTGTCAGCTTGCGAGACAAAAAGGCACTACTACACGGCGCGGGAGCACACCGGCGAAGCTCTAAGATGCCACTGAGTCTTAATCTCTTGGGTCTCAACTCTCCAGCGCCCTTCTACATCAATGAACAGCTCTCAAAGCTTAATTATAACATTTTTAAAGAGGCGCTTAAGCTTAAAAAGCATAAAGCATTCTCAGCGGTCTTCACGCGCTCTGCTCAGGTGTATGTCAGGCAAGCGGAGATGGCGAATGCATTTGCATTAAGAGCATGGAGGAGCTTTTATCTCTTTCCAATATCGGAGTGGCGGACAACAATGGCTCTTCAAACCAGGCCTCTTCGTCTGTGGGGAACTTATTTCGTTCCCAATAAACATGCAATAGTCTGCATTTATATTTATTTTTGTAACAAAAACCATATTATTTGTAAACATTTTAGTTATAGTGCGTTGGGTATTAGCTTTAAGTTTTTTTGGTGCGTTTCTAAAATTAGGTCTCATCAGATATGTTGGATAATATGATTGATCCAATGGCGAACAGTAATGTAATGCTTAGAATTTTAGCCAAGCAACACAATGGGCTTAACATTTGCCATATTAATGCTCAAAGTGTGGTCAGAAAGATGGATGAGTTTAGATATGTTTGTTAAGTCAAATGTTGATGTTGTGTGTGTATCGCAGACATGGTTAGTGACTCAAATGTGTAATCTGTTATACCAGTTAATCTCGCGATTAGCGTCGTTGACGAGATTAAAGCGCTTATCTACTTGTAATCGCGAGATTAACTCATACAAGAACTGTCAAACGTAATCCCCTCACTGACAAGATTAACTTTTAATCTAGTAGATTATTGGAGTGCAACCCTGTGTTTGTTCAACAAAAAAGACAGATGGCGCTGTTTTTGCATATTTTAAAGCTTGCTATGGAAAAACTTTAATTTGCTAGAAGAACTCATATGCGAACATTATTAGTTGCAGAAAAAAAAACAGAAGTTATGGCAGCAAAAAAGAAATAATTAATTGGTGGCAGAAATCTGCCTCATCGAGATATGGCAGAGCAGGAATGGCGGTACAGATGCGGAACTTTGGCTTTGACTTCACGGGCGCAAAAATAAAAGTTAAAGTGCAGAAGACAGATGCCTCAGATATGGCTGCACGTAACGTGAGGTGCATTTTATATTTCATTAGAACAAGATTTCTTTATGCTCTTGAAGTATTCAGCAGATCCTCCATTATTTTCGCCATATCTAGCATTTTTGTCATTAAAAAAATAGTTTTAATAATATTTGGTGGCATTTTTATTCACTAATGGTTAATTTCAATTTTCTCTGCTGTTTGCTATTTAATGAGATTGATTTATAAATGTAAACAAACAACTGTCAAACTTAATCTTATGCTAATCAGCTGTTTGATGTGTGAACGTATAAGATTATCGCAAGTAGATTATCGTACTGACGAGATTAATTTTTCATAGTGTGAACATGGCATTAGTTTCATGTGAAGGTTTTACTGTATTTCAAACAGATCGTGTTGGGCATGGAGGAGGCGAGGCAATTTTTGTTAATAATAAGCTGCGATCCAAGTTGTTGTGTACGCATAAAGAAGGAAGTACAACTGAGTTTATTTTTGTGGAAATAAGCTGCCCACAGTATCTTCGTAAAATGCTTGTTGGTTGTGTTTATCGTCCGAATCGTGCAGCGTCATACACAAATATAATTTCGTCAATTTCTATGTTCACTACTGAATACGTCGACATTGCAATCCTGGGGGATTTTAATAGTAATGTATTGTACCAATATGATCTCACCAACAATATGGAATCACTTGGCTTACACTTAGTCAATTCGACTAATCCAACCCATTATACTTCTACTTGCAGTACACTCTTGGATCTGATCTTTGTTAGTAATTCTTTAAAAACTCTTATGTATGACCAAATTTCCGTCCCTTGTTTTTCCAAACATGATCTTGTTTTTGTGTCGTATGATGTTTATATTAATAAGTTGGATTTGACATATAAATACAGAGACTTTAGAAATATAGATATGAACTTTTTATCTGACGAATTTAATAAATATGACTGGACCTTAATATATAACATGACCACAGCTGACGATCAGGTTGAATCTCTGCAGGGTAGGATAATAGATATTTATAATACTTGTGTCCCATTGAAATCTAAACTTCCCCAGCCTAGTGAGAAGCCCTGGCTAACACATTTGGTTAGAAGAGCAATGGTAAAAAGAAATGAAGCCTACAACAAATGGAAGAGATTTAAGACTGACTTTTTGTATGATACATTTAAAAGCTTACGACGCGCAGTTGTTAAATTGATTAATGATGGCAAGAAGCGGTTCTATTCCCATAAATTTCAACAATCCATCTCGTCAAAAGATAAATAGAGAATTATAAATGAAATTGGAGTGGGAAAGCAAAAAGTTAGAGCCAGTGTCTTAAGCAAAAGTTCGTCAACTGTGCTGTACCTGAGGCCCTAGCCAATGAGTATCTTAACTGTGATCCTCCTAACTGTGATATTAGCTTTAGTTTTAGGTGTGTCAGTAATCACGAAGTACTTGAATCTATGTTAAATATCAAATCAAAATTTGTCAAAACTATAGTTCCGTCAATTTTAAATCACGTTACACATGTTATGAATACAGCAATTACTACATCTGTATTTCCTGAACAATGGAAACTAGCTAAGATTATTCCTGTCCCTTAGGGCAATGGAGATTTCAGACCAATCTCAGTTCTTCCTTATCTATCTAAAGTGTTTGAAAATTGGTAAAGGTGAGCGAGTGGTCACGAAGTAATGGCCTTGGTCTAAACACGTTCAAAACTAAGTGTGTAGTTATATACAAAAAGTCCATAGACAGGGTAGCTAACCTAGGTATAAAATTTAATAAGACTCTGACTTGGAGTGACCACATAATTAAATCCATAAGTAGAACTTATGTAGCCTTAAGAATTTTGTACCTGACACAGCACCTTTTGCCAACTACTAATAATGGAGTGAAAATTTTTTCAAACCCAGACGCTGCTAGTAAGCACAGGCTCAATGTTGTCTTCAATAGTATTGCGCGTTATGTGTTTAATTTAGGAAGAAGAGACCACGTTACACCATATGCATTCAAAATATATAACCTTACTTTGCAAACTTGGATCCAATTTAGAGCACTAATATTGATACACAAAGTTATAAATACAATCTTTATAATAAATTGACTTTTTTAACTTCACGTCGGACAAATAATTTAGCAATTGTACGCCATCGATTATGTGTCTCTGAACAACAATACTTTATACACACTGTTCGCCTGTGGAACAACTTACCACACGACCTAAAGATAATAAGAAGCGCACTACAATTTAAAAGCAGCCTTCTGCTGCACTTACAAAATAATACCTAACGCTTAAAAATAAAAAAATAAAAAATTTTAAAATAATTTTAATATGTTCATATACATATATACAAACACTATTATCATTGCCAAACCGACTAAAGGCGCTCATAAAAAAATAAATGTTACCCTACCAAATATTAAGATTGCTTTAGTTTTTATTTTTAAGAATATTTCTTAGATAATAAGTAAGGTGTACGAAGACTTTATTGGAGCCAAAACCGTGCCTTTTCGTAGTTTTTTATTTACAACCTTTTTTGTTATTAGACATATTGGAGTTCTTTTATTTTACTTACATAGTTAAATAATAAATAAAACAAGTAAGAAGGCTCTAGTCGGGATAGCCCGACCAGAAGATACCCTGAACCCAGTTGCAGTCCTTCCATCCTAACAGTATGCTTCAAATAATGATAACTTTAAACAAAACTCACAACTGACTTAACTTTACGATATCTTTGGTGTTTCTTAACCGATTTGGACGAAATTTTGACAAAATTTCTATCGTTACCCATTACACCAACCCCCGTTTTTACATTTTTCCAAATTCGATATTTTTTGTTATCGATTCCATGTGTATATCGAAAACCAGAAAAGTTATCGATAATTTGAAACAAACTTGTTCTGCTTATGGTATAGGAGAACTTATATTCCAAATCTGAAGTCTCTAGCTCTTGTAGTCTCTGAGATCTACGCGTTCATACAGACGGACAGACGGACAGACGGACGGACAGACGAACATGGCCATATCGACTCGGCTATTGATACTGATCAAGAATATATATACTTTATGGGGTCGGAGATGCTTCCTTCTGCCTGTTACATACTTTTGCACAAAACCATTATACCCTGATTTACCCATTTTATGGGTTCAGGGTATAAAAAACTGCATTAAAACTTTTTTATATGCCATTTAGGGCCGGTTTCTCAATGTCCGGTTAGCGTGACTATCCCAAGATTAGTCAAAATTGAGTTTCTCAATGTTCGTTTAGGGCTAAGCGAACGATAAATTTTGGGTGCCGGCTAAAGGCCCAACCAAACGTTGATTTTGTCCTTAAAGACTCGCGGCACGCAAAGTTTGAACATATGCTACGCCGAGTATCTGCCCAAACGATGCTTAAGCAAGAATTCGTTAAGTTATTTTTTTTAACGAATGCTGTTTACCCTGCATGAATGCTGAGCAATACAGAGTTGTCGCTAATTTTTTATTCTATGGAAAATATTTGTTGAATCATCATTTTATTGTTTATAAACACATTGATATAATGCACTAGATCTATAAAAATATCTATAATATGTTTTTAACATGGTATCACATTAAATGTTAACATTTATTTTCAATGGCATAAAAAAAACGCACATGACAACAATGTTCCACCGCTAATGCCATATGGTTTGTTTACATTGCAATAAAAGAAGAAGAAACAAAACACTTAAGCAACGTATGGCTATGCCGATGATTCTCAATGCGTAAGCAAACTTTTTGTTCAGTCTTGCAACGAGTCTTTAAGAAAGAAATCAACGTTTGGTTGGGCCTTAACAATAATGCTTCGTTAAAGGCCCAATATAAATATCGCTAAAACCATCGTTAGGCAAATACCAGACTCAAGCAGACACTTGCATTGTAGTTATTTTATTATTATCCAAAATATTTTGATTTGACTCTACAAGAACATCAACTGCATACTCCTCAGCAACCGAAACGTTTTTCTTACATTTTAATTTTACAGCTGGGCTCAATAAAATTTATGTTTTAAGCATTTGTTTCGAATTTGGCAGTCACAAAACAAAACAAGTAGAAACGTTGCAGTCGGACGCAACCAACTGCGATATACTCGATACCAGTAATAAATCCCATAAAAAGAGACCTGATTGCAATGGAGTGCGGATACGTCAGGGGTGTACGCTGCCTCAAAGATTGTCTGGTGCAGATGGGGATGCCAAAAAGCTATTTTTCTACCGAATTTGGAGACTTAAGCTCAAAGTTTCGTTAAAGGTTAGGAAAGGGGAGCTGGGGGCGCGGCATCCAAATTTTTGGTCAAGATTTGTGTATCATGTCAATTGCTATCCTCATACCAAGTTTCGCGACTTTAGCTCAAAGTAAGTAAAATATGGTGGAAGAGGGCTGGGTGCGGTATGGGGGGCATGAAATCAAAGCTTTTGCGGCAGATCTGTGTTTGATGTCAATTGCTATCCTCCTACCAAATTTGGTGACTAGCTCAAAAATTGTGAAAGGTTTGGGAAGGGTGGCTAGGAGCGGTATGGGTGCGGGTGGCATCCTCTAGCTCAAAAATAGTAAAATCTGTGGGAAGGAAGGCTGCGGGTCGTATTGGGGGCCGTGGCATCCAAATTTTTGCTTCAGATCTATTTATGATGTCAATTGCTATACTCCATCCAAATTTGGTGACTCTAGCTCAAAGTTAGTAAAATATGGTGGAAGGGTGGCTGGGGGCGGTATGGGTAGAGGGTGTTATCCAAATTTTTTGGGTCTCTTCATCACCAATCTTGGCATCAAATTTGGTGGCTATAGCTCAAAAGCTGTGGAAAATATGGGCGATTTGGATTTCAAAATGCAAAGGGCTTTGGATAAACAATTATCTTCTTACCAAATTTGGTGACTTTAGCTTAAACTCTTTTGAAGATACAAGCATTCCCGTTTTTAGCGAAGGGTTGGGGCGGTTTAGGGCGGCTAGGGCAGTATGGATGGGCGTGGCATCCAAAAATTTTATGAATTGGATGGCGGCATCAAAAAGCTCCCCTTCCGCAATATTTTACTAACTTTGAGCTAGATTCACCAAATTTTGTATGAGGATAGCAACTGACATTTTACACAGATCTGCAGCAAAATTTGGATGCCACCAGCACCCATTTCACCCAGCCCCTTTTCCCACATATTTTACTTACTTTGCCAAGCCCAAGTAAATTAAAGTGTCAAGATTGGAGTTCTACGATAACTAGGGGGCTGGCAAATCGATAAGCTCGATAACGAAAAATCGATAGATTCAGCTATTTCGCAAACTCTTACAGCTAGAACTACCAAATTTGGGGAGAAAATAGCTACTAACAATCTTCAAAAAACTGCATCAAAAATTTTGGAGCCACGCCCACCCATGCCGCCCATAGCCCCCGCAGTTGAATACCCAAAAATACAGTTTTTGAGCTAGAGCCATCAAATTTGGTGCCAAGATAGGTGTTGACGATCCCCAATAAAAATCATAAAAACTTTGGATGCCACGCTCATCTATACAGCCCTAGCCGCCCTCAACCGCCCTCAACCGCCCCAACGCTTCGCTAAAAACAGTAGTGCGTGTATCTTCCAAAGCGTTAAAGCTAGAGTCACAAAATTTAATAGGAAGATAGCTGTTATCGATCCCCAAAAAACTGTATCAAAAATTTGGAGCAACGCCCCCCCCATTCCCCAGCCCCCTGCATTTTGAAATCAAAAACGCCTATATTTTCCACAGCTTTTGAGCTAGAGCCGCCGAATTTGGTGCCAAGATTAGAGGTGCAGAAACCCAAAAAATTTGGATTGTTCTACTAATTTTGAGCTAGAGTCACCAAATTTGGTATGAGGATAGCAATTGACATAATAAATAGATCTGAAGTAAAATTTTTGATGCCACGCCCCCCCAAACCTCCACCAGCCAAATATCCATCATATTTTTCTAACTTTGAGCTAGAGTCACCAAATTTGGTATGAGGATAGCAATTGACATCATACACAGATCTTCAGCTAAAATTTTGATGCCACGCCCCCCCCCCATACCACCCCAGCCTACGATCCACCATATTCTTCTAACTTTGAGCTAGAGTCACCAAATTTGGAAGGAAGATAGCTTTTTGGCATCCCCATCTGCACCAGACAATCTTTGAGGCAGCGTACACCCCTGCCGTATCCACACACCATTGCAATCAGCTCTCTTTTAATCTGTTTATCGAGTATACCGCAGTCGGGTGCATAGGACTGCAACAATTCTACTTGTTTATTACTGGTATCGAGTACACCACAGTCGGTAGCGTCCGACTGCAACGTCCGACTGCAACGTTTACTTGTTGTCATAATGATTTTCAAAATTCCTTCATGCGTGAGCGTGAATCACACGCCTTTTAAATTTAAATATTAAATGTTCATATTCAAATAATAAAAACATTTATTATTATTATTTTTAAGTAGTATTTTTAATAGTTTTTTATTTAATTATATTTTGTTTTTGTATTTTTAATTTAGTATTAAGGTTTTTGATACGAAAATGTATTCTTATCTTAAAATAAACTTTTTTTACATCGTTGGGCAAGTCAACATTTCTCGCCAAGTTTTCTTAATTTTTTAAAACGTTTGAATTTGTACCAACTGTTTTTTGGTACAAGTACAAATCTAACCTAAAAAACACACATGAACAGAAATAACAAACAGAACAGCATTGCAGACGCATTTCCAATGTGCTTATGATGTAGGGTTCTTGGTATACTAGCCAAATTATCCCAACAATAAACCAAAAAATGTTTCCTTCATGTGTTGAGTTATTCATTTTATTGCCGTTTTGCGTTAAGTGTAAATATGACTAGCTATTATTTGAATTACTAAAAAGTTGAATTTTTGATAGCGAGTGCTCATACTGGTGACCAAACTGTTGACGAATATCCGGACATAAGTGGCATATGTACTGCTAGAGTAAGTAGGTGTAATAATAAAAGGCCACTAACTGTAGCAAATTTACTTTTATTAGGAAGCAATGCGTAATATGACTGAAGAAGACAAGCAAAAAATTGCTCAACAAGTAGAGCTATTTCGAAGAGAAAAACTCACATTCGATTCAGAAGTTGCAAAATGGGACGATACTGGCAACGACATAATTTTCTTGGCTAAACATATGTGCATGATAATGATGGAGATGACAGATTTTACGAGGTTTTTATCACAACATATTTTAAAAGCACCTAACACCAGTTCCTTTTCGTATTCGAGATCTGTCTAATTGGCCTATTAGGCATTTCTGTTTAAGAAAAATAAACCTTCAATACTGCTGCCTAAAGGAAGCGGAAATAAAAAACGATAGTTCAGTTTTTGTTTTATTTTTAAAAACGTAACATATTTTTCTGCTCATAATTAAAACGAAGTGAGTTTTTGGTCTTAAAGTCAATATATATCTGATAAAACCAATTTTCCTGCTCTGTTATTTGGTATTTTAAATTATTTTAAGACAACTAAATTTAATATTTTTGTATTAACAACTTTTAGAGGTCGTGGACCTTTAAAAACCACAATGGATGTTATCAACGCAGCCAAGAAAATATCAGAAGCCGGTACAAAACTTGATAAGCTAACACGTGAAATAGCCGAGCAGTGCCCAGAAAGCAGCACCAAAAAAGATTTGTTAGCATATTTGCAACGTATCGCTTTGTACTGTCACCAAATTCAAATAACTTCTAAAGTCAAAGCTGATGTCCAAAACATAAGTGGGGAACTGATAGTTTCTGGGGTAAGCATAACTTAAGATTATTTGTGGATTTTTTTTAAAGATATTTATTGTTTTCGTTTTAGCTGGATAGTGCAACCTCTTTAATACAAGCAGCTAAAAATCTTATGAATGCCGTGGTACTAACAGTGAAATACTCGTATGTAGCATCCACGAAATATACTAGACAAGGCACTGTCACTGTAAGTAAAACTTTTAAGCTCTATTATATAATTTTAAAACATTTAATGTCATAAAAAAATTAAAAACTGTACCGTCTGCTGAATATTGTGATAAAACAGGTAATAGGAAGGCTGCTTGCAAAGGGAGAGTGTGGAGTCAAGATTTGGCGTGGCGTAATACAATTGTTTCGTGGAGATTATTAGAGAACGACACAGAAGTTTAGCTAGCTAACTCGCGGCCAAAATTGATAAGTTTCACTAAAAACTTTAGAAGACATGGAGATTTCCTGTTTCAAAGCGTGTTATCAAATTGTGAGCGTGGCATCCAAATTTTTGATGCAGTTTTTAAGTATATCACCAGCTATTTTCGTATAACTTTGGTGACTGGCTCAAAAACTGTGGCAGATAAAGGCGATTTCGATCACCTATCTATCTGAAATGTTATGTATGAAATAGGCTTTTCCGATTACAAAATGCGGGCGGATGGGTTGGCCGTGCCTTCTTTGATACAGTTTTTAAAGGAATCGTCGCTCTTCTCCCTACATTTGGTAATTCTAGCTGTTATAAGAAGAAAATATATTTTCAGCTACCGCTTTTATAACCGCCAAGCAACGCTGCAATTTTCACACTGTATCTCAAAAGCCGATTGACAAACATATTAGCAAAACTTCATGTCTCTAGCTTGAAAAGTGCCGAGCAAAGTTGCGTTACATACCCTATACACTCTTTGACTTTGGTATCAGAGGATAAAACAAAACAATAAATTTAAAGAAATTAATGTTATTATTAAGCTCTTGTTAAATGCATTCATTATCACATTCCAAAATTTATTGATTGATTTTTATATTTAAAGTCTCCGATTGTTGTGTGGAAAATGAAAGCACCAGAGAAAAAGCCACTCGTGCGACCTGAAAAGCCGGAAGAAGTTCGTGCTAAAGTTCGAAAAGGATCGCAGAAAAAAGTTCAAAATCCCATACATGCTCTATCTGAATTCCAAAGCCCTGCTGATGCTGTATAATAGATTTAAGATTTAATTATGCTCGAATACTCGTATATTGGTATAAATGTACTCCAGAACGTATCTTATTATAACCTTAAAAAATATAGCTAAAGTAGTTTTATTTCTATGTCTGCGATGTGTTGCTAAGAATTTAATTTAGAAAACTTACTTAATACTATTTCGAATTAGTGACACGTTGCTAAAGAGTCTGCTGCAATAGGGAGCTGTTGGGGCAGCCGGGGAGGTTGTGGCGTTTAAAAATTTGGTGATACAGGTATTTGGAGACGACTTTAACTAAAAATCTGTGGAAATTTAAGGCACCTTCCAATTTCGGCATACAGCACTTAAAACAGCTGAGCGATCGGGTTCGCTGGAACCTTGGTGAAGCGAGCTGAAAAAAGATATTCATTTTTGTAACCCAGACACATCCGAACGCATAAATAAGACCACAGTGGGACCCTTAAAGATAGTTAGTTACAAAAGGCATAACTTTTGAACAAAATAAGATAATCAAAAAGTAAAAGAATTTTTTTTTTCTTTTTTGTTAACTTTAAAAGGTAAAATTAAAAATAAATAAAATTTCTTGTCTTTGTTTTTATAATTATACTAGCAAACCCGGCGAACTCCGTCTCGCCACCAAACTTTATTTCATTTCACAACAGTAATGAATTCATGAATTCATTTCGATTACAAAAATGAAGTGTTACTTATACCCTAATTCCATTAGGTTGCATCCGTCATTAACAGCAAGTCGCGGATGTAGGTGATTCCACTACAAATCCAATTCATCCACATCCTGTTTTAACAGGGGTTTTGTTTTTTATCATGCACTTGATGACCAGCTGCTGTTTTACCCAATTGGCACTGTTTAAACGAGTATCGATAGGAAATTTCATACTATCGACTATGTAAAAGTGCTGTTCAGTGCTCTGTAATGTTAAATTCTAACATCGCCTGCTTTTCCCAGTTGATCGGTTTTCGACCAACTGGGAAATGCAACCGACCAACGGGGAAATTTTAACAAGATTCTCATTGTGCATAGGGGAATCTTATACAAACGGAAGCAACATTCCCGAGTTCCAATTACATACTTGCATCCGGCTTGTAGTGGAATCGGGGTATTAGTTGAACTTCTAAAAAATGAAATAAAAGTAAATCCAAAGTAACTACTGAATTGAAGAGTTATACGTGTCCGCAAATTATCAGTTTCATTGGAGTGCTCATTTGTAAACCACATTTTTCTTTTTTTGGTCTGACGTTAACACAAACAAAGCGGATGCTTTCCCAGCTCGTGAACACGCAACGTATAACTGCCCATGTGAAAAACAATGATTTTCTAAATTTATCCCCCAAACACTAAGCGATTGGCCTTGCGACTTGTTAATTGTCATTGCGAACGCTAGGCGAACTGGAAATGGCAATCGTTTGAAGTCAAAAGGAACATCAGTCGGAATCATTGGTATTCGAGGAACATATACACTACACCTGCGTACTTTCCGTTAATAATGGTTGCCTCAACCAAATTCGGCATAAGTCTTTTTACAGAAAGTCGAGTACCGTTGCAAAGTAGTGGTGGATTTAAATTACGCAATATCATAATAACTGTACCAACTTTGAGTTGCAATAAGTTATGTGGTGGAAATCCTGGTAACTCCAGAGAGTTCAAAAACTCCTTTGGATAATTGACAACATCATCGGGATTTGTTATAGAATCAACGGATTTGTATGTCACCAAATCGCCAGCAATTTTTGATTGAATGGTGAAATTCAGTGCGTGAACATTTTATTCTTTGCGGTCAGAATTGCTCGTTGACTTAACCAAGCATAATTCTAACAATTCTCACTAATGTTTGGGAAAACATTTTCAATAAGAGCTAATTGAGAGTCTACGAATCGGCAAAAGTCGTTGGTAAGTGTAATTAATCCAGTTGTCGCATCAACTGGGACTTTTCCATTTCCAATAGCTAACAATTGTTGTTGTTTTGAAGTTGAACTCTCATATTATTGGTTAGCGCTAATGTTTTTACGTTATTCCATAAAGGTGATACCTTCAAGCAAGCATTCAATTCATCTGCAGGCGTTCCACGGTGAATTACTGGTAACGTCTGCCTGAAATCGCCTGCCAACAACATCATCAAGCCGCCAAAGATTTTGTTATTTCGCCGAAGATCCTTCAGTGTGAAGTTAAGTGCTTCAAGTGATTTCTTATGTGCCATTGTGCACTCATCCCAAACAATGAGTTTGCACTGCATCAGCAATTTTCCCATTGCTCTGGATCTGGAAATAATGCATGTTGGAGTATAAATTCTGTTTATATTGAGTGGCAACTTAAGCGCAGAATGTGCAGTACGACCGTCATCTAGGAGAGTCGCCGCAATTCCAGATGATGCTAACGCCAAACCAATGTCACATCTCGATCGAATAGTGGACAAAATCAATGAAATGACAAATGTTTTCCCTGTTCCTCCATGTGCTAGGCTGAATGCATCGAGCATGGATCAATTTGGCGCAGTCATTACTACTTCAATCAGTAGCTTGTTTGCAATAGTCAAGCATTGATTCTCAATCAGAATCAATCCTTCGTTGTAGATTTCATCGGTCATTCGGTCTTGCGATGCAAGATATCTTCACATATGTCGTCTTTGTATTTATTCCATAACTGAATTGGTTGTGATGGCGAACATGTGGTGATGATAATTGCGAACAGCGTTCGTATTTGGTACGCATTTGATGAAACAACTGACTCCGATCCACATAATTTAAACAGTTCAACTCACAACCTTAAAGACAAATTCCTGCACAATTCTTGGCTACAAACCTTACGGAGCCCGAGACCTTTCCAACAAATGCAAAACCGTGGAAATCGGTTCGTGCGTTCAGGAGTTATAAAGCCATGGGGGAAATTTGGATTTAGTAGATTTAAAACAAAACTGCTTTATTACTTTTCCTGAAAAAGCCTTAGGACGGCTAAATTTAAAAAAAGGGGTCGTATGTAGACTTAAGTCCGCCACTGTATATATTTTAAAATTATTTTAAAATTAAAACTTCTGATGAGTCAGCTGATATCAGTGTAACTTAATCTATTCGTAATAGCCAATTCACACTAGGGCACATCTAACATCAATGATGTTACGTATCCAGTACCCGTTCCAAGTTTTCCCAACTGTTTATATTTAGTAAGTTTCGGTATTTTTGATTCCACCACTAAAAAAATTGTCATTCAAAACCAAAATGTAAACAATGTCTACGCAAATGAATGGCAAATAAATAATGGCGGGCAACGAGATCGGTAAATCAAATGCAAATTATGTATGTAAATTAAAAATATTTTCGAATTTAGTAAGAAAAAACATTACAAAAGATAATAAGATGGCTATACCTTATGGTAGTAAGGCCCATGCTCACGTACGGAGTGATTGCATGAGGGGATAAAGCACAGCAAATCACTGTGCAGCAGCAGCTTCAAAAGCTAAATAGAATGGCATGTGTAGGAATCACGGGAGCGATGAGGACCTGTCTCACATCAGCGCTTGAGGTTCTGTTGGAGTTAACACCACTCCATCACACAATTAGGCTACAACAGAAGGCAACCCTTTTAAGAATGTCAGTTGAAGGAGTTTGGAGAGGACATATTCTTAGTCGAGTAGAGGCAGATATGCTATCGGGTAAACTTCCCCTACTGGCACAGCCAAGGGACGAATTGAAAGCCGAACACATGTTCGCGCAAAAGTTTCAAGTTCACCTGTGCAACAAAAAGGAGTGGACATCTCTAGAAGAGGTCCACAACATGAAGCCGCACACTATTAAATGGTACACTGATGGGTCCCTAACACAACAAGGCTCCGGGATTGGTGTGGTGGGCCCTCGGCTAATTTACCAGGCCCTAGGTATGCACACTAGCATCTTCCAAGCTGAGGTATGTGCAATAGGGAGGTGTGTGGACTTTTATTTAAACTAGACACTCTGGGATCACAAAATAGGCTTGCCCTAAGATGGGTCCCATGACATGTCAACATAGCGGGGAACGAAGAGGCAGATAAGCAAGCAAGACTTGGGGAAGCGACACCCCTAATAGGACCCGAGCCGTACTGTGGTGTAGGAAGAAGCACAATACGTCAGGAGCGAAGAGAGACGACTACGCAGTATGAGCAGACAAGCAAAGCTTCTCTTGGGTAGCTATAAACTCAAACGGCTTAAGCAAGTAATATCAATGGGTAAAAATAGACTTAGGGTACTCACCGGTCTTCTGACAGGACATTGTAGACTAGCCAGCAGTGAGATTTGCAGATTCAGTGGAATGGAAGGAGAATCCTCCTTGCACATAATAGTAGAATGTGTAGCCTTAGTAAGGAAAAGAAGCAGTTTTCTAGGAAAACATATTGTGCAGCTTAGCGATTTAGAAACCACTGACCCAACAAAAATACTTGCCTTCATGCAAGACCTGGGTCACAATAGGTCTATCTGGTCGCAGTGTATTCACACCAAAGATAATAATAATTATAATAAGAAAAACACAGCAAATCGCACACTTTGGCCGCCCGAAAAGGAGGCATTCATCCTGTACTTGTAGCTAGAAAATATAGAAGATTAGCGTGGCCATCGAATAAACGCACTGTCCAAACTGCATGTAAAAGCTTTCGATTATTTACTTAGTTTATATTAATTTTTATTTTCACTCACATGCTCCCAAATCCTCCGAGGCGTTGCAACAAGTGCATCAAGTTTCTCATCGTCGAAATGCTTGACTTTACAGGCTTCTTACAAATGGCCAACAAGATCAACAAGCATGCTCTGCTGTTGATCAACTATAGATATAGCTAAATCTCTTGTATCCATTCTTTTAACAAATATTTAGTTAAGAGAAGAAAAATAGGTGGTGAAATAAGCGTCACTTTTACAAATGAAGAAGCACACGCTGGATGTTATACCCAATTCACACTAGGGCACATTTAACATCTAACATCTTACATCAAAGATGATACGTAAGAAGTACCCGTCCCAAGTTTTCTCGAAATATTCCAACATCTTCTGGAAATGTTCTTAATCTAAGTATTTGTATTTAGTTAGTTTCGATATTTTTGATTTCACCACTAAAAAATTGTCATTCACAATCAAAATGTATACGATGTCTACGCAAATAAATGGCAAATAAATCATGACGGGCAACGGCAACGGTAAGTAAAATGCAAATTATTGACGTTATTTTATTAATATCTTCGTATTGGTATTTTTTTATTTGATTATTGTTTGATTTTTAATTGTTTGTAATTGATCTATCAATGGCTGATCTAATTTGCTCCGGAGGAGATTCGAAGTCAGAGGCAATGTTGTTATCATCTGTTATCTCCATCCGAAAACTTTCTTTAAAAAAGGCTTCATTATTTTTGGGAATATCCTTTTCCCAAAACTGTCCAAACCGCATCCTAAAGTTTTTTGATTATTTACCTAGTATTTATTAATTTTTATTTTCACTCACATGCGCCCAAATCCTCCTAGGCATTGCAACAAGTGCATAAAGTTGCTCATCGTCGAAAACCTTCGTCTTCACAGGGTTTATTCAACAATCATACGCTGCTGCTGAGCAACTATAGATATTATCTCTAAATTTCTTTTATCCATTCTTTTATAATATTTTGTTACGACAAAAAAAAAAGAGTGGTGAAATAAGCGTCTTTTTTACAAATGAAGAAGAAGACGCAAGATGTTAAATGTTAGATGTTGCAATGTGAACACGAATTTCACATCTTCTCATCGTCCCCCGATATGTGCCCTAGTGTGAATAGGCTATAATGCAATCTTCGTAAAAATCGTCATGTTTATCAAATCTTCCTTAAAAAAGTATTTGTTTAGTATTTTTTACAACTTTTTACTGTTATTTCGATCATTGAGGGGCAACAAGGGCAACATTTAAATATAATTGATCGAAAAATGCACTGTAACGTTGAAAAAGGACGAAATCATAAAAAATGTTATATTATTGAAAATCTCACAGATTGATTCGTTTTGTTTTCGATTAAATTAATACCAAACACCAAAAAATATTAATAAAGGACAAATTCATGAGATAAATAATGTGTTATGCACCAATATCATGACAAAAAGTTGATTTTATACAGGAGTTGACGTCCGTTAAGGACTACAACAAAGCGAAGAAATGTCCTAAATATTAATGCAATTTATTTTTTATTTATTTATAGTCAGCTATGAGCAGCTGATTAATAAAATTAATAAATTTAAAAAAAATTACATTTATACCTGAAATAAAACTCAAAACAAAGATAAAAAATTTGAAAAGTTAACGTTAACGCTCTGAGATTTCAACATAAAAATAACTGGTCCAACATTTTTTGGGTGGATTGGGAAAAACCCAATCAGACCAGTAGAAGATTATTGATTAGTGGTTATGATTAGATAAGTCAGAAAAGATCGATCGTTTTAGTACTAGTATTGAGGTCACCAACGAGACACGGGAATAAATTAGGTTAAAGTCAGAACAAATAACACGAAATAGATCATGAGTTAAATAGTTGCTCGAGCAACGATCTAGGCTAAGTAGTGTGAAGAAACGGGTAGATCTAATTGGAACAGTTAAATTCATGCGACTCAAAAGAACTGATGAGTCGATTTCACCGTTAAGTAGGTTAGTGATAAATACAACTCCATGCATAGTTCTACGGTTCAAAACGGAGATCAGATTAATTAAAAAAAGTATACTGAATACGGGGGTTTCTTTTTCTGGAACCCAGTTAAAACTTCTTAGGGCAAATAAAAGAAATTTCTTCTGCACAATCAATTCTATCCTGGTGAATCGGGGACCACACACAAGATCCATACTCCAGGATGGGACGCACTATGGATGTATAAAGCGTTCTAGTAGTGTAGGGATCATTAAACTTTTTCGACCACCGCTTGATGAAGCCAATGACATTAATGACCTTATTTACCATTGACAATATATGCGAGTCAAACTTTAATTTACGATCAAGAAAAAAACCTAAATCTTTAAATTCAAGGACACGGTCAAGTGGTGAAGCATCAAGCAAGAAGTAAGCAGTACAAGGGGTACTTCTACAAAAAGACATGACTTTACATTTTGAACAATTTAAATAGAGTAAGTTATAACGGCACCAGGACGACAACGCACCCAAATCCAACTGAAGTGAGTTACACAGAGAAGTATCGCTGTAGGTTAAACAAAGCTTCACATCACCAGCAAACATAAATACACGCGAGTTAGTAATAACAGCAGGAAGATCGTTAATAAAGAGATTAAATAGCAATGATCCAAAGTGACTCCCCTGAGGGACACCAGAGGTAACAAAAATAGATTTGGATACAGAAGATTTAAAAACAACTTTTTGTGTTCGGCCACACAAGTACTCAGAGAGCCACGACAGGAGTTTTGCTGGAAATCCAATAATATTTAATTTTTGAAGCAACAAAGAATGACTAACAGAATCAAAAGCCTTACTAAAATCTGTATAAACGACGTCAGTTTGCATTTTGTCCTGAAACCCTTTGATAACTAGTGAGGTAAACTCAAGAAGGTTGGTGGTAGTATTTCTTCGCCTAACAAAACCGTGTTGATATGGGGATAGAATTGAACTACTTAAGTGCTGCAATTGGGAGCAAATAATTTTTTCAAAGACTTTCGGAATGTCAGACAGCTTTGATATACCCCTATAGTTTTTAACGTTGGACTTAGTAGAATTTTTATGGAGTGGAATAATAAAAGATTCCTTCCATATACCAGGAAACACAGCTAAGTCAACTGACAAGTTAAATAATTTGTGTAAGGTTTTAAGTGAGTCCGCACAATATTTAAGTATACAACCTGGCACTCCATCAGGACCAGGCAAGAAGCCGGGTTTGATAGTGTTGAGGTCGCCTAGCAGCGTACACTCAGTTATAACTGGGACATAAATGCAGTTTGACGCTTGAACTTGAAAAGGATATAAATTATTGCAACTATATGAACTCGATGAGTATACAGATTGAAAATACTCAGCAAAGAGATCGGCCACTGCCTGATCGGAATTTGCTTTTGTATTATCAAGGTAAACCGAGGAAGGCAAGCAAGAGGATTTACGTTTAGAGTTAACAAATTTAAAAAACTGTTTCGGATCGCGGGAAAAGTTTGATCTGCAACGATTGAGATAATTGTTATAACAAATAGTGTTTACAGAAATAAAATTTGACTTTGCAATTATATACGAGGATAAATCTATAGTATTTCCAGATTTTTTAAATTTTTTATAGGATCTTGTTTTCAGGTTTTTTAATTTTGATAGTTCCCTCGTAAACCAAGGTGGTTTATTTTCACTTAAAGGAACAGTGAGGGGAACACATATATCCTATACGACTTCAAAGTCCTGTAAAAAATGGCAATGGCAGTTTCTTTAAACAATTGTTAGATGTTGAACTAAGGTTAAAAAGTTCAAATGAAAGTTCTAAAGTTGGATGGTAGGTATCTTCAGGAAGCACTAAAGGGTGTACTCTACTAACATTACTACAATCAGAGTCAGAAACAAATATAAAATCTAGCATTTTATTACTACTGTTATGCACCCTGTTAGCTTGTGATAGGCCTAACTCTAAAAGGCCATCGATAAAATCATCAGAAGTGGCCGGTAATTGCGCCGAAGATGTGTCATTCACAGACCATAACACATGTGGCAAATTAAAATCACCAACCACTATAAGTTGATCCATATCCGTCAACAACGACGACACATGCTGCAGGGCATTCAGATGGGATGTGTAAATGTTAATATCAGAATTGGGAGGAATATATGAACAAGTAATATACAGAGAGCGGCCGCTAATTAATATTTTAACACATATGAACTCAATATCCGGATGATCATGAGATTGAATCTGTTCAGAGGAAATACAAGAATCAACAGCAATGAGAACACCGCCCCCCTTGCGGGAGGTGCGATCGCATCTGTACAGGGTATACTTATTAGGCAAAACGGAATAATCAGATATATCAGGTTTTAACCAGGTTTCTGTCAGTGCAACTATCTGAGAATCAAAGGATAAGCTGTTTACATATAGTTTAGAAAGTTTAGTGCTAAGGCCTCGAACATTTTGATAGGCCAAGCTAACTACTTTTGTTAGTTTTTTGCCGCCGAAGTTGAGGCAACAGGGTGGCTAACAGTTGGTGCACTACTGAACCTACTATCGTTATTATTAATTTTACGCCTCTTCACATACTCCTTTACAATGAGCTGCGGTGGCCAAAACTTTCCAGAACAAATTGTCGAGAAAAGTTCGGGCGGAACACTCAATTTGAAAGAAGATATGGTTCGGGCTTGTTTAAACTTAAACTTTTCAACAATTATAAGTGGAAAATAAATAAATTTGTTCAAAGGCACAACAACGAGAGGCTTGTGAGCCCCCGGTGTACCTTCAGTAGGCTTAATAGGCACACAAGCTGTTGGAAGAGAAAGATCGGCTGTTAAAATCGGGGAATGGTTAATGTTTGGATTTCTTGCCGGCGAGTTAAAATGCATTAACGGGCTAGCAATTGAACCCGTTGGGGGATTAGTGATTGGTACCAAAAGGGGAGTGGTGACCAAGACAGGAGGAACACTGAGCGGATTAGGCTCCGAAGTCTTTTTACGCTTCGGCGAATTGCTCAACAACTTGCCTTTTTTGAAGCTCGACTGCAACTCTTTAAAGGAAGTATGTAGGTTATTAAATGCAGTATGCATTGTCTTAAAACCTTCATATGTCTGTCTCATAAATTGAGTAGACTCCTTTTCGACCTCATTACAGGACTGAAAAAACCATTTAAGGCCTATGTCTGCAATTAAGCAGTCCCGTATTTTGGCCGTAAAGCCAACACACTTCATGTGTATCACATTGTCACACAATCTGCACAGACTAAAGTCTTGGTTGGATGATCCAACCAATTTGCAGTTGTTGCTGCAACAGACTAGCATATTGATTTTAAGTTGAGTAAATAAAAATATTATAAAAAAAAAAGTAATATGCTTTATCAAAAAGATGTAGGGTTCACGAAAGTAAGTGTGAAGGAGTTGATGCAATGAGCACTATCAAACGGTAAAAACCAAGAGAGCGAGAGAGCTTGAGTGCGTTGGCAGATACAACTACAAGTACTTCGGATAAGAGCGGACGTTAGCGTGAGAGGACTGATGCTGGAGTGCAAGAGCAAGAAAATAAGACAAGCTGTTTGTTGTTATTGGGTGAAAGAAAACACAAAACAAGCACAGAATAAGCAAATGCAAATATACGTATGTATGTACATATGTTTTTTTAAAGCAACTGCAGCATTGGTTCTACTGCGACTTCAAATGTAATTTAAGTCCGCAACTATTATTAAGCACACGTAAATATATACAACGTATATTTGCGATCACTGCTAGAATCGTTTACCAAATAAAACCAAGTAACACTTAGTGCACAAACACAAGAAAACAATAACTTATTGAGAGCACTCAAAAACACAACCGACACCAACGAAAGACAAAAGTACCAAATAAATTGACATATTTGGTCTGGGTGCAGAAGAAATTTTAATTAATAATTTTTACAAACCCCAGTAAACAAAAAAAAAATTATAGAAATGCAGAAACAGAAATGCCAGAAATAAAGATAATAATAATAAGTTGGACCTGATATATAAATGCAGAGACTTTAGAAATATAGATATGAACTTTTTATCTGACGAATTTAATAAATATTACTGGATCTTAATATATAACATGACCACAGCTGACGATCTGGTTGAATCTCTGCAGGGTATGATATAAGATCTTTATAATACTTGTGTCGTATTGAAATCTAAACTTCCCCAGCCTAGTGAGAAGCCCTGGCTAACACATTACGTTAGAAGAGCAATACTAAAAAGAAACGAAGCCTACAACAAATGGAAGAGATTTAAGCTTGACTTTTTGTATGATACCTTTAAAATCTTACGACGCGCAGTTGTTAAATTGATTAATGATGGTAAGAGGCGGTTCTATTCCCGTAGATTTCAAGAGCTTAACCAAAACTTTGTCAACTGTGCTGTACCTGAGGCCCTAGCCAATGAATAACTTAACTGTGAATCTCCTAACTGTGGTATTAGCTTTAGTTTTTGGTGTGTCGGTAATTACGAAGTACTTGAATTTATGTTAAATGTCAAATCAAATGCAGTTGTACTGGATGATATAAATCCAAAATTTGTCAAAATTGTAATTCTGTCAATCTTAAATCACGTTACACATGTTATGAATACAACAATCACTACATCTGTATTTCCTGAACAATGGAAACTAGCCAAGATTATCCCTGTCCCTAAGGGCAATGGAGATTTCAGACCAATCTCAGTTCTTCCTTATCTATCCAAAGTGTTTGAAAATTTACTAGCAAATCAAATAAATAAATATATGGTTACCAACAGTCTTCTCAGCAATAACCAATCCGAATTTAGGAAAAACAGAAGCTGCACTACAGCAATCCTTAATGTTGTTGAGGACATACGTAGAAGCATGGATGGCAATGTTACGTTTTTGACACTGCTTGACTATAGCAAAGCTTTTGACACTGTCAACCATGATATCCTTTGCACAAAAATGAAGAAGCTATATAGTTTTACAGCCACAGCCGATTCATTATTACGCTCATACCTAGTAAACCGTCTTCAATCCGTTGTTACACCGTCAAGTTCGTCGTCATTTATTTCCTTAAGCCGTGGAGTGCCACAAGGATCAGTTCTTGGGCCATTACTGTACTCGTGTTATGTTAATGATTTGCCCAATGGCTTGTCTGAATGTAATGTCCATATGTATGCGGATGATTTGCAGTTGTATTGTTGTAGTCCATTGTCCAGAATTGATGAATGTGTAAGGGTAATTAATAGAGAATTGGTAAAGGTGAGCGAGTGGTCACGAAGTAATGGCCTTGGTCTAAACACGTTCAAAACTAAGTGTGTAGTTATATACAAAAAGTCCATAGACAGGGTAGCTAACCTAGGTATAAAATTTAATAAGACTCTGACTTGGAGTGACCACATAATTAAATCCATAAGTAGAACTTATGCAGCCTTAAGAATTATGTACCTGACACACCACCTTTTGCCAACTACTATTAAACTCATTGTCGCTAAGAGCTAACTTATACCAACTCTCTTCTATGGAGTGGAAATTTTTTCAAACCCAGACGCTGCTATTAAGCACAGGCTCAATTTTGTCTTCAAAAGTATTGCGCGTTATGTGTTTAATTTAGGAAGAAGAGACCACGTTACACCATATGCATTCAAAATATATAACCTTACTTTGCAAACTTAGATCCAATTTAGAGCACTAATATTTTTACACAAAGTTATAAATACAAAAGAGCCCAATTATTTTTATAATAAATTGACTTTTTTAACTTCACGTCGGACAAATAATTTAGCAATTGTACGCCATCGATTATATGTCCTTGAACAACAATACTTCATACACACTGTTCGCCTGTGGAACACTTTACCACACAATTTAAAAGCAGCCTTCTGCTGCACTTACAAAATAATACCTAAAGCTTAAAAATAAAACAATAAAAAATTCTAGAATAATTTTAATATATACATACATAAATATACAAACACTAAAACTAAGCTTATAACTGTTAATCTCCCGTGACTGTTCTTTCAATTTCCTTTTTATTATTTAAATTATTTCTTTCCACCTTCTAACTTCTGTTTTAGTGACCAGTGCCTTAAATTTAAGTTTCTTGAAACTTGTAGCACTAAGATGTTAATTAATAATAAACTAAACTAAACTAAGAACAAGTAGAAACGTTGCAGTCGGACGCACCCGACTGCGGTATACTCGATACCAGTAGTAAAACAGATTAAAAGAGAGCTGATTGCAACGGTGTGTGGATACGGCAGGGGTTTAGGCTGCCTCAAAGATTGTCCGGTGCAGATGGGGATGCAAAAAAACTATCTTCCTCCCAAATTTGGTGACTCTAGGTCAAAAATAGTAAAATTTGGGGAAGGGGGGCTGGGGTTGGTAAGGGGGGGCGTGGCATCCAATCTTTTGCTGCAGATCTATTTATGATGTCAATTGCTATCCTCAACCAGAATTTGGTGACTCTAGCTCAAAGTTAGTAGAATATGGTAGAAGGGGAGCTGGGTGCTGGGAGCTGGTATGGGGGGGAGAGGGGGGGGGGGGCGGGCGTCCAAAGTTTTGCTGCAGAACAGTTTGTGATGTTTATTGCTATCCTCATACCAAATTTCGTGACTCTAGCTCAAATTTAGTAGAATATAGTGGAAGGGGGCTTGGGGCGGTATGGGTGGGGGCACCATCCAAAATTTTGGGTTTCTTCACTTCCAATCTTGGCACCAAATTTGGCAGCTCTAGCTCAAAAAATGTGGAAAATATAGTCGTTTTTGATTTCAAAATGCAGGGGGCTCGGAACGGGGGGCGTGGCTCCTAAACTTTCATGCAGTTCTTTGCGGATTGTTATTAGCTATCTTCCTACCAAATTTGGTGACTCTAGCATTAACGCTTTGGAAAATACACGCATTCCCGTTTTTAGTGAAGCATTGGAGTGGTTTAAGGCAGCTTGGTCAGCATGGATTGGCGTGGTATCCAAAGTTTTTATGCATTTATTTTGGGGCTATAATCACCTATTTTGGCACAAAATTTGCTGGCTCTAACTCAAAAACTGTAAAAGATATAAGCATTTCTGTTTTTAAACTGCGGGGGGCTGGGGGCGGAATGGGTGGGTGGGGCTCCAAAACTTTATGCATTTTTTGGGGGGTCGTAACCAGTTATCTACCTACCAAATTTTGTGACTCTAGCTCAAACACTATGGAAGATACACGCACTACCGTTTTTAGCGAAGCGTTGGGGTGGATGAGGGCGGATAGGGCAGTAAAGATGGGCGTGGCATCCAAAGATTTTATGAATTGGGTTCGGGATCGTTAACACCTATCTTGGTACCAAATTTGGTAGGTCTAGCTCAAAAACTGTAGAAGATATGGGCATTTTTAGTGTTGAACTGCGGGGGGGCTGGGGGCGGTATGGGTGGGCGTGGCTCCAAAATTTTTGCTGCAGTTTTTTGGGGATTGCTAGTAGCTATTTTCTCCCCAAATTTGGTAGTTCTAGCTGTAAGGGCTTGCGAAATAGCTGGATCTATCGATTTTGCGTTATCGAGTTTATCGATTTGCTAGCCCCCTAGTTATCGTAGAACTCCAATCTTGACACTTTAATTTACTATGCCATAGATAAAGAGATTTGCAAAGTTTGAAGTCTCTAACTTGAAGGGTGTGGAAAAAAGTTGCGAACATACGGACGGACAGACGGACAGACGGTCAGACGGACAGACGGACAGACACCATGACGGACATTGCACAAACCCAATATACTCTTTACTTTCGGTATCGAGTATAATGATCTGTATCTAACTTTTGGAAGCCATATTCGCTTTCAATCTTTCAAAATCTGCCATATTCATATCTTCCACAGTTTTTGAGCTAGAGTCACAACATTTTTTGGCAATATGGCTTGCGGCACATCCCAAAGTTCTGCATCAAATAAATTTGGAACGCAGTTTACACCACGCAGTTTACACCACTGCCATATCCGTAGCCCCTTGGAATTATACCTCTTTTTACCCGTTTCCACACAGGTACCTGATATATCGTACAAAATATATATTTCAAAACCTTTCACTGTTGCTATTCTATTTTGTTTTTAAAATTACCTGATCTTTGTACACAAGGTTGTTGCCAATATCCATAAGACTGTTTATTATACTGCGTCCCCATCGTAAGCGTTGTGGCTTTCGCGCCACTCGCTCAAAGACGGTGTCGTTATTATCTGTTTCCACTGTTTCGTATACACCGTTTAGTTTATTCGAACGCTGTGAGTTGAGGGTCAGCTCCCGCTCAAGAAGACCAAGGTAAGCAGTGCGTCGCACTTGAGGCAAGTCAGGATCGCTGCGGCGACCAAAACGCAAACGCAGCGATGGCGATCGAATAGGCTTTTGATTGACATCGCCAAACCAACGTTTATCTACAATGTTGCTTAACATTTCCGGATCGCCACGACCAAAGCGCAAGCGCAGCGATGGTGATCTTTGCGCTTTTCGCTCAACTTGATGATTTGGGAAAACAATGGGTCCAGCATATTCGCGATGAAGCAAGTTGTCGTACAAATTGTTCATGGAAGATCCTAAATAAATGGTAGAGCACATACAATTATTTTTGTCAATAAGGTTCGTGGTTGTTGCCCACCTTGGACTGCAGATTTCTCAGTCTCACCATTGGACAGCTGAGGCATAAGTAGAGTAACACTAAAAAGTAATAAGGTGCAGCCGATGCTCTGTTGAGGTTTAAATTGCAGCATTTTTAAGATGCTAAAAGAGAGAAAACTGATAAGTTGTACGTTCAATTAAATATGCATTCTGCTTTTTAAACAAAGTAACTTTAATGTACTATAAATATTTTTTGTGTTAATCTACCCTGAATTCGTACAATGGGGAAAAATAAGCATCTCCGACCCCATAAAGAATATATATTATTGATCAGCATCAACATCTTTATCATAAGCAAAAGTTTGCTTCAAATTATCGATAACTACTTTGGTTTTCAATATACACATGGAATCGCTTACAAAAAAATATCGAATTTTGAAAATGTAAAAATGGTGGTTGATATTAAGATACAAATCGGATGAGAAACATCGGGGATAGCGAATTGAATCGATTGAATTTAAATCAGTTTTGTTTATATTGATCATTATTTTTAATAGCTTAGCATACTTTAAGAGCGTGTTAAGTAGGTCCAGCGTGAACCTCCCACACATTGAGTTATTAACAAAGATATTATATAGATACTTAGTACTTATCATTACTTACATACTTAAGCTGAAATACGAACTTACTTATGAATTAGTATTTACACACTTGTTATTGAACTATGTACGAATCATTACTATTACTTTCGATATGTATAGCAAATTAATGTAAGGCAGACGCGAGAGCAAGCAGAGGCTCGGCAAGACACTATAACGCAGCGCAGCAAGAGGGCCGGGCAGCGAAGCCGTCGACAAAAGAGCGAGGGCACGCTCGCGACACGCGACCCAATTGTCGCGTGCAAGGGCAGACGAAGAAGCGCTGACCTCAAGTGCGAGACCGTCGAGGTAGTTGGAAAGAGGACACGCAAGAGAAAAGACGCGATCGCGGAATAGAAAAATCGTTCGAGAAGTTTTATAAGTAGGAGTAGAGGTCAAGGCGCAAGAAGTGTGGAAAGACTTAGAAAATAAAAGGAAAGTATAATAACCGAAAAACCCGCATGCGTTTTGTTTGGGGTTGCTAGTGCTAAGAGAAGGGTTAATGTGCCAAATAAATCGGTGGTCGCCATCTAATAAAGCGACAGCAAGGCTTGCACGACTAGAGGTGTTGGTACAAAGGTTGACCTTGTACGACCCCTAACCGCTGAGACGCTCGTTGCTGCACTTTTCTCAAAACATCGGGTCGAATATCACGGCACTTACCTCAATTCGCGAGCGATCCTGATATTGAATACAAATATCTTGTGACGTGAGCCGTGGACAGACTGAGATCTGTACCTCGGCTAAATAACTACTTTACAAGTGGTGCCCGAGCAGGGACCCAAGTGAAAGAGGAGTAATATAATTTGGAAGGAAAAACCCCAAACATATTACTAATATGTGTAAACCGTGATAGTCGGACATAACCGGTCATACCCCGGGGATCGCGCGCGCATTAAAAAAAAAATAAAACTGAAAGTGACGGCAAGGGCCAGATGGTCAGATGGCGCTGAGAAAATTTGCCAAACGTACAGTCGTCGCGAAAAAAGTTATTTTTGTATGTGCTAAGCAGCAAATCGGTCGAAGCTTAGAGTGCACGTGCAGCGAAGTTGACGGTGAAAGAAGACGCACCAACTAAGCGAACGGGAATAGCGAAAAGACAGGCGTGAGCGGTCGGCTAGAAAACGGCTAAAATCGCGGGAAGCAGTGTCGGTCGTGAAAAGCGATCACAGCAGGGCAACGCGAGCGCTGACCGTGAAAGCGCAGCACACGCCAACACCTGAAGGTTGAAATTGGTTTTTGCGCGGTAGCTGATTGCGATACAGTGGGACGAGAGTGGAAAAATTTTAAATAAAGAAAAATTTAATTAAATTAAATAAAAAATTTAAATAAACAAAATTTAAAAAAAAAAAAAATTTTTAATTAATTAAGTAAAAATTTAATTAGATTAAATAAAAAATTAATTAAATACAGCTAAAACAAAAAACATACAAATCGACAAAAAAAAAAATCACGAACAACGACCATGGAGCACAACAAAAGCGTAGAAGAAGAAGGATGCGACAACCCGGGCGTGAGTCTAGGATGGGTATACCATTTCCGGAAGGAGGATCTGGAACGAATCGCTCAGGAACTAAACATAGAAAGCGCCAGCAAGGTAGAAGATTTACGGAAACGGGTATGTGATTTGATAAAATTGGGGGGGCCATAGTTCAGCAATCTGGAACCGGTTGGGCGAATGGGAGCGAAAGTTCGCCAAGGGTCGAGGGTCACCCGTCCCGTCACCCACTGTCATTAGTGAAGGGGCGCGACCAAGACAAAAATCGGAGTCCGATTTGTTGGCGTTATCAGGGTCATTAGGAGAATTGCCACCTTCAACCAGCCACGTGCGGTTTGCACCGGCCGTTGGCGGATACATAGCTGGATTGACCCCGAACGTACATGTAGTGCCGCCGGTAGGACCGCCCATGACTAGTACCCAGGAGGGCCAGGCGGATTACAGTCAAATGTACGAGCTCGCTAACAGTCACCGGCATTACATGGTCGTCCCTGATCAGGTTGGGAAATGGGGTGTTAAGTTTGACAGTTATTCTGACCCACTTGCGTCCATAGAAGCATTGGAAGAACGCGCCCAAACGTACGATGTAGATCTGAATCGCATACCGAGAGCGATGAGCGAGGCTTTGACAGGCATGGCAGGTAGTTGGTTCTCGACGAGCGGATTAAGGGACGTGACGTGGGTGATGTTCAAAAGGGAATTTTTTGGTTTCTTTCTGCCTCACCAATACTTTGACAGATTAGAGGATGAAATCAGGGCCCGCCGACAACGCGTAGGATAAGGTTACAGAGAGTATGTAGTCGACCTGAGGAGGCTAATGCGGCACGCTAGCTACAGTCCTGATCAGGAGTTGAGAAGGATGTACGAGAACCTTTCTCGGGAGTACCGCCTTTGTATTAGACGGAGGGATTTTACGGATCTGTCTCAGCTAACGCAACTAGCCTCGGAGTTCGAAAACATCCCGGGTCAGGTCAAAGGGGAGACGGGGTACAGCCAGGCAAGGGGTTATGGGTTTCAGGGTAGATCCGGAGGCGTGGACACACCCGCCAAACCGACCAATCCATTTAGGAGCCCGCCAGCACAGGTACCGTTGGCGCGGAATGAGATTGGTAGCCATCCCGTCGCGAGCCGCGACGAGATTTCGAACAACATGATGGGGCACGAACAGGTTAGGTCGGCAGTCGTGAGTCTCGTGTGCTACAACTGCTAACAAGGGGGACACTTTGCCAGAGAATGCCCAAATCCCAAGGTGACATTCTGTAGACAGTGTGGTGCTCAACGGGCAGCCGCGTCATCCGCATCGGGATCGGATGGGCGCCGGCGCGAGTCAGTCCCGGAATAAGAATGTCCGCTCAGAGTCGAGAATAGTCGCATAGTCGCCATGGTGAAGGTCGGAGACCCCAACAAAACTCTTATACTAACCCACAACGTTTCAAAACATAAAGCAAAAATTTCAATAGTAATTCCGTAATAACCAACAATTATGTTTCTCCCAACAGAAAATGAGCAAAGAAGCAATCCTAAAACTAGAAGAAGGCAAGCACCGTCGAACGAAGTTGACGAAGGTGGAAGAGGCTTGGGGCGCGCACGGACCAGCCATAACAAGATACGTGCACGAGGAAGAGGTAACAGACACGCTGGAAGGCATCCACGTGATGCAAAAGGTGGTGACAACCACAATTTTTATGAAAGCTCGACAGGAAGGGAGCCCCAACGACACGGCCCAACCCGAATCTGAGGGCGACGAAAAGAGCGAGGAAGAAGGTGTGCTGGGATGGGAAGAAGGGCTGGAGGAGCTAGTCACGGGGACAACCGTAAGGCTGAACTCACGCCACGTATGGACCCCGGGACAATGGTCGGAGGCGGCAGACGTCGAACCGGAGGAGAAACTCGCACCGGCAGACGTCGAACCAGAGGAGAACCTCGACCCGGCAGGTGCCGATGAGAATGCAGGAGCACCACCCGAAGAACCGGAGAACTGGACATGCCACCCAGAGAGAAGCATCGTGACCCAACGGGTGGTCGAGGAGATTATACGGGAGCTGCGTCCCCGGAGAAGACGGACATCGCGGGACCGACTCAGGGGTAACGGTAGGCGAAGTGGTCTACTCCGTGACAAAACACCCGGATGTCAGGGTCACGGTCACGAAGAAAGGGGGGGGGTGTGAAGTAGGTCCAGCGTGAACCTCCCTCACATACATATATATACATACCATACATACATATAGAATAAGACTTATGAAGACAAACAATTAATAGACATAAGACAGAGAAGAAGGTTTATGAATACAAACAATATATCGATATAAGACAAAGAAAAGATTTATGAAGACAACAAATCAATAGATATAAGACAAAGAATATGATTTAAGAAGCAAAACAAATTAAATGAACAGAATATTTACTTAATACATATTGTTAGTAAAGATAAGGCAATAAGTTACACAACTAAAAAAGTTAAGTTACATTAACTCATAAAACAATGCAAGAACGCAGCGCAGCAAGCGAGCCGGGCAGCGAAGCCGGCGACAAATGAGCGAGGGCACGCTCGCGACACGCGACCCAATTGTCGCGAGCAGGAGAAGCAATAAGTGCGCTGACCTCAAGTGCGAGACCGGCATTTAGTCGGTGCTGGATTGCGAAACTTGGTAGACGCTACCGCGGAAGGTTATGGTGGCCGCCGCTCTACAACCGAAAGCGCAGTCCGCACGGCTAGAGATATTGGTACACAGGTTACCTTGTACCCCCTAACCGCTGAGTCGTCTGCATCCGCGCTTTTCCGCAAATGTCGGGAGGCACTTACCTTCATATCGCGAAGCATTGCTGATTCTAAATAAATATCTTGTGACGCGGGCCGTGGACAGGCTGAGATCTGTACCCCGACAAATAAACTACTTTGGCACCCGAGTATAACTCAAAAATGAAAATCATGAAAGTCGGACATACCCGATCATACCCCCTGGGTCACGGGCGCGTTAGAAAAAAAATAAATAAAATTAATGAGTGTTCGAGCTCACGAGCGATGTGTTAACACCTGTTTGTACCTGTTTTATTGCTATATAATTATTTATTGAATTTAGTTATTTTTGCAATAAATAAGATTCTTGGATATGAACGATAGCTTCCAGCTTTACGTATTCTATGACCTTTTGATACCTGTCCTACCCCACAAAACACATGCACTAGCAACTGATATGCACCAACTAAAAACTAGGCTTATGCAAACACTTGTCCACAAAACTATTTTTCTTCCCAGATAATTGCGCTTGAGAAAGAAAACGAGATTTTGTCTTCCAAGGCAGTCAAATATCAGTTTTGCTATTGCTAATCATACATACTCTTCCCAATTTACACCCTATGAGACTTTCTAACAATCCTTGCCATACAGTTATGCAAAGATGTACACAAATTACGAAAGTGTATTCAGTAGTGCATTGGTACATATGTAAATGCAAGATCGCGTTTGCCGCTGACACAGAAAAAAATATCAAAAATAACAAAAATCTCGATTAACAGGCACAGCAAGAAATATATGTATGTTTCAAACGCACTTGCATACAATATGTACCAACAACATTTTACCGTTCTTGCTGTCCGCTGACCCGCCGCCTCTCCTTTAATCGACGGGCCGCTGAACGCAAAAGAAAACTGAACAAAACAACAACGTGCTGGCTTGTCGTAGCTGAGACGCACAAATTTTACAAAGAAAAAATTCCTCTTGAACCAACATTCAATGATTGTCAATGAAAACTCTAATATATGATTTTAATATACATATATTGTTTATCCTAGAATATAAACAATGCTAGAATATAAACAAACATGTAGAATTGAAATTATACTTAGGAAACTCAAGTTTTGCTATTCAATTGCACAAAGTTCATAAAAGTTTATACTACCCTTCCAACTTGGATTGTATCAAGCAGATTGGGGCAAAACTCTAAAATTTGTATTTATACTCGATACCGAAGGTAAAGAGTACATTGGGTTTGTGCAATGTCCGTCATGGTGTCTGTCCGTCTGTCCGTCTGTATGAACGCAACTTTTTTCCACACCCTTCAAGTTAGGGACTTCAAACTTTGCAAATCTCTTTATGTATGGCATAGTAAATTAAAGTGTCAAGATTGGAGTTCTACGATAACTAGGGGGCTGGCAAATCGATAAACTCGATAACGCAAATTCGATAGATCCAGCTATTTCGCAATCCCTTAAAGCTAGAACTATCAAATTTTGGGGAGAAAATAGCTATTTATAATTCCCAAAAAACTGCATCAAAAATTTTGGAGCCATGCCCACACATTCCGCCCCCAGCTCCCCGCAGTTTAACACTAAAAATGCCCATATCTTCTACAGTTTTTGAGCTAGACCCATCAAATTTAGTGCCAAGATAGGTGTTGACGATCCCTAACCAAATTCATAAAAACTTTGGATGCCACGCCCATCTATACTGCCCTATCCGCCTTCAGCTACCCCAACGCATCGCTAAAAACGGTAGTGCGTGTTTCTTCCAAATTGTTTGAGCTAGAGTCACAAAATTTGGTAGGTAGATAACTGGAAACGACCCCCCAAAAATTGCATCAAAGTTTTGGGGCCCTACCCACCCATTCCGCCCCCAGCCACCCCGCAGTTGAAAAACAGAAATGCCTATATCTTTTACAGTTTTTGAGTTAGAGCCACCAAAAAAAAATTTTTGGTGGATCGAAAACATTTAAAATAATTGAATCAACAAAAATAATTAATTCAACGGAAAATTTTGAAGTTACTTCAAGGTAAATTTAAATTAGTGAAACGAAAAATTTTAATTTAATTTAAAGAAAATTGACGAAAAAAAATCAATTTAATTTACTAACTAACGAACAAATCAAGAAGAATAACAATCAACGACCATGAATTATAACAAAAACTTGTAAAAAGAAGGATGCGACAACCCGGGCGTGGGCCTAGGATGGGTGCACTACTGCCGAAAGGAAGATTTGAAACTATTTGCACTGGAACTCTGCATCGAAAGCAGCGGAAAGGAAGAAAAGTGGCGAATACGGGTATGTCCTTCAATAAATCTGGGAAGCCAAAGCTTGTCAACCTGGAGCCGGTTGTGCGAATGGGAGCAAAGGTTCGCTAAGGGTCGAGGGTCACTCTTCTCGCCAAGCGTCATCAAGGGGGGACGCGGCCAAGAAAAAAATCGTAATCCGATTTGTTGGCGTTATCAGGGTCACTCGGAGAATCGCCACTACCACCCAGCCACGAGCGGTGTACATCGGCCGTTGGCAGATACAATGGTGGATTGACCCCAAATATACATGTAGTGCCAAAAGGGAATTCTTAGAATTCTTCCTGCCTCCCCAATACTTTGACAAGCTTGAGGACGAAATCAGGGCCCACCGACAGCGCGCAGGGGAATGGTAATGCGGCACGTCGATTATAGTCCTGAGCAGGAGCTGAAAGAGTCTACAAGAAGCTTGCTCAGGAGTACCATATGTATATTCGTCGGAGAGTATTAACGACTTTAACTCAGCTAACACAGATAACCACGAAGTTTGAAAACATCCCCGGGTCAGGGCCAAGGGAAAACGGTGTGCAGCTAGGCAAGGGGTCTCGGCTATCAGAGTAGGTCCGGAGACGTGGAAACACCCGTCAAGCCGACAAATGAAACGGGTAGTCATCCCATCACCAGGAGAGGAGAAATTTCGAACAATATGTCGGCAGTCGTGAGTCCCGGAATTAGCATGTCCATTCAGCGTCGAGAACAGTCGCTTAGTCGACACCGGGGCCTCGACGAGGTTCGTGAGCCGGAGGTTTTTTAAGGAGCTAGAAGCAAAGGGGCAGCGATCGCAAATACTCACTTAGCAGACGGCTCGAAAGTGGCGATAAATAAGTTGTTAAGAATTCAGGTCAGGTTGATAAGCAAAAAGGTGCCGATGGACATGATCGTAATGCCATCCATGCTAGACGGTCTAATCCTGGGGATGGATTTTCTATGCAAGATGGGAACGCCCATGTTGTGCGGTGAGGCGACGTTAATACTGAAGTGCGCCGATGCGCCATCCAAGGCAATCGAGAGAGCCCAATTATTGGCAGAGGGCGAGAAGGAGCAAGAGAGACTCGGTACCAGAGGCAAGAAGCCAAAGACTGTCTTGGGGACGCACCGCAGAAGGGACACCACGCTAGCCAAGCAAGGAGCCGACCGAAACGCAGTTGCAGTCGTCAAGGAGCCATCGCTAGAACAGGTTGGAAGTGCAGGAGCCGTGGCACCGCAAGGAGGAGACCCCAAGGCAGGATCATCACCGGGAGGAGACGCTGCGCAGGAATCAGTACGGCCAGCGGACTTGGAACCGGCCGCAGAGGAGTTTTTAAGGACAGAGTTGCAACTCTTCGAAGGATTGAAGGGCGTATCCAAAGTTGCCGAGCATCGGATCATCATGCGGGATGTCAAGCCAATCAAGCAGAGGTACTATCACAAAAACGTAATTACGTAGTCACAAACTATCGTTCATATCCAAGAATCTTATTTATTGCAAAAATAACTAAATTCAATAAACTATTCTTTTCTTTTTATGCTAATATAAAGCAATCAAATAGGTATAAACCGGTGTTAACACATCGCTCGTGTGTTCTAACACTCATTAGTTTGTTTTTTTTTTTTTAATTTTTACTTTAAACGTTGACAACTTCTATTAACTTATTCGAGTTAGCGTCAAAGCGACCAAATGTATTTTCCGTACGATCAGATTTTTATCTGTGCGTGTCGTTGTTAAAAACCAAATCGGTAATAAATTTAAATTTAATCCGTATGTATCGGCTGTCCATTCCACTTTCTCTAGGAATTCCAGTGGCATTAATAGGTCGTCAAAGCGAAAGCTTCACTATCGGACCTGTTTCGCCACCTTCTGGTACTCATTTGCAAGGTTTGCTCGCTCACGTGTACGAGAGTGGCTGCGTTCTCGTGGCTGTCAGAGATCTGTGAGATTCATGTGAATCTCGTACCCGAGCCGCTGTGCTTGTGGACGGGATGCTAAGCCGCGCCACATTTATACCGGCTGGCTCTTTTTCCTGCACTTCATCGCACATTTGGTCGAACTCCTTATGCGGAGACTGTCGGCTAAATATTTTCGCTAGTTCGCCAAGGCGTGGTTTTCGTTCAAACTCAGCCAGTCTCTGAATTATTCTGCATAGTTTCCAAAGTGCCTTCTAGCTCCAGACCGAATCCCGCTCCTCATATCACTAGTTCGTCCTTTTTTAGATTTTACACGCACGCACGACCCATTTTGTCAGTTTTGATGTGTTAACATCTATAGCCACGGGTACACGTTTCTTCCATTTGATAATACATGCAAACAATTTAGCGTGCAGCTCTGCTAAAAGGGCGTGCCGAACTGTAACGGGCTCGAACTACGAACAAATTTAGCGTGCACTCGTGGACCGACTGCAAAATTTCATATACATATTCATCTGAGTATGACTGTATTGGTGTAGCGGCAGAGAATAACTGTAAAATACAAAGTCTTGCTAACGATGTGTCCAAGTTTGTAGGGTAGTATAACTTAATATGAACTTTGTGCAATTGAATAGCAAAACTTGAGATTCTTTAATATAATTTCAATTTTACATGTTTGTTTATATTCTAGCATTGTTTATTGTTTATATTCTAGCATAAGCAATATATATATTAAAATCAAATATTAGAGTTTTTATTGACATTTATTGAATATTGGTTCAAGGGGTATTTACTCTTTGTGCAGCTTGTGCGTCTCAGCTACGACAAGCCAGCACGTTGTTGTTTTGTTCAGTTTCCCTTTGCGTTCAGCGGCCCGTCGATTAAAGTGCGTTTGAAACATATATGACCTATGCAAAAATACCCTTTGTACCAATATTAAATAATTTTCAATGAACACTCTAACACTTACATAATTATATGCAAGTTCTTTTATTGGATATGAATACCAAACCTTTTTGCGGAATGTAAATAAAGCTCTCACGTTAAGCTGTAGAATTGCACAAAGTTCATATATGTAAGTCGATCCCGCCCTTCCATAATAGAAAGCAGCGGGTATATTCCAATAAGACCCCTTTTACACGATGAACTTTTTGCTTCTGCTGCATTCGTTTGTTGGCAAAGGGGGTAGTGGTGAAACAGCTGCAAGCAATGCTTCATGACATTGGTAGCAATGATTCAATTTTCTCATTTTGCTTTGCCCTATTCCGATTACATGTAAACACAGAGTTGCACAGTGTTCGATGTGAATATTAAAATTATCGATACGAAATATCGCACATGCAACTATTGCCGCAATTAGTAAATACGTTGTTCATTATTGTGGTTTAAAATTATTAATTAAAATGTTTTGGACAAGAGAGTTGATTGAACTGCTGTTAAGTCAATATGAGCAGCACGAACATTTATATAATGTTCGGAGCGATATTTATAAGGACATGGTAAAGCGCTCCAGCAGTTTGCATTCAATTTGCGAAACGTTGAAGGTGAAAGAGCCCAAAATCCAATGCCTCAACCGCCATACCTGTCGCACTCAAAAGTTCTTTTGCTAAATCCATTTTATTTACTTGTTTCTCTCTCAATCAATAATCATTTGTTAACAAATAAAACAATCGATGGCAACGATTAATGTTTGTCGACCATAAATTTAAACCAGAGTTGCAATTACACAGATCAGTGCATAAAAAGCCTCATTAAATAAAAATTATACTAATAAAAGGGAAACTAAATTCAATAAACTATTCTTTTCTTTTTTATGCTAATATAAAGCAACCAAACAGGTACAAGCAGCTGTTAACACATCGCTCGTGAGTTCTAACACTCATTAGTTTTTTTTTTATTTCTATATGTATTACCACGTCACAGTTGTGCGTTATTGCCGAAGACCCACAGTTTGGGCGCCAGTTGTAACGAACCTTATTCCGTCACGGGTGTTCAGCCGGGCTAAGCTCTCGCGGTGTGATGGGAACGTGCCAACAAATTTATATTTGTGGCGGCTTCGGCAATAATTACACAAGTTGTTTGGTTTAATACATATATTTAAAACTTAAACTGCCGTTTAGTTATACAATTTTGGTATACAATTAAATATGTTTATTTATTTATAGCAACAACGGTTCCTGGTTGTTGTTTATCACGCCTGCCGTTGGTGTGACGGTGATCACTACTTCCTCTGAGTGCGCCGAAAAGCAGGTCCGGTTGCGGATCTGCTCCAGCGCGTCATTTGTGAGGCGCTTTATTTCAAATCAATCAACTATTTTTAATTAAAGAAATTTCTCAATTGCCAACTAAGCGCCATTTAATGCAAGTGAAAATAGCTGTAGTCATAAAATGTTAGATTTGATATTTGATTCTGATTCTGATTATAGTAATGTTAGTAGAGTACCCCTTCTAGTGCTTTCTGAAGATACCCACCATCCAACCCTAGAATTTTCCTTCATTTTTCTTAACTTTAGACCAGCACCTAACAATTCTTTGAAGACCCGTTGTTTTCGTAAAACTGACTTTACTTAATTGAATGATCTTCTTCATATTGGTCTCACCTTTATTCTTGTAGTGATATAGAAACTGCCATTGCCAAGAAGGCCCAACGCGAGCCTCCCACACATACAAATTACTTAGGAATTATTGCTTATGAAATTACTTATAAATTTTTACTAATGAATTCTTATTTACCACGAATATTATCTACTACGAGCGGCTCATTATGAACTATTACTTTATTTAATTGCTTACTTACTTACTTATAAATAAGTTACCACTTATAATGAGTTTTTATTAGAGATAAGACAGTGAATAGATATAAGACAATAAATATAAGACAAATGCGGGCGCAAGGAGAGGAACAAGCATAGGTTAAGCAATGCATCACAGCACAGCTCAGCAAGAGAGCCGGGCAGCAAAGCCGGCGACAAAAGAGCGACGATAGGGAGCGCGCTCGCGACACGCGACCCAATTGTCGCGAGCAGGAGAAGCAATAAGTGCGCTGACCTCAAGTGCGAGACCGGCATTTAGTCGGTGCTGGATTGCGAAACTTGGTAGACGCTACCGCGGAAGGTTATGGTGGCCGCCGCTCTACAACCGAAAGCGCAGTCCGCACGGCTAGAGATATTGGTACACAGGTTACCTTGTACCCCCTAACCGCTGAGTCGTCTGCATCCGCGCTTTTCCGCAAATGTCGGGTGGCACTTACCTTCATATCGCGAAGCATTGCTGATTCTAAATAAATATCTTGTGACGCGGGCCGTGGACAGACTGAGATCTGTACCCCGACAAATAAACTACTTTACAAGTGGCACCCGAGTAGGGACCTTAAGTGAAACAGGTTTAATACAATTTGGAGGCAAAAACCACAAAAGTATTACTCAAAAGTGAAAATCGTGAAAAAATAAAATTAATGAGTGTTCGAGCTCACCTGTTTGTACCTGTTTTATTGCTATAAATTTATTTATTGAATTTAGTTATTTTTGCAATAAATAAGATTCTTGGATATGAACGATAGCTTGCCAGCTTTACGTATTCTATGACCTTTTGATACCTGTCCTACCCCACAAAACACATGCACAAGCAACTGATATGCACCTAGCCAACCAAGTATCTTGAGCTAAAAACTAGGCTTCTGCAAACACTTGTCCACAAAACTATTTTTCTTCCCAGATAATTGCGCTTGAGAAAGAAAACGAGATTTTGTCTTCCAAGGCAGTCAAATATCAGTTTTGCTATTGCTGATCATACATACTCTTCCCAATTTACACCCTATGAGACTTTCTAACAATCCTTGCCATACAGTTATGCAAAGATGTACACAAATTACGAAAGTGTATTCAGTAGTGCATTGGTACATATGTAAAAGCAAGCGCGCGTTTGCCGCTGACACAGAAAAAAATATCAAAAATAATAAAAATCTCGATTAACAGGCACAGCAAGAAATATATGTATGTTTCAAACGCACTTGCATACAATATGTACCAACAACATTTTACCGTTCTTGCTGTCCGCTGACCCGCCGCCTCTCCTTTAATCGACGGGCCGCTGAACGCAAAAGGAAACTGAACAAAACAACAACGTGCTGGCTTGTCGTAGCTGAGACGCACAAATTTCACAAAGAAAAAATTCCCCTTGAACCAACATTCAATGATTGTCAATGAAAACTCTAATATATGATTTTAATATACATATATTGTTTATGCTAGAATATAAACAATGCTAGAATATAAACAAACATGTAGAATTGAAATTATACTTAAGAAACTCAAGTTTTGCTATTCAATTGCACAAAGTTCATATAAGTTTATACTACCCTTCCAACTTGGAATGTATCAAGCAGATTGAGCCAAAACTCTAAAATTTGTATTTTACAGTTATGCTCTGCCGCTACACTAATACAATCATACTCAGATGAATATGTATATGAAATTTTTCAGTCGGTCCACGACAGCACTCTAAATTTGTTCGTAGGTCGAGACCAGCGCAGCACGGATGGTCATCTGTCTCGGCAAATTATTTTTGTGCGCGTGTTAAACAGCGAATCGGTCTGCGTTTAAAGTGCACGTGCAGCGAAAGTGATGGTGGAGGTGGGAGCACCGACTAAGCAAACGGGACTCTCAAAATTTAAAATAATTTAAGAATATTTATAAATATAAGGCTAAAGCGCGGGTAGCAAAGTTCGTGGTGAAAAAAGTGACCATAACGGAGCAGCGCGAGCGCTGACGGTCAAAGTGCAGTTCACGCCAAAACCTTAAGATTGGAATTGGTCTTGTGCGTGGTAGCTGATCGCGGTACAGTGGGACGAGAGTAGAAAAAAAAAACAAAAATTTTCTTAATACAATCGATTTAATTAAATTATATTATATTTATGTTAATTAAGCAGAAGTTTTAAATATAATTTAAAATCAATAAAAAACCAATTCGACGGAAAATTTTTAGTTAAACGGAAATTTTTTTGTGAAACGTAATTTTTAATTTAATTCAACAAAAAATTTTAATTTAATTCGGTTAAATTATATTTAAAATTAATTAAACAGACAATATTTTATTTAACTTAAAATAAATTTATAATTAATTCAACGGAAAATTTTTGGTGGATCGAAAACATTTAAAATAATTGAATCAACAAAAAAAATTAATTCAACGGAAAATTTTGAATTTACTTCAAGGTAAATTTAAATTAGTGAAACGAAAAATTTTAATTTAATTTAAAGAAAATTGACGAAAAAAAATCAATTTAATTAACTAACTAACGAACAAATCAAGAAGAATAACAATCAACGACCATGAATTATAGCAACCCGGGCGTGGGCCTAGGATGGGCACACTACTGCCGAAAGGAGGATTTGAAACTATTTGCACTGGAACTCTGCATCGAAAGCAGCGGAAAGGAAGAAAAGTGGCGAATACGGGTATGTCCTTCAATAAATCTGGGAAGCCAAAGCTTGTCAACCTGGAACCGGTTGTGCGAATGGGAGCAAAGGTTCGCTAAGGGTCGAGGGTCACTCTTCTCGCCAAGCGTCATCAAGGGGGGACGCGGCCAAGAAAAAAATCGTAATCCGATTTGTTGGCGTTATCAGGGTCACTCGGAGAATCGCCACTACCACCCAGCCACGAGCGGTGTACATCGGCCGTTGGCAGATACAATGGTGGATTGACCCCAAATATACATGTAGTGCCAAAAGGGAATTCTTAGAATTCTTCCTGCCTCCCCAATACTTTGACAAGCTTGAGGACGAAATCAGGGCCCACCGACAGCGCGCAGGGGAATGGTAATGCGGCACGTCGATTATAGTCCTGAGCAGGAGCTGAAAGAGTCTACAAGAAGCTTGCTCAGGAGTACCATATGTATATTCGTCGGAGAGTATTAACGACTTTAACTCAGCTAACACAGATAACCACGAAGTTTGAAAACATCCCCGGGTCAGGGCCAAGGGAAAACGGTGTGCAGCTAGGCAAGGGGTCTCGGCTATCAGAGTAGGTCCGGAGACGTGGAAACACCCGTCAAGCCGACAAATGAAACGGGTAGTCATCCCATCACCAGGAGAGGAGAAATTTCGAACAATATGTCGGCAGTCGTGAGTCCCGGAATTAGCATGTCCATTCAGCGTCGAGAACAGTCGCATAGTCGACACCGGAGCCTCGACGAGGTTCGTGCGCCGGAGGTTTTTTAAGGAGCTAGAAGCAAAGGGGCAGCGATCGCAAATACTCACTTAGCAGACGGCTCGAAAGTGGCGATAAATAAGTTGTTAAGAATTCAGGTCAGGTTGATAAGCAAAAAGGTGCCGATGGACATGATCGTAATGCCATCCATGCTAGACGGTCTAATCCTGGGGATGGATTTTCTATGCAAGATGGGAACGCCCATGTTGTGCGGTGAGGCGACGTTAATACTGAAGTGCGCCGATGCGCCATCCAAGGCAATCGAGAGAGCCCAATTATTGGCAGAGGGCGAGAAGGAGCAAGAGAGACTCGGTACCAGAGGCAAGAAGCCAAAGACTGTCTTGGGGACGCACCGCAGAAGGGACACCACGCTAGCCAAGCAAGGAGCCGACCGAAACGCAGTTGCAGTCGTCAAGGAGCCATCGCTAGAACAGGTTGGAAGTGCAGGAGCCGTGGCACCGCAAGGAGGAGACCCCAAGGCAGGATAATCACTGGGAGGAGACGCTGCGCAGGAATCAGTACGGCCAGCGGACTTGGAACCGGCCGCAGAGGAGTTTTTAAGGACAGAGTTGCAACTCTTCGAAGGATTGAAGGGCGTATCCAAAGTTGCCGAGCATCGGATCATCATGCGGGATGTCAAGCCAATCAAGCAGAGGTACTATCACAAAAACGTAATTACGTAGTCACAAACTATCGTTCATATCCAAGAATCTTATTTATTGCAAAAATAACTAAAATCAATAAACTATTCTTTTCTTTTTATGCTAATATAAAGCAATCAAATAGGTATAAACCGGTGTTAACACATCGCTCGTGTGTTCTAACACTCATTAGTTTGCTTTTTTTTTTTAATTTTTACTTTAAACGGAGACTGTCGGCTAAATATTTTCGCTAGTTCGCCAAGGCGTGGTTTTCGTTCAAACTCAGCCAGTCTCTGAATTATTCTGCATAGTTTCCAAAGTGCCTTCTAGCTCCAGACCGAATCCCGCTCCACATATCACTAGTTCGTCCTTTTTTAGATTGTATTTTTGTCAGTTGTTATTTCTATATGTATTACCACGTCACAGTTGTGCGTTATTGCCGAAGACCCACAGTTTGGGCGCCAGTTGTAACGAACCTTATTCCGTCACGGGTGTTTAGCCGCGCTAAGCTCTCGCGGTGTGACGGGAATGTGCCAACAAATTTATATGATTTTCTTTATATTCGTCTCACCTTTATTCTTGTAGTGATATAGAAACTGACATTGCCAAGAAGGCCCAACGCGAGCCTCCCACACATACAAATTACTTAGGAATTATTACTTATGAAATTACTTATAAATTTTTACTAATGAATTCTTATTTACCACAAATATTATCTACTACGAGCGGCTCATTATGAACTATTACTTTCTTTAATTGCTTACTTACTTACTTATAAATAAGTTACCACTTATAATGAGTTTTTATTAGAGATAAGACAGTGAATAGATATAAGACAATAAATATAAGACAAATGCGGGCGCAAGGAGAAGAACAAGCATAGGTTAAGCAATGCATCACAGCACAGCTCAGCAAGAGAGCCGGGCAGCAAAGCCGGCGACAAAAGAGCGACGATAGGGAGCGCGCTCGCGACACGCGACCCAATTGTCGCGAGCAGGAGAAGCAATAAGTGCGCTGACCTCAAGTGCGAGACCGGCATTTAGTCGGTGCTGGATTGTGAAACTTGGTAGACGCTACCGCGGAAGGTTATGGTGGCCGCCGCTCTACAACCGAAAGCGCAGTCCGCACGGCTAGAGATATTGGTACACAGGTTACCTTGTACCCCCTAACCGCTGAGTCGTCTGCATCCGCGCTTTTCCGCAAATGTCGGGTGGCACTTACCTTCATATCGCGAAGCATTGCTGATTCTAAATAAATATCTTGTGACGCGGGCCGTGGACAGACTGAGATCTGTACCCCGACAAATAAACTACTTTACAAGTGGCACCCGAGTAGGGACCTTAACTGAAACAGGTTTAATACAATTTGGAGGCAAAAACCACAAAAGTATTACTCAAAAGTGAAAATCATGAAAAAATAAAATTAATGAGTGTTCGAGCTCACCTGTTTGTACCTGTTTTATTGCTTTATATTTATTTATTGAATTTAGTTATTTTTGCAATAAATAAGATTCTTGGATATGAACGATAGCTTGCCAGCTTTACGTATTCTATGACCTTTTGATACCTGTCCTACCCCACAAAACACATGCACAAGCAACTGATATGCACCTAGCCAACCAAGTATCTTGAGCTAAAAACTAGGCTTCTGCAAACACTTGTCCACAAAACTATTTTTCTTCCCAGATAATTGCGCTTGAGAAAGAAAACGAGATTTTGTCTTCCAAGGCAGTCAAATATCAGTTTTGCTATTGCTGATCATACATACTCTTCCCAATTTACACCCTATGAGACTTTCTAACAATCCTTGCCATACAGTTATGCAAAGATGTACACAAATTACGAAAGTGTATTCAGTAGTGCATTGGTACATATGTAAAAGCAAGCGCGCGTTTGCCGCTGACACAGAAAAAAATATCAAAAATAATAAAAATCTCGATTAACAGGCACAGCAAGAAATATATGTATGTTTCAAACGCACTTGCATACAATATGTACCAACAACATTTTACCGTTCTTGCTGTCCGCTGACCCGCCGCCTCTCCTTTAATCGACGGGCCGCTGAACGCAAAAGGAAACTGAACAAAACAACAACGTGCTGGCTTGTCGTAGCTGAGACGCACAAATTTCACAAAGAAAAAATTCCCCTTGAACCAACATTCAATGATTGTCAATGAAAACTCTAATATATGATTTTAATATACATATATTGTTTATGCTAGAATATAAACAATGCTAGAATATAAACAAACATGTAGAATTGAAATTATACTTAAGAAACTCAAGTTTTGCTATTCAATTGCACAAAGTTCATATAAGTTTATACTACCCTTCCAACTTGGAATGTATCAAGCAGATTGAGCCAAAACTCTAAAATTTGTATTTTATAGTTATGCTCTGCCGCTACACTAATACAATCATACTCAGATGAATATGTATATGAAATTTTTCATTCGGTTCACGACAGCACTCTAAAATTGTTCGTAGGTCGAGACCAGCGCAGCACGGATGGTCATCTGTCTCGGCAAATTATTTTTGTGCGCGTGTTAAACAGCGAATCGGTCTGCGTTTAAAGTGCACGTGCAGCGATAGTGATGGTGGAGGTGGGAGCACCGACTAAGCAAACGGGACTCTCAAAATTTAAAATAATTTAAGAATATTTATTTAGTGGTGAAAAAAGTGACCATAACGGAGCAGCGCGAGCGCTGACGGTCAAAGTGCAGTATACGCCAAAACCTTAAGATTGGAATTGGTCTTGTGCGTGGTAGCTGATCGCGGTACAGTGAGACGAGAGTAGAAAAAAAACAAAAATTTTCTTAATACAATCGATTTAATTAAATTATATTATATTTATTTTAATTAAGCAGAAGTTTTAAATATAATTTAAAATCAATAAAAAACCAATTCGACGGAAAATTTGTAGTTAAACGGAAATTTTTTTGTGAAACGTAATTTTTAATTTAATTCAACAGAAAATTTTAATTTAATTCGGTTAAATTATATTTAAAATTAAAATAATTAAACAGACAATATTTTATTTAACTTAAAATAAATTTAAAATTAATTCAACGGAAAATTTTTGGTGGATCGAAAACATTTAAAATAATTGAATCAACAAAAAAAATTAATTCTACGGAAAATTTTGAATTTACTTCAAGGTAAATTTAAATTAGTGAAACGAAAAATTTTAATTCAATTTAAAGAAAATTGACGAAAAAAAATCAATTTAATTAACTAACTAACGAACAAATCAAGAAGAATAACAATCAACGACCATGAATTATAGCAACCCGGGCGTGGGCCTAGGATGGGTACACTACTGCCGAAAGGAGGATTTGAAACTATTTGCACTGGAACTCTGCATCGAAAGCAGCGGAAAGGAAGAAAAGTGGCGAATACGGGTATGTCCTTCAATAAATCTGGGAAGCCAAAGCTTGTCAACCTGGAACCGGTTGTGCGAATGGGAGCAAAGGTTCGCTAAGGGTCGAGGGTCACTCTTCTCGCCAAGCGTCATCACGGGGGGACGCGGCCAAGAAAAAAATCGTAATCCGATTTGTTGGCGTTATCAGGGTCACTCGGAGAATCGCCACCACCACCCAGCCACGAGCGGTGTACATCGGCCGTTGGCAGATATAATGGTGGATTGACCCCGAATATACATGTAGTGCCGCCTGTAGGACCGCCTGTGACTAGTACCCAGGTGGGGCAGGCGGACTACAGACCAATGAGGGGCATCGGGTACGCGTTCTCAAACAACCACCGGCATTATATGGTCGTCCCTGATCAGGTCAGGAAATGGGGTGTTAAGTTTGAAGGTTACTCTGACCCACTCGTGTTTATAGAAACAATTATTAAAAATATCGTGACGTGGAAACACCCGTCAAGCCGACAAATGAAACGGGTAGTCATCCCATCACCAGGAGAGAAGAAATTTCGAACAATATGTCAGCAGTCGTGAGTCCCGAAATTAGCATGTCCATTCAGCGTCGAGAACAGTCGCATAGTCGACACCGGGGCCTCGACGAGGTTCGTAAGCCGGAGGTTTTTTAAGGAGCTAGAAGCAAAGGGGCAGCGATCGCAAATACTCACTTAGCAGACGGCTCGAAAGTGGCGATAAATAAGTTGTTAAGAATTCAGGTCAGGTTGATAAGCAAAAAAGTGCCGATGGACATGATCGTAATGCCATCCATGTTAGATGGTCTAATCCTGGGGATGGATTTTCTATGCAAGATGGGAACGCCCATGTTGTGCGGTGAGGCGACGTTAATACTGAAGTGCGCCGATGCGCCATCCAAGGCAATCGAGAGAGCCCAATTATTGGCAGAGGGCGAGAAGGAGCAAGAGAGACTCGGTACCAGAGGCAAGAAGCCAAAGACTGTCTTGGGGACGCACCGCAGAAGGGACACCACGCTAGCCAAGCAAGGAGCCGACCGAAACGCAGTTGCAGTCGTCAAGGAGCCATCGCTAGAACAGGTTGGAAGTGCAGGAGCCGTGGCACCGCAAGGAGGAGACCCCAAGGCAGGATCATCACCGGGAGGAGACGCTGCGCAGGAATCAGTACGGCCAGCGGACTTGGAACCGGCCGCAGAGGAGTTTTTAAGGACAGAGTTGCAACTCTTCGAAGGATTGAAGGGCGTATCCAAAGTTGCCGAGCATCGGATCATCATGCGGGATGTCAAGCCAATCAAGCAGAGGTACTATCACAAAAACGTAATTACGTAGTCACAAACTATCGTTCATATCCAAGAATCTTATTTATTGCAAAAATAACTAAATTCAATAAACTATTCTTTTCTTTTTATGCTAATATAAAGCAATCAAATAGGTATAAACCGGTGTTAACACATCGCTCGTGTGTTCTAACACTCATTAGTTTGTTTTTTTTTTTTTAATTTTTACTTTAAACGTTGACAACTTCTATTAACTTATTCGAGTTAGCGTCAAAGCGACCAAATGTATTTTCCGTACGATCAGATTTTTATCTGTGCGTGTCGTTGTTAAAAACCAAATCGGTAATAAATTTAAATTTAATCCGTATGTATCGGCTGTCCATTCCACTTTCTCTAGGAATTCCAGTGGCATTAATAGGTCGTCAAAGCGAAAGCTTCACTATCGGACCTGTTTCGCCACCTTCTGGTACTCATTTGCAAGGTTTGCTCGCTCACGTGTACGAGAGTGGCTGCGTTCTCGTGGCTGTCAGAGATCTGTGAGATTCATGTGAATCTCGTACCCGAGCCGCTGTGCTTGTGGACGGGATGCTAAGCCGCGCCACATTTATACCGGCTGGCTCTTTTTCCTGCACTTCATCGCACATTTGGTCGAACTCCTTATGCGGAGACTGTCGGCTAAATATTTTCGCTAGTTCGCCAAGGCGTGGTTTTCGTTCAAACTCAGCCAGTCTCTGAATTATTCTGCATAGTTTCCAAAGTGCCTTCTAGCTCCAGACCGAATCCCGCTCCTCATATCACTAGTTCGTCCTTTTTTAGATTTTACACGCACGCACGACCCATTTTGTCAGTTTTGATGTCTTAACATCTATAGCCACGGGTACACGTTTCTTCCATTTGATAATACATGCAAACAATTTAGCGTGCAGCTCTGCTAAAAGGGCGTGCCGAACTGTAACGGGCTCGAACTACGAACAAATTTAGCGTGCACTCGTGGACCGACTGCAAAATTTCATATACATATTCATCTGAGTATGACTGTATTGGTGTAGCGGCAGAGAATAACTGTAAAATACAAAGTCTTGCTAACGATGTGTCCAAGTTTGTAGGGTAGTATAACTTAATATGAACTTTGTGCAATTGAATAGCAAAACTTGAGATTCTTTAATATAATTTCAATTTTACATGTTTGTTTATATTCTAGCATTGTTTATTGTTTATATTCTAGCATAAGCAATATATATATTAAAATCAAATATTAGAGTTTTTATTGACATTTATTGAATATTGGTTCAAGGGGTATTTACTCTTTGTGCAGCTTGTGCGTCTCAGCTACGACAAGCCAGCACGTTGTTGTTTTGTTCAGTTTCCCTTTGCGTTCAGCGGCCCGTCGATTAAAGTGCGTTTGAAACATATATGACCTATGCAAAAATACCCTTTGTACCAATATTAAATAATTTTCAATGAACACTCTAACACTTACATAATTATATGCAAGTTCTTTTATTGGATATGAATACCAAACCTTTTTGCGGAATGTAAATAAAGCTCTCACGTTAAGCTGTAGAATTGCACAAAGTTCATATATGTAAGTCGATCCCGCCCTTCCATAATAGAAAGCAGCGGGTATATTCCAATAAGACCCCTTTTACACGATGAACTTTTTGCTTCTGCTGCATTGGTTTGTTGGCAAAGGGGGTAGTGGTGAAACAGCTGCAAGCAATGCTTCATGACATTGGTAGCAATGATTCAATTTTCTCATTTTGCTTTGCCCTATTCCGATTACATGTAAACACAGAGTTGCACAGTGTTCGATGTGAATATTAAAATTATCGATACGAAATATCGCACATGCAACTATTGCCGCAATTAGTAAATACGTTGTTCATTATTGTGGTTTAAAATTATTAATTAAAATGTTTTGGACAAGAGAGTTGATTGAACTGCTGTTAAGTCAATATGAGCAGCACGAACATTTATATAATGTTCGGAGCGATATTTATAAGGACATGGTAAAGCGCTCCAGCAGTTTGCATTCAATTTGCGAAACGTTGAAGGTGAAAGAGCCCAAAATCCAATGCCTCAACCGCCATACCTGTCGCACTCAAAAGTTCTTTTGCTAAATCCATTTTATTTACTTGTTTCTCTCTCAATCAATAATCATTTGTTAACAAATAAAACAATCGATGGCAACGATTAATGTTTGTCGACCATAAATTTAAACCAGAGTTGCAATTACACAGATCAGTGCATAAAAAGCCTCATTAAATAAAAATTATACTAATAAAAGGGAAACTAAATTCAATAAACTATTCTTTTCTTTTTTATGCTAATATAAAGCAACCAAACAGGTACAAGCAGCTGTTAACACATCGCTCGTGAGTTCTAACACTCATTAGTTTTTTTTTTATTTCTATATGTATTACCACGTCACAGTTGTGCGTTATTGCCGAAGACCCACAGTTTGGGCGCCAGTTGTAACGAACCTTATTCCGTCACGGGTGTTCAGCCGGGCTAAGCTCTCGCGGTGTGATGGGAACGTGCCAACAAATTTATATTTGTGGCGGCTTCGGCAATAATTACACAAGTTGTTTGGTTTAATACATATATTTAAAACTTAAACTGCCGTTTAGTTATACAATTTTGGTATACAATTAAATATGTTTATTTATTTATAGCAACAACGGTTCCTGGTTGTTGTTTATCACGCCTGCCGTTGGTGTGACGGTGATCACTACTTCCTCTGAGTGCGCCGAAAAGCAGGTCCGGTTGCGGATCTGCTCCAGCGCGTCATTTGTGAGGCGCTTTATTTCAAATCAATCAACTATTTTTAATTAAAGAAATTTCTCAATTGCCAACTAAGCGCCATTTAATGCAAGTGAAAATAGCTGTAGTCATAAAATGTTAGATTTGATATTTGATTCTGATTCTGATTATAGTAATGTTAGTAGAGTACCCCCTCTAGTGCTTTCTGAAGATACCCACCATCCAACTCTAAAATGTTCCTTCATTTTTCTTAACTTTAGACCAGCACCTAACAATTCTTTAAAGACCCGTTGTTTTCGTAAAACTGACTTTATTTAATTGAATGATCTTCTTCATATTGGTCTCACCTTTATTCTTGTAGTGATATAGAAACTGCCATTGCCATTTTTAACAGGATTTTGAATTTGCATGTGGATAACTGTGTTCCCCTCACTTGTCCTTCAGGTGAAAATAAAATACATAGGTTACCAAAAAACATGAAAAAGGTTGTGAAGAAGGCCCAACGCGAGCCTCCCACACATACAAATTACTTAGGGATTATTACTTATGAAATTACTTATAAATTTTTACTAATGAATTCTTATTTACCACGAATATTATCTACTACGAGCGGCTCATTATGAACTATTACTTTCTTTAATTGTTACTTACTTACTTATAAATAAGTTACCACTTATAATGAGTTTTTATTAGAGATAAGACAGTGAATAGATATAAGACAATAAATATAAGACAAATGCGGGCGCAAGGAGAAGAACAAGCATAGGTTAAGCAATGCATCACAGCACAGCTCAGCAAGAGAGCCGGGCAGCAAAGCCGGCGACAAAAGAGCGACGATAGGGAGCGCGCTCGCGACACGTGACCCAATTGTCGCGAGCAGGAGAAGCAATAAGTGCGCTGACCTCAAGTGCGAGACCGGCATTTAGTCGGTGCTGGATTGTGAAACTTGGTAGACGCTACCGCGGAAGGTTATGGTGGCCGCCGCTCTACAACCGAAAGCGCAGTCCGCACGGCTAGAGATATTGGTACACAGGTTACCTTGTACCCCCTAACCGCTGATTCGTCTGCATCCGCGCTTTTCCGAAAATGTCGGGTGGCACTTACCTCCATATCGCGAAGCATTGCTGATTCTAAATAAATATCTTGTGACGCGGGCCGTGGACAGACTGAGATCTGTACCCCGACAAATAAACTACTTTACAAGTGGCACCCGAGCAGGGACCTTAAGTGAAACAGGTTTAATACAATTTGGAGGCAAAAACCACAAAAGTATTACTCAAAAGTGAAAATCATGAAAAAATAAAATTAATGAGTGTTCGAGCTCACCTGTTTGTACCTGTTTTATTGCTTTATATTTATTTATTGAATTTAGTTATTTTTGCAATAAATAAGATTCTTGGATATGAACGATAGCTTGCCAGCTTTACGTATTCTATGACCTTTTGATACCTGTCCTACCCCACAAAACACATGCACAAGCAACTGATATGCACCTAGCCAACCAAGTATCTTGAGCTAAAAACTAGGCTTCTGCAAACACTTGTCCACAAAACTATTTTTCTTCCCAGATAATTGCGCTTGAGAAAGAAAACGAGATTTTGTCTTCCAAGGCAGTCAAATATCAGTTTTGCTATTGCTGATCATACATACTCTTCCCAATTTACACCCTATGAAACTTTCTAACAATCCTTGCCATACAGTTATGCAAAGATGTACACAAATTACGAAAGTGTATTCAGTAGTGCATTGGTACATATGTAAAAGCAAGCGCGCGTTTGCCGCTGACACAGAAAAAAATATCAAAAATAACAAAAATCTCGATTAACAGGCACAGCAAGAAATATATGTATGTTTCAAACGCACTTGCGTACAATATGTACCAACAACATTTTACCGTTCTTGCTGTCCGCTGACCCGCCGCTGAACGCAAAAGGAAACTGAACAAAACAACAACGTGCTGGCTTGTCGTAGCTGAGACGCACAAATTTCACAAAGAAAAAATTCCCCTTGAACCAACATTCAATGATTGTCAATGAAAACTCTAATATATGATTTTAATATACATATATTGTTTATGCTAGAATATAAACAATGCTAGAATATAAACAAACATGTAGAATTGAAATTATATGAAAGAATCTCAAGTTTTGCTATTCAATTGCACAAAGTTCATATAAGTTTATACTACCCTTCCAACTTGGAATGTATCAAGCAGATTGAGCCAAAACTCTAAAATTTGTATTCTATAGTTATGCTCTGCCGCTACACTAATACAATCATACTCAGATGAATATGTATATGAAATTTTTCAGTCGATCCACGACAGCACTCTGAATTTGTTCGTAGGTCGAGACCAGCGCAGCACGGATGGTCATCTGTCTCGGATGGTCATCTGTCCGAGCATGAACATTTGATTATCTAAATTCATAAGAACAATGAAGTCTACACGGTCTTAGAACCAGGACTCCTATTCTACTGTTAATTACTGTAAATGACTGCGTTTTTAATGTTAGTGAAATTAAGAGTTAAAATAGGCTTAAGGCAAGTAGTGACATCATTAAGTACATACTCTTACAAGAAACCTTCTACACACATGAAGTGCTCTACAATACAACCATATAAAGCAAGATAAATCCTAAACCAAACCTTTTTCTCTGGAGCCTTCGCCAAACAATACTCTATAAAAATCAGCCCTTACCTTAAAATTAGCACAAAAGATCAAGCGGTAGTTAACGACTTATACTAAGGAAATAGAAACCTCTGCACATACCAACTTGCAATTAACGTGTGTTTAAACCAACCCGGTGTAAATTGACCTATAAAATGATCAAAACATAATACAATTAAAAATATTTAGTACTTTACCGCCCATTAAGGAAAACAGCTACTTTTTACATAGTCTTGACATTTGTCACATCACAACCTTATTTTGATATCACAATCTAGGAATAATACAAAGTTAATGAGAATAAAACATATAAGAACGGCTTCATGTATATAAGAATCCTATAGCGAAAATTAGTTTTGAGAACAAGAGCAAATACGTTTGTATTAGAAATAGAAATAACAGTTAGAAGAAACAATGAGCCTTAATATAAAGGTATCTTAAACAACAAGGTGCTGTTCTTGAATTTAATATAGTATCATTTAATGTTAAGATACTCATAAATCAAAACTGAAGCCAGTTTAATACTCTTCGTTATTAAATACGACAATGAGTGTGAAAACAAATAATAAATCATAGCCGTCCATCAATTAATGGAAATTAACTATGAAATATTCTTAGTTTTAGTAATGAGTTGAAAAATCCCGAAATCGAGTCTAATCATTAAAAAGTGTAATGTTTAACATAAAAGTAGTTGAATGAAACTACTGAACCTTCTGTGGAAAAGGTATGTAGGTTGACAATTAAAATATACTAAAACAATCAGTTATAAAGAGAAAAAATTCAATCCGAACGATTTCCCTGTTAAGTTATAGGTGGCATTTAATAGACAATAATACAATCTATCTCGTTTTTAGCGTAAAACCTAGTCAAGTTAGCTAAACACATAAGATGAAGGATTTAAAAATTCAAAAGAATACTTATTTGAAGAAAACAATTCAGCATAACACAAGTTAAGATGAGGTTTCAGACAACATCAAGAGGATACCTTAAATAAGAATTTTTTGAAGTCACTTAATGAGTACAAACACATTCTTAATATCTTTTTATCGTAAATAACACACTGGGAAACAGAATAGTTTAACAATATTTAAGCAGCTTAAAACATTGTAATACTTGAAGTTGATTTGATAAATGAGTTTAATGAAATAATTAAAGCCAAATATAACAAATAAGTTGACGAATATCTTAAAGTGGAAAAAGTGTCATTAAACCACATAAACATTGGACAATAATCTTATAGTGTGCAGATGGACATTATGTGTCAAGTATAATCTAATCAAGTATTGTCTAATACTGCAATGATAAAGTTAAACAAAAGATTATTAATACCAGTTAAACGAACGTCTTCAACCTTTTTAAATAGTGAAATACATAAAAGCTTTCTTAGATATCATATACTGAGTATTTGAACTAAAGCTTATAAGATTGATGTGATAAAGCTATTAATAAAGCCTTAAGAAAACATGGTGTGTGACCTTTGTGTTCTACCGGCTATAAGTATGTGGCTTTAGTCTGAATGTTTGGTTAATGTTTTTGCATATACATCAATCATCTAAAAATAAACCTAATGCAAAAAAAACTATATAAAATTATCTTTATAACAAAATAAACCTATTAAAAAAATAATCAATAGCTTGTTAAAAGTGTATTATAATTAACTGCATACAATTTTCCTAGCAACTGATTCTGTTGTTATTGCAGGTTTTTAAAATAATGCGACCGGCTCTAAGAAAACTGTCTCTTATCTACTTATTAGTAGCTAAGAAACCTGCTCACACTTGACCTTTGTTCTTTACTGAATGGAAGATTTTCCTAGCAATGCAACCAGCTCTATGATTGTACTTTACCATTAATTATGACCTGCATGCAGGAGTGTAAATATTGCTAGCTTAGAAATTTGCGTATGTAGATCAAACCAGCTCTCTCTTTTCTACTTATATGGAAGCCGACTAATGTACATGACCTATCTACTTGTAGGTGTTCATTATAAGGTATAAAGTACCTGACCACCCCCTTTTACCAACCGCAGGTAAAACATTCGCGCACTCTCTCTTATCTCCTTATTAAAAGCTAGGAAATATGCACCCACTTGTTTTTTACACTTTCTCATCTTAATTTACAAGAATCAATAGTCTTGTATAGAACCTTTGAATTGATCTTGCTGTTGCTGTTGTGTACGGAAATTCTCATCCCTTGCTCACATAACCCTCACGAATGATGTTGTGCATGTTTTTGTTGTTGTTCATAACAATGAAGGCTTATGACCTGTATTCAGGTACGCAAGGCAACGCACGTCAAACAGGTGCACACTTGACTCTAACACTTGTCTCCACTAGCACTTCCCCTCTTTTTACTAATGCACTTAAACCAAGCGCATACTCTCTGTCTTAGCTACAAATACAAATGAAATTAGCAAATATAAATGATAGTTAAGAAATATGCGTACACTTGCTTCTAAAACTTTTTCCTTCTAACACTTTCTCTCCCAAACACTTTCTATCTAACACTTGCCTCTCTAACACTTTCTAATCTTAATATACAAGTATCAATATTCATGTTTAGAACCTATGTATTGATCTAGCTGCTGCTGCGAAAGAAAATTCCATCGTTTGTTCACATAACCCTCACGAATGATGTTTTTGGTATTGCAGTTGACCATAACAATGCGAGCGGCTCTATGATTTTACTTGCCCTTGTTTATGATCTGCCTGCAGGAGTGCAAAGCAGCGCCGTAAAACCGGCGCACACTTGACGCCTATCTAATATGTGCGTGCGCACATTAAACAGGCGCAGACATGGCGTCTCTTACACTTGCCCCCTCTAAAACTTTCTCTTTTTAACACTTTCTCCCTCTAACACTTTCCCCTCTAATACTTTCAAATCTTTGTCTACAAGTATCAATGCTCTTGTTAAGAATATGTATTGACCTTGCTGCTGCTGCTGCTGCGAAAGAAAATTCTCATACTTTGCTCACTGACCCTTACGATCATGAAATTCGTTGTTTATGGCTTGCTTGCGGGTGTGCAAAACAACGCACATCAAACAGGCACTCACTAGACTCTATCCTTGTATTCTTTGCTCACTGATTCTTACTATCATAAGAATTCGTTTTTTATTGCATGTAAGGTGCGTCTCATATATATAACGCCACCGCAAGTTTGCTTTTAATTTTTGAACAAAAGAGTTTTTTCAATAACAATGTTCGGCGCATTTGTGTGTAATGATGAAAAAATAATGTGTACCAAGCTAGACGGCGCCTCTGATAACGGTACATTTGTTTTGCTGCAAAAACTGAATTTCGGTAGTTTCACATATATAACGCCACTTTTAATTTTATGATTTTTTATTTGTTTATATATGTTTTTGTTACATATGAGTACTAAATAGTGTTTCCATGTTTCGAAGCAACTTCAAAAATGCGATTTGGCATGCTCTTGTTCAAGTTGTCAATAGTTTTTTTTTATCAAGTGCGTCCCATTCTTGAATAATTGTGGTTTTGAGCTCTTCGACCGTTTCAAATTGCCGGTTTTCCTTATAAACACGGCGAACTAAAATGCCCCATAAGTTTTTCAATCGGATAGAAATCAGGTGAGCGAGCAGGCCATTCCATCAAAGCAATTTTTTTATTGTTGAACCAGGTTTTGCTCTCCCGACTCACGTGAATGGAAGCATTGTCCTGCTCGAAAGTCCACTGGGTGCCATTATTTTGCCGCAAGAAGGGTAACATACTGCATTCCAACACATTTATGTAATCACTACTTTTCATTCTGGACGACACGAATTGGACTTCCAAGCAACCGGCAGCTGAGAAAGCACCCCAAATCATAACACTGCCACCACCGTAATTCCTTTTCGAGAAGCAAAGCTCATCCTTTCGGATGTCGTGCCAATAGCTTCTATTACCATCGGGTCTATCTAAATTCCATTTTTTTTCTTCTGAGAAAATAACCTTGAATTACATAAAGTTACAAGTTAATTAAAAACATCATGCACTCAAACGTACAGTTTTCCAGTTTGTCGTGATGTTTCGTTTGGCGAATTCCATTCGTGCATCTTTATGCTGTTGTTTTAACGCTGGAATGGCAATTCATTTTTTTGTTCACTATAAATGGAGATTCTTTAAGAGTGCGCCATATCGTTGTGCGCGAGACCTTTTTATCCACAACGCTCGTCAAATCGCTTAAACTGCGACAGGTGTTGCTGGCGGCACGCTCCACCTTCCTTTGTTCCCTGTCAGTAAGAGTTTTTTTCCTTCCGCTTCGCTTACGGGTACCATATTCCAGTGGATTACTTAAAAAATTTTGAATAACCCTGTGGCTTCTCTCGATCCTGCACCCAATTTCCCGCACTCCATACCCCTCCTCCCACAAACTTAGTATTTTGCCTTTTTCCTGCTCCGTAAGCGCTGTTCCACGTGGCATTATGTTTAAATTGCACAACTATCAAAATAATATAAAAAAGATTCCGTTTCTTTTTCAGTTTTAAACACAACCTTCACTTTTAAACTCATAATTGGAAGTGGCGTTATATATGTGAAACTACCGAAATTCAGTTTTTGCAGCAAAACAAATGTACCGTTATCAGAGGCGCCGTCTAGCTTGGTACACGTTATTTTTTCATCATTACACACAAATGCGCCGAACATTGTTATTGAAAAAACTCTTTCGTTCAAAAATTAAAAGCAAATTTGCGGTGGCGTTATATATATGAGACGCACCTTAGGTGTGCGTTGTAAAGCATATTAAACAGGCACAGACATGACTTCAGTAATACTTGCCCCCTCTTACACTTGCCCCCTCTAACACTTGTCTCCCCTAACACTTTCTAATCATTATCTAGAAGTATATATTGATCTTGCTGCTGCTGCTGCTGTTGTTAATAACAATGCGAGATAGGAATGTATTCTCCTTTGACTATGATGTACTAACCAACCTTGAATGTGTTTTGATTTTTACCTGACAAAATTATCAATCCTTTGTTCTCAACCCTCCTTTGACTTTCATGCACTCACAGGTGTCCACGCTTGATCTGATGAAATTCTCAATCCTTTGTTCTCAACCCTCCTTTGACTTTGCTGCACTTATAGGTGTCCACGCTTGATCTGATAAAATTATCAATCCTTTGTTTTCCACCCCTGGTATTATTAAAAAGTGTCACGATTATGGACATTTTTTTTAAAAGGGTCAAAAAATCAGCGGGGGATAATAAAAGGGTCAACAAATCAGCGGGGGGTAATAAAACTGTCAAAATTTGATTGGCATAGAACCGACAATTCCCTACTACTGACGGGATATGAATTTGTGTACACCTTTGCATTACTGTATAGTAGTTGATCTGACTAAACTGTTGGCTAATGTCATAAAACTACAAAAATTAAAGAGTGGTTATGACTAGCACTTTTAAATTTGTACGTGGCAATTGTATATAATTCTTGACCTCCTCAACTATAATGATTTGACAATCCATGAACAAATTACAGAAGTTAAAAAAACTTCATGTAAATTATAATTAGGGTATTAAGTAGCTATACTATCGGCGTAAAATACTAAATTGTTATTTGAAATCTATACAACAAACACACGGAATCATGTTTAACACAGCAAACATGCCCCTGGGTATGTTTGCTACTATTGTACTATATGTGATATTGTGTGGTTGCTAGACTATGTATGAAAACAGCTATTTGCGAGATTATTGATGTAATCAAATAAGGTCACACTAGGCGAGTTTTGGTTGTAAAAGTAAGCAAATTTTATTATAAATTAAAAAGACTTATCTGATGTTTTTAACAGTGGCAAAAGCAAAGTTTTCTTCGTTCTGCTGCACTTGGTCTGTTGGCATGCCGATTGTTCCGCCATCTCCATTTCCAAACAATATTGCAATTTTCTTGCTCAATTCAATTTTACTGTCGATTGTATTGTCATCGAACTGGCAAAAAACTGACTTGACACAAATAAGACAAAAGAAACGTAAAAAGTGCACTCACTAGTTACACTGTATTATATATAACACTTTACGACCATAGCATAGCTACTGAAAACCCTAAATAATTCGAGTTTTTTTTCCAATTATTTTTTGATGGGTAACCATTTTTCGGCGCGGGTAGCTCAATGTCTCAGTTAAATACATGCAAACAAATTTCGAGTATTGTGCTGGACTGAGCTCGACTGACAAACAAATTTCAAGTGGCGTTGCTCGACCGATTGAGAAATTTCATATACATAATCATTTGAGTATGATGGTGTAGCGGCATAGAATAACTGTAAAAGACAAAGTCTTGCTACTCGTAAGCTAACAAACATAACACGATGTGTCTGCTGCTTTTCTATCGTTATGTTTTGTTTTGAGAAGCAGCCTAATTAGACAATTGAGCCACGCAGCTCAGTTGTGTATTTTATGACTATAAGCAAAAAGAAAAGAAAATAAGAAAAAATATACGTACGTACAAGCTTATTAATTTGCAGGTGCAGTTTTTCAGGGCTGGCAATATTTTTAAGTTGTTATTTATTTTATATATACATAGCTAAATAAATAAATACAATGGTCACAGAAATTCAATTTCAATTGCAAAACTATTCATATTCAGTTGTCCGAATTGTTAGTCTGTTTAATTGGGTCAACACTGCTTATTTAAGTCAACATGTTTCGCTATGTAGGAGTGTTGCCACGTGATTTTTTAGAACAAATAAATTTTTGAAAAACGAAGCCATTTACCAATAAACTTAGGCACACTTGATATCAGCTGAATCATCCAGAAATAAGCTATATTTTAATGATCCTATGTACTATTGGAAAATTTGGAATATTATTCTATTAATAATTATGCTAGAGCTAGTCTGAAATGAGCTAATCTGGCAACACTGCTAAGAAGTAAACAAAAATGAACCCAGGTACAGAACAATGCTTACTAGTTCAATTGAGTTGTCCCTTTTTGCTCACTCATTCATCCTAAACAACTCTGCTTCAGCACAAAGAACAAGAAAAAACCATTACAAGCCACAACAAAACAATTTTAGATAAAATTTGTGTATAATGGTAATTTAGGAGTTTCAAGGAAGGTTTGACATAAACTCCTTTTATGGTAACAAGCAAGCTACGAAAATCTGATGGACGAGTAGTAACACCATCAAACTTGCTCTAATAGGCCATGAAAACTATGTGTTAAAGATACACGAACTTTTGCATTCAAATACAGCGGCTTAAATTGTTCTGTCATAAAATGAAGTACAAATTGAGCACAATTTAAACGGATGCATCGAGAAAAGCTAAGCATTCTTGAGTTCAATTAAAAATAGAATATATTACTGGTCGCAAAAAAAGCGCGACTTATTTGCAATGATTAAGCAGTCAGGGTAAATCAGGGTATAATGGCTTTGTGCAAAAGTATGTTACAGGCAGGAAGAAGCATCCCCACCCCATAAAATATATATATTTTTGATCAGCATCAACAGCCGAGTCGATATGGCCATGTCCGTCTGTCCGTCCGTCTGTCTGTCTGTATGAACGCGTAGATCTCAGAGACTAAAACAGCTAGAGACTTCAGATTTTGAATATAAGTTCTCCTATACCATAAGCAGAACAAGTTTGCTTCAAATTATCGATAACTACTCTGGTTTTCGATATACTCATGGAATCGATAACAAAAAATATCGAAATGGGGTTGGTGTAATGGGTAACGATAGAACTTTTCTCAAAATTTCGTCCAAATCGGTTATGAAACACCAGAGATATCGTAAAGTTAAGTCAGTTATGAGTTTTGTTTAAAGTGATAATTATTTGAAGCATACTTTTAGGACCCAAGGACTGCAACTGAGTTCAGGGTATCTTCTGGTCGGGCTATCCCGACTAGAGCCTTCTTACTTGTTTTTTTTTGGATGATTTATTAAGTTTAGAACCTGTACAAACATAAAAGTACCTTAACAACACATGGAAGAAAATGAAAAATAAAACCAAACCCCATAATGTAGTATGAGGATTATTGGGTATTGGAGTCTTATTGACGTCCAATTGTCTTGGCAAAGCAAAGCCGTTTAAGTCGCCTCATACCCTAATTCCATTAGGTTGCATTTGCCATTAACAGCAAGTCGTCGATGTAGGTGGCTCCACTACAAATCCAACTCATCCGACATTGTGTTTTAACAGGGCCTTTGTTTTGTTTTTCATGCACTTGATGACCAGCTGCTGTTTTACCCAAATTGGAACTGTTTAAACCAAGTATCGTTATTAAATTTCATACTATCGACTATGTAAAAGTGCTGTTCAGTGCTCTGAAATGTTAAATTCTAACATCAGTTGCATTTCCCAGTTGGGAAATGCAATTGACCAACGGGGAAATTTGAACAAGATTCTCATTGTGCATAGGGGAGTCTTAAACAAACGGAAGCAATAAGAATGTAATACTTATAGAGGGTTCAAACAGCCATATTCCAACCAACCTAACATTTCTGGAACCTGGCTATTTTACTCTCTCGCGGGACTGCCGTATGTTGCTTCGTGAATTGTGGGCGAATTCGATGTCATTCGGCTTGCTGGTTTCGCTACGACATGAGCTGCCGTAGCACAGCCAGCCCAGCCGTACTGTGTGTGTGAGCGCGATCGCTGCGCGCAGTAGCTTCGGAAATTGGCAGCGATCGCGCTCACACACACAGTACGGCTGGGCTGGCTGTGCTACGGCAGCTCATGTCGTAGCGCAGCCAGCAAGCCGAATGACATCGAATTCGCCCAAAATTCACGAAGCAACAAACGGCAGTCCCGCGAGAGAGTAAAATAGCCAGGTTCCAGAAATGTTAGGTTGGTTGGAATATGGCTGTTTGAACCCTCTATAAGTATTACATTCTTATTGACGGAAGCAACATTCCCGAGTTCCAATTACATACCTTCATTCGGCTTGTAGTGGAATCGGGGTATTAGAGGGCGAGCAGGGAGTAGTTTTCTTGCAAATAGGCTGTGGTGTCTAAGCAATCTGTCACTGTATCTGCTCGTGTGTCTACAAATCTGCTCTTCCACTGTATGCAGATTAAGTAATGCAAAGGTGTACACAAATTCATATCCCATCTCAGCTATTGTATTTGCCAATTTAAGAACATGCTAAGGAAATTCATAAAAAAAAAATGCATTTATTTTTTAACATTTATTTTTTAACATATTTTTAAACTATTTAGAAGAAACCTTATACCAACAAGATTTTATATTTAAAGAGGGTTTAAACAGCGATTTCCCAACTAACTTACCAGCTCTGGAATCTGGCGATTTTACTCTCTCGGAGGACTGCCGTTTGTTGCTTCGTGAATTGTGGGCGAATTCGATGTCATTCGGCTTGCTGGCTTTGCTACAACATGATTTGCCGTAGCACAGCCCATGATGAAATAACATGAGGTGGTACCGTCGGCAGCCGAAGTTTTACGAAGTTTACACTCATTTCAGTGCACGTTTGCTTGTTGACGAGAAATGTTGGGTGGGGAAGAATTTGTTTTCTTGTTCATTGACCCTTAAGCGTGCACCAATATGAAATAAATAAATAAATAAATTTTGCTGCAAAGAAGTGGAGGGAGTAAGCCTTGTTCATGTACCGAAGTTTAATATGAAAATAAAATTGTGGGAACAAAGCCTGGGGTGCAGCCTGGGTAGAGCTGGATAAATTTGTAGTTTCTTTTATTTTAAAATAAGACTATAATTAAAAGTTAAGTACTTGAACAAAAAAATTTGTAGTAAGAACCAAAAGCAGAGTTTAATTGGTAATTCTAAATTATTTAAAATTGAACATTAAAAAATTGTCTCGTCTTTTTATTTTAAATGGCATGTTCAAGCCCTACGGACATGTAATCACCGCCTCACTCACACTCAATACGACACTCAGTATACTATGTTCTTTTCACTCGCACTTATTGCAAGCATAGAATAAGTGGATGGCTGTTGCCGACGGGACCACCTTATGTTATTTCATCATGAGCCAAATGACATCGAATTCGCCCACAATTCACGAAGCAACAATTGTTTAAAGAGCACTCCCACGAGAGAGAATAATAAACCACTGAACAGATATGTTAAGTTAGTTGGAAAATCGCTGTTTGAACCCTCTATATGTATAAAATCGCGTTGCTGTAGTTAACGTATGGTTAACATTATTTAGTCTTTGACGTCTCACCTTCGGTAATGGGTGTGCTATCCAAAAAATTGTTGTTGTAAAATGAGTGTTTCACAAAATCGCTTATTGCTCATGATTTTCCTCAAATTAATTTAAAGCCAAGGCTTCAAACTTTATTTTAAACTATAACTGTACATATATGTATTGATTACGTTTTCTATTAAAACATGAGACCAAAAACAAGCCAAATTTTGCTTTATTTTGAAGACATTAAATTGGTCTATCAATCTCAAAAATTCATCAATATTTCTGATTTTTTTAAATTTAAGTTGAGATGAGGTAAACAAGCATTCCCATAATTAAATTTTCGTACATACATTTTTCCGTGCCAGGGGTGTAAATGAACAAGTTCAGCTTAAGCGTCAGTTCCAAATTATATCAGAATAAAATATGTTTACCCCAATTTTATAAATTAAGAAATTTGCGTGCAAGTTTTTGAAATCATGTTTTATTGTTTTTGTTGAAAGCTAAATTATGGTTTTTCACCAAAACAATTAATATGTTCGTGCAAAAATATCATATAAACTATCGGGAAATAAACCATCGATAATTCTCACTATAAGTAAAATCGTCTTTACGGTGACAGCCCTGATTTTTGCAACTTATGAACAGCAACATAATTAGGGTGTTCACTTTGAGTTGCAAAAGTGCAAATTTGCAACTCGGCTGTCGTCAACATACAATTCAACGATCAAGTATTTTAACTTTGCAAAACAGCTTTTCGCTATCGTTTTGAGAAATTTAATTTTCTGCTAGAGCGTTCTTACTTGTTTCAACCCTGAACCCATAAAATGGGTAAATCAGGGTATAATAGTTTTGTGCAAAAGTATGTAACAGGCAGAATGAAGCATCTCCGACCCCATAAAATGTATATTTTCTTGATCAGCATCAATAGCCGAGTCGATATGACCATGTCCGTCTGTCCGTCCGTCTGTCCGTCCGTCTGTCCGTCTGTATGAACTCGTAGATCTCAGAGACTAGAATAGCTAGAGACTTCGGAGATATCGTAAAGTTAAGACAGTTATTAGTGTTGTTTATATTGTTCATTACTTGAAGCATACTTTTAGGACGCAAGGAGTAAAATATTTAATGCAACTGGGATCAGGGTATCTTTTAGTTGGGCTCTCCCGACTAGAGCTTTCTTACTTGTTTTACCATGATTGCGACTTTATTTGGCTGGCCAAATCGCATGCAGATATAATAAAAGTTGAAACATAATCAAACTCATAAAATCATAAGGTATTCCACCTTTTGAGTAGTATAAGGTAATATTCATAAAATTTATATGAATTTTTGTTAATTTCTCCTAATGAACATTAACTGTCTAACTTAATAGTTGAGACGGGTCAAGATATTATATACAATTGTCACGCACACTTAAAAAGTGCAGCATATGCGTACAGGAACACACAGCCAAATTTTAGTTTTCCATTTGCTGGTCATACATACTCTTTCATAACTTTTGTTCTATGACACAAGCCAATAATTACGCCATCGCAACTACCATTTATTTATGCTACGATGTACCTTAATTCCTAAAGTGTATTCATTAGTGTAATTGTCAGTTGCAAATGCAGGCCACTGAAAAAGAAAAAATATATCGAAAATATCAATAATCTCGACAAGCAAGACCAGCAAGAAATGTAACAAACACATATGTACACAAATAATAAATAAAATTTTACCATTCTTGGTTGCCATTCAATAGAAGAACTAAGAAGGGTTGAAACAAAAACGGGTGCACATGCTATCCGTTTTCGCGCTCACTCACACTCCTGATGCGAATGCAAAACCGAGAGAAGTTCCCAGCTCCAATACATGAGAAAGAGATTTTCTTGCAAATTGAAATCACTTGTGATTCTATGCTCTATGACAGAAGTCATGACATTTGGTGAAAAGATAGCTAGTGAAATAATCCTTCATGAACAATGTTTGAAGGCCACGCACACGCCTTCTGCCCCCATAGCGCCCTTCACAAACAAGCAATTTCCATTTACGTAAAAGTTCAATAGGAAGTTTCTCGACTGGAACCATCTTATTTGTTTATATTGGAGTTCACTCCTTAGGAATCGATTTGCATATACATATATATGTATGTTAGTAGCCCGGTATGAAAAAAACATGAGAAGTGAAATAAACGGAACAAATTTCGTTAAGTTTTTGTGAAAACTAGCGCATGACGAATGTTGGATACCCTTATAACATATAAGTGCTGCTGTGGATATTTATTTGCAATAACTGCATATTTTCATTAGCATTAGTTTGCGCTAAGTTATCAATTCAGGAATTGCTTCAATTATAAATAGTTGATTGAATAACATATCCACAGTAGCAAATATATTATTAGTGACCAACGTTCGCTAGTTCATTCTCTTATTAATAATGAATTCCGTTATATTTCTTTGAAAGTATGTATGTATATGCGTGTACTCGTAAAAAACGAAAACAGAATTGCGGTGGACGATGAATGGTAAATACTCTTATAGTTTCTCAGTGCTGTTGTGGATATGTTGTTGAACAATATTTTTCAATAACTGTATATTTTCACAAGCGTAAGTTGGCGCTAACTTAACAATTGAAAAATTTCTTCAATTATAAATAGTTGATTGAACTACATAACATCAGTAGAACTTTTATTTTGTTAGTGTGTCAATATACGTCAGTACATTTTCTTATTGAAGAATTCACTATGTTAGTCCGAAAAAATGTAAACTCGAGTCGTGCGTTGGAGCTGACACACTCAATTTTTTTTTATTTATTTCCTTGTTTGGCTGACCGCGATTATATCGAATTAGATGACCCATGTAGTCTGTCAGCTTTAAAATTGCCAAAATAAGAGCAAATCCTTACAAAAATAAGATGAATTGTCCGTGCCTGGGGAGCAAAAACTAACCATGCTGATGTACATTTTTTAAAAGGTCACTTCAATAGAATGAAAGCTGCCTACCTATTTACATAATTTAAAGTGGTCCTGGACATTAGTAGCCGTAGCGTTGCATGGCATTGAAGAAGTTTTCGCTGACTTAATTAAACACAATTAAATTCATATGCAATTGAACTTTTATATCAAAAAGAATATTTGTATGTTGGAAATAATTTGGAAATATTTATAACAATGTCTTTGTTTTCTAGTATAACAATTGTAGTCAAAGCAACCGCCTGCGAAATAGTCTGATACCATAATTTAAGCATGTAGTAAATAGTTAGTTTGCAAAGAGCGCTATGGGGGCGGAAGGCGTGTGCGTGGCCTTCAAACATTGTTCATGAAGGATTATTTCACTAGCTATCTTTTCATCAAATGTCATGACTTCTGTCATGGAGCATAGAATCACAAGTGATTTCAATTTGCAAGAAAATCTCTTTCTCATGTATTGGAGCTGGGAACTTCTCTCGGTTTTGCATTCGCATCAGGAGTGTGAGTGAGCGCGAAAACGGATAGCATGTGCACCCGTTTTTGTTTCAGTTGCAGTCGGCTATGAGCAGCTGACAAATCAAAATTAACTATAATTATAATATTAAAATAATATAGTATAAAATAAAGAATTATAATATCTGAAATAAAGTTCAAAATTAAGATAAAAAATTTAAAAAGTTAACGTTAAAGCTCTGGGAAATTCCAAATAAATATAACTGGTCCAACATTTGTTGCGTGGATTGGGAAAAACCCAGAAAAACCCAATCAGACCAGTGGAAGATTAGTGATTAGTGGTTACGATTAGATAAGGCAGAAAGGATAGATCGTTTTAGTACTGGAGTCGAGGTCTCCAAAGAGACAAGAGAATAAAGTTTGTTATAGTCAGAACATAACACACGAAATGGTTCATGAATTAAATAGTTACTCGAGCAACGATCGAGGCTGAGGGGTAAAAAGTTACGTGTGGATCTAATGGGAACATTTAATTTTATTCGACTTAGAAGAACTGATGAGTCGATTTCACCATTAAGTAGATTAGTGACAAATACTACACCATGCATAATTCTACGGTTCAACAGGGAAGGAAGATTAATTAAAAGAAGTCTACTTGAATAGGGGGGTAGGTCTATTCCAGGAACCCAGTTAAAACATCTGAGCGCAAACAGAAGAAATTTCCTCTGCACAGACTCAATTCTATCCTGGTGAAGCCCGTATTGCGGGGACCACACACAAGATCCATACTCCAGGATGGGGCGTACCAATGATGTATATAGCGTTTTAGTGGTGTAGGGATCATCAAACTCTTTTGACCACCGCTTGATGAATCCAAGTACATTTATGGCCTTATTGACCATCGACGATATGTGAGAATCAAATTTTAATTTGCTATCAAGAATGATGCCTAAATCTTTAATTTCAAAAACGCGGACAAGTGGTGAAGCATCAAGCACGTATCGAGCAGTATGAGGGGAACCTCTACAAAAAGTCATGATTTTACATTTTGAACAATTTAAATTAAGTAAGTTATAACGGCACCAAGCCGACAGTGCACCCAAGTCCGACTGTAGTAAGTTACATAGAGAATCATCATTATAGGTGAAACAAAGCTTTACATCATCAGCAAACATAAAAACACGAGAGTTAGTAATAACAGCAGGAAGATCGTTAATAAATAGATTAAATAGCAATGGTCCCATGTGACTCCCCTGAGGAACACCAGAGGTAACAAAAATAGATTTGGATACAGAAGATTTAAAAACTACTTTTTGTGTACGGCCACACAAGTACTCAGAAAGCCACGACAGGAGTTTTGCTGGAAATCCAATAATATTTAATTTTTGAAGCAACAAAGAATGACTAACAGAATCAAATGCCTTACTAAAATCTGTGTAAACGACGTCAGTTTGCATTTTGTCCTGAAACCCTTTGATAACTAGTGAGGTAAACTCAAGAAGGTTTGTGGTAGTAGATCTTCGCCTAACAAAACCGTGTTGATAAGGGGATAAAATTGAAGTACATAAGTGCTGCAATTGGGTGCAAATAATTTTTTCAAAGACTTTCGGAATGGCAGACAGCTTAGATATCCCCCTATAGTTTTTAACGTTGGACTTGGAAGAATTTTTATGGAGTGGAATAATAAAAGATTCCTTCCATATACCAGGAAACACAGCTGATTCAACTGACAAGTTGAATAATTTGTGTAAGGGTTTACAAAGTGAGTCCGCACAATATCTAAGTATACAACCTGGCACTCCATCAGGACCAGGCAAGAAGCTGGGTTTGATAGTGTTGAGGTCGCCCAGCAGCGTACACTCAGTTATAACTGGGACATAAATGCAGTTTGACGCTTGAACTTGAAATGGATAGGAATTAGTGCAACTATATGAACTCGATGTGTATACAGATTGAAAATACTCAGCAAAGAGATCGGCCACTGCCTGATCGGTATTTGCTTTTGTATTATCAAGGTAAACCGAGGAAGGCAAGCAAGAAGATTTACGTTTAGAGTTAACAAATTTAAAAAACTGTTTCGGATCGCGGGAAAAGTTTGATCTGCAACGATTGAGATAATTGTTATAACAAATAGTGTTTACAGAAATAAAATTTGACTTTGCAATTATATACAAGGATAAATCTAAAGTATTTCCAGATCTTTTAAATTTTTTATAGGATCTTGTTTTCACGTTTTTTAATTTTGATAGTTCCCTCGTAAACCAAGGTGGTTTATTTTCACTTAAAGGAACAGTGACGGGAACACATATATCCAAATATGAATTCAAAGTCCTGTAAAAAATGGCAATGGCAGTTTCTATATCAGTACAAGAATACAGTTGAGACCAATTAGTATGCTGAAGAAGGTCATTTAATTTAGTAAAGTTAGTTTTACGAAAACATCGTGTCTTTAAACAATTGTTAGATGTTGAGCTAAGGTTAAAAAGTTCAAATGAAAGTTCTAAAGTTGGATGGTAGGTATCTTCGGGAAGCACTAAAGGGTGTACTCTACTAACAGTACTACAATCAGAGTCAGAAACAAATATTAAATCTAGCATTTTATTACTACTGTTATGCACCCTGTTAACTTGTGATAGGCCTAACTCTAAAAGGCCATCGATAAAATCATCAGAAGTAGCCGGTAATTGCGCCGAAGATGTGTCATTCACAGACCATAACACATGTGGCAAATTAAAATCGCCAACCACTATAAGTTGATCCATATCCGTCAACAACGACGACACAAGCTGCAGGGCATTCAGATGGGATTTGTAAATGTTAATATCAGAATTGGGAGGAATATATGAACAAGTAATATAAAGAGAGCCGCTAAATAATATTTTAACACATATGAACTCAATATCCGGATGATCATGAGATTGAATCTGTTCAGAGGAAATACAGGAATCAACAGCAATGAGAACACCGCCCCCCTTGCGGGAGGTGCGATCGCACCTGTAAAGGTTATACTTCATAGGCAAAACGGAATAATCCGATATATCAGGTTTTAACCAGGTTTCTGTCAGTGCTACTATCTGAGAATCAAAGGATAAGCTGTTTACATATAGTTTAGAAAGTTTAGTGTTAAGGCCTCGAACATTTTGATAGGCCAAGCTAACTACTTTTGTTAGTTTTTTGCCGCCGAAGTTGAGGCAACAGGGTGGCTAACAGTTGGTGCACTACTGAACCTACTATCGTTATTATTAATTTTATGCCTATTCACATACTCCTTTACAATGAGCTGCGGTGGCCAAAACTTTCCAGAACAAATTGTCGAGAAAAGTTCGGGCGGAACACTCAATTTGAAAGAAGATATGGTTCTGGCTTGTTTAAACTTGAACTTTTCAACAGTTATAAATGGAGAGTCTATTTTACTTTTAATGTAGGCACTAACATCATCCAACGAAGTGTCGGATGCTAGCCTAGACACGAAAATAAATTTTTTCAAAGGCACAACAACAAGAGGCTTGTGAGCCCCCGGTGTACCTTCAGTAGGCTTAATAGGCACACAAGCTGTTGGAAGAGAAAGATTGGGTGTTAAAATCGGGGAAGGGTTATGGTTTGGATTTCTTGCCGGCGAATTAAAATGCATTAACGGGCTAGCAATTGAACCCGTTGGGGGATTAGCGATAGGTACCAAAAGGGGAGTGGTGACCAAGACCGGAGGAACAGTGAGCGGATTAGGCCCTGAAGTCTTTTTACGCTTCGGCGAATTACTCAACAACTTGCCTTTTTTGAAGCTTGACTGCAACTCTTTAAAGGAAGTATGCAGGTTATTAAATGCAGTATGCATTGTATTAAAACCTGCATATGTCTGTCTCATAAATTGAGTAGACTCCTTTTCAACTTCGTTACAGGACTTTTCGCTCAACTTTTCTCAGCACTCCTATTGAAAGGCAAACAAGAATGGTAAAAATTTGTTATTATTTGAGTGCATGTGCGTTTGTTACATTTCTTGCTGGTCATGCTTGTCGAGATTATTGATATTTTAAAAAGATGCAATATGTTTATATTATATTTATAAAAGACTTTGGATTTCCTTGCTCCCTATAAGTATGCATTGCTTTTAAAAATAATTATCAATGTAATCAAAACTTTCAGAAAAGTTCTATCGTTACCCATTATTTCAACCCCCGTTTTTACATTTTCCAAATTCGATATTTTTTGTAATCAATTTCATGTGTATATAGGAAACCAGAACAGTTATCAATAAATTGAAACAAAAACTTGTTCTACTTATTGTATAGGAGAACTTATGTTCAAAATTGGAAGTCTCTAGCTATTCTAGTCTCTGAGATCTACGCGTTTATACAGACGGATAGACGGTCGGACAGACGGACATGGCCACATCGACTCGGCTGTTGATTCTGATCAAGAATATATATACTTTATGGGGTATACTTTTGATCAAAAATCATTATACCCTTTTAATCTATTTTATGGGTTCAGGGTATAAAAAGAAAGAAATATTAGAATATCAATGAGTAAAAATTGTGCCATGAGTAGGGTGCGATGAGCCCCTTGATTTGGTTAAATCCCTGTCAGAGAAACGGCAGTTCAAGCTAGTTTCACGCATTTGGTATAATAAGAAATATTATCAAAGCCGCTGCCAGCGTAACTTTATCATCTTTCAATACGGTTTTGAATTTCAAAGCAATTATAGCCAGACTTGACTTTACATATGCGGATAAAAAAAAAATAAAACGAGACCTGATTACAATGGAGTGCGGATAGGGCAGGGGTGTACGCTGCCCTAAAGATTGTCTGATATAGAAGGGGATTCCAAAAAGCTATATTCATTCCAAATTTGGTGACTCTAGCTCAAAGTTTGTTAAAGGTGTGGAGAGGCGGGCTGGGGCGTGGCATCCAAACTTGTGCTGAAGATCTGTGTATCATGTCAATTGTTATCCTCATACCAAATTTCGTGACTCTAGCTCAAAGTTGGTAAATTATTATCGAAGGTGGGCTAGGGGCTGGTATAAGGGGGGCGTGGCGTCCAAAGTTTTGCTGCGGATCTATTTATGATGTTAATTGCTATCCTCAAACCAAATTTGGTGACTCTAGCTCAAGGTTAGTAGAATATTTTGGACGGGTGGCTGGGGGCGGTATGGGTGGGGGGCGCCATCCAAATTTTTTGGGTTTCTTCATCACCAATCTTGGCATCAAATTTAGCGGCTCGTATGCGTTTTTGATTTCAAAATGCATAGGGTTTGGGAACGGGGGCTTAGCGAGGCTCCAAAACTTTGATGCAGTTTTTTGTGGATCGTTAACAGCTATCTTCCTACCAAGTTTGGTGACTTTAGCCTTAACGCTTTGTAAAAATACACGCATTCCCGTTTTTAGTGAAGCATTGGGGCGGTTCGTTGCAGCTTGGGCAGTATGGATTGGTGTGGCATCCGTGCGTTTGTTTGGGGGCTTTCATCACCTATCTTGGCACTGAATTTGGTGGCTCTAGCTCAAAAACTGTAGAAAATATAATGGGTTTTTGGGGGGTCGTTACTAATTATCTACCTACCTAATTTTGTCACTCTAGCTCAAACACTATGGAAGATACACGCACTACAGTTTTAAGCGAAGCGTTGGGGTGGTTGGGGGCGGCTAGGGCAGTATAGATAGGCGGACGGACAGACACCATGACGGACATTGCACAAACCCAATATACTCTTTACCTTCGTATCGAGTATAACTAGGTACCCTTAGGCAAGGTGAACTAAGCTTATTTTAATACTATGACGAGGTTGAGAAGACCCTGACTCTTCTCACTCACAAAACAATAATCACACATTCTGCAGCGGCAGCTGTTCTAAATGAGCAATTCAGGAAAGACGCAGAACATTCCTTTGTAGCCGGCGTTAAGAAATCTCTTAAACCGGTCATATTTTCCGCTTACCCCGAGGATTTACCGTCTGCCCTGCCTTAACCCAGGAAGCTGAAGTTTGCGAATACGAATACTCACAATTCGCCGCAAGCTTTGCTAAACTAATGAGGGAGAAAATCAGAAGCCCACAGGCCAACGCCAGCACCCACGTTACTAAAACAACGAAAACAATAACAACCAGGGCAAGAATTCACAAAATAAACCTCAGCGGGGTAATAACAAGGCCATACGAACCAGGCAAATTTACAAAGAATTTCGCAACCGAATTCCTCGAAGCAAAGGTTTTAGGGTAAGGACCAGAGAACTGCTTTGAATATGATCGAGCCGGTTCGATCAACTTCGCTAAAATCTGATCACAACCAATACAACTCGTCGCAACAACATGTACGATCGAGTACGATCACAGCACGAAACGAATTCGTTCAGTTTGCATGATTGCTTTGCTTACTGATCGGGACTGATTTTTATGTTCGGGTATGATGATCGAAAATGATTGTAAAGAAAAAAAAAAAGAATGAACCATAAAAACTCAGATTTCGAACATGTGTGAATCAATTGATTGTGAGTGAAGCAAATCAGATCGGAAAATTTGCTTTGTAAATTGCATATTTAAACGAGTTTTTTTTTTTGGTTTTTGAGGAAATAAGTTGCGATGCATAAAATTAACAAAAAGATATAATTTCATTCATTTAATCTTAGCTTATTACGAAAAAACAAAGTATTTAATGTGAAGTGCTTAAATATAAAATATATAAGGAACAAAAGTTTCAATTTATCACTTTTCAAAGAGATTAAAATAAACTCAAATTTAAATAAAACTTTGTAATATATTTAAGACTATTGATGGAAACCAAAATTTTTATAAAAAGAATTTAAAAACTGCAAACTATCAACGGAACCCGGTCCTAGCCTATTACGTTTATCCGTTATAACGTTTCCAGCCAACGAAAACGATCGTTCAGCGGCTGCACTGCTGGCTGGAATTGCATGAATTTGCATCGCTAATTTACTTAAATTTGGATATTTATTTTCATATCTTTGCCACCAGTCAATAAAATTAAAACTTTCATCCATCTGGACTCTTTCATTACAATATTTTTCAATTTCGTCTTCAGGCTTCTCTGAGGTATTTGAGACACTTCGTTTTATTAAATGAGGGAAAAAATGGTGTCGTTGATCTTATTCACAGGTGGATATTGGCAACTATCATCCAAGTTGCTACCTGCATCAAATGAAAAATGCGTTGTTGATGTCTCCGATAAAGGTGTTGTTGGACATGAATTTTGACTTTCTGTCTGCATGCGAGAAATGCAAAATAATTTAATAATGACTGTTAATATTGATGGCAATACAAAACAAAGTGAAGGAGAACTACAGAGTTGCAATTTTTAAAAAAAAAATTTCAAAGTTGGCACACATTTCCACAACAGCTTTTACAATAGTTATGTTTATATGTAACATTCGCAGACTTTGTTCATTTTGCGTTAAAATGCTGTTCATTTCACCCCAATTGTCAATAATAGACTAAAGCATTTAGGGTATTCAGACGCTCGTTGCAGCGTTGCGTGTTTCGAGCTTGCAAAGCTGAGCGCGTGAACAGCATTTTGTGTTTGAATGTGTTGCAAATTTGAGCAGTCAGCTGTTCTTTGTTTACATTTCTTTACGTCAATTTTTTCACACTTTTTCGGTTTACTGCGCTCAACATTTGATTAAAAATGCCTATTAAAAGTGGTAAAGATATGCTGTGCGATGCTTTGGCAAAGCAAGTTATTAAGGACATAGAGAATATTGATGGTGAGAAGAGCACGTTTTTCGAATTAGTTGCTCAATTACATGCTTTTAACCTTTGTAGATATAGACCGGCAAGAGAAAGTCGACTCAGAGTTTGATGAGGTAATGGATGACTTCGTGGACAATGTTGTAGCAATTTATTCGTGCCGTCGAGGAGAATGCTGTAACGTGCCGAAATCCATCGATTGGCGCACCAACATTCTCAGCACGTTCGACGACAGGCGGTTTAAACAAATGCTTCGTGTCTCAAGAAGCCAGTTTGTACAACTGTTGAACCTGATAAAAGATGATGAAGTGTTCGAGACGTCCCCATATAGTAAACAAATTGAGCTTGATTTGCAGCTTGCAATTGTGCTTTTTCGGCTGGGCTCATCCGGAAACAGTGCGTCAGTAAGAAAGATATGCACAGTTTTTGGTGTTGGTGACGGTGGTACTTTGGCCAACATTACAGATAGGGTGTTCGATGCAATTTTGCGACTTATGCCTCGATTTATAAATTGGCCTAATGTAGCCGAACGCCAGCAGATTGTGTCGCAGCAACTCCCGGATCATGGAGGCGGCCAGTCAGCTGCGATTTAATAAAATGCACAGCCAATATCGCGTGAGAGTGGAGAACTGCTTTGGAGTCCTCAAAGGAAAATTTTGCAGCTTAAAAGAATTACGCATCCGATTAAAGGACTCAAAAAGCCAGCGTTTTGTTTGCAACTGGGTTTTAGTCTGCTGTACTCTGCACAATATTTTTCTGCAGGGTAATGAATCAGAAAATGTACAGAAGGAAGTCGATGAAAACGCTGTTGGATTAGCTGATGCGGAAGCTAGTGATGCGATAATGCTATAATGCGAATTCCAACGTGTTGGGCATTGGCTTTTTAGAGACGTGGTCAGGAGATGCTGCAAATTTGTTTTTTTTTTTAAATATTTAACCATTTTGTTGCAGGATTCAAACACTTCTGCGAGCTCTGCGTTGGCAAAGAACGACTTGTCCAACACGTTGCAAAACAAATAGCTGCTGCAGTTAAGTCTTGTATTGTTTTCTAAGGCTTTTAACAAATTTCGTCCTCTATCCGTTATGAATATAATGCTCTGAATATTTGAAATATCAAATTCGTTAAACAAACTCCTACTACTTTTTTCAAAACGTTGTCACCTGTTGACTTTTTAAAATCCATGGACTTCATTCCCGAAACTAGGTCAAAGAATTTAAAAGCCTTCTGATAATGGAATGTTACTCCTAAAAAATTCCGCTTGACATAGTTGTCCGTCTACATGTCAATTGTAGCTGACGCGCCCCCGCTGCTCACAATCTTACATATATCAGCCTTCAATTCTTTCTTTTTTTCATGCGCGCAGTTTGTGACTTTGCGAGAAGTTGTTGTTGGGTCCGGAAGCATGTCTTCCACATCGACATGCTCGCCATAAGATGCGCCTATCTTTATAAAAATCTTTAATAGTTTAATAAATCCAGAACCGCGTACAGCTGAAAATGGCCGACAGTCTTCTGTTATCCAGTTTGCGCATTTTTCAATAGCTTTCGTTTTGTCCAGCGGTATATTTATATATTTTATATTTTTGCTAAAGCTGTGCCTATTTATATTTGATGTTTGGCTTGCGCTGTAGTTAACACATTACAAGATGTGCGACAAAATACAGATTCCTTAAATGTGGTGCCGTCCGGTATTAAAATATTCGTCAGAATGTTCAACACAAAGCTTCTCCCCTTAAGTTTGGCAGATAACGTATATATGCCATTTGCAATGTTGTCAGCAACACTTCATTCTTCATTCTTCATTGTTTCGCCCTCCATAATTATACAAACTACGCCACCGATTATGAAAAGTAAAGTGCACGACCAATTCTGCAAGCTTTGGTTGATTCGTGCCGCCCGATCATGATCGAACGCATGATTGTGAGCAACCTGATTGCGAAAAGAATTCTCGATTATTCTTTGTCGCTCAAACAAAACGTTCTATCCAAACCAATCATGCACGAAACAATCGAGAGTGATTCGAACTGAATGTTCGCTTGAGCACACACGCAAACGTTCATTCTTTTTTGCTGATGCAACGTATTGCATCACCAAAAATCCGAATCAATGATCGGGTATGCAAGAAAAATTTCTGATCGTTGCAGCTCTCTGGTAAAGACCAACAATCCCGAGCCCCTGAACCAATGGAAAACTGATCCGTCTACATCACGTTTTTGGCAGCAAACCAACTTTAACAGAAAAAAAAATTCAACCCAAAGCCGCCAAAAGTTAAATTCTTCATGTTCAGAGCAAGGCACTGGCGATAATGATTATCAGTCTCAGGCCAAGTAACATGCCAAGCATTTGTGTAATTTTTAAGGAATAAGTCCATCCTCCCGTTCATCGAACAAAATGTAGGAGGAGGATTAGTTCTTAACGACTAATTAATACCGGAGCATCAAAAAATTATATAAGACCCTTGTACGAATTTCGAAATGTTACACTAGTTGAGAAACCTTTCCAAGTTAAATTTATCCATGGAGAACACTAATTTAATAACGAAATTCCGTTAAAATTGTTCAATGAAATATCTTTTCCTTTATACAAACAACTTTAAAAGACTGTGATCGTATAGTGGGATTTGAGTTTTTATGCAAGTTAATGCTCAGCTTGAATAAAATAACGGTATCATTAAGGGCGGCACCCAGTCGCTTAATTTTAAAACATGCCCACACGTAAATTACACCCAGGTCAACGATTCGGACGTGCCTTTACCTATAAAAGAATCGTTTGACAAAATAATCAATTACAGATCAAATGCGTTTGCGGACCCAGACGAGTCCCTCTTTTAATAACACTGTGGCTACCACCCGAACATACGATGTGCCAGTGTACTCAAAGTTATACCCATACCCCATGGGTGTGGCTGATGTTTTCAATTCAGAGGTTAAACAATTTCTCGAAAACGGCATCATTCGACCACCAAGATCGCCTAACAAAAATCCCATCTGGGTTGTTGATTAAAAAGGTGTTGATAAGCTTGGAAAAAAAAGAGAATGGTCATCGACTTCAGGAAACTGAATGAAAAAACGGTGAACGACAAATACCCACTTCCTAATTTTTCAGTTATATTAGCAAACATGGGTGAGGCTCAGGGAAAAAACCGCGTTTTCCGTAAAAAACAAAAAGTACGAGCTAAGTAGGATCCTATTCGGTCAGAAAAACGCACCGAGCATATTTCAGAGAGCTATTTACGAAGTCCTTTGGAATGAAATAGGAAAAACTTGTCATGTCTATGTTGACGATGCGATCATTTTTTCTTCAAATAAAGAGGACAATGTTAAACACATCAATTGGGTTTTAAAAAGCCTCGAAGATGCTAACATGAGAGTGTCTCAGGAAAAGTCCAAGTTCTTTAAAAAGAGCTTGGAATATCTGGGATTCAATGTGTCCAGAGGTGGAACTCAAAATACACCAGAAAAAGTTCAAGCTATTAAAAGCTTCCAAAACCCAAAAAACCCTTTTGCCCTCAGATCATTCTAAGGATTAGCCAAATAAAACAGGTGTTTCATCAAGGGATTCGCTGATATCACCAGACCCCAGACGGATGTCTAAAAAGCAGGTAATGGGAAAAATAAGTGCCAATCAGCCAAGAAAAGTGGCTAAAGACCTAACACAGAAGCAAACTGCAAAGTTCTGTAAACTGATGGATATACTACCCTCCGAAGATGTCATTTTGAGATATCCGGACTTAAAAAACCATTTGATTTGACAACAGATGCATCGGGATACGGCATTGGAGCAGTGTGATCCCAAGAAGGTCATCCCATAACTCTCATTTCACGAGCACTTCGTGACAACGAGCGAATTCTTGCGACAAATGAGCGAGAACTTCTGGCCATTGTGTAAAGAACCTCAATATCTTCACAGACTATCAACCTCTGAAATATGCGGTCAAAGATAAAAACACTAATGCAAAGATAAAACGCTGGAAAGCTTTTATCGATGAACATAATGCCAAAATCATTTAAAAACCTGGCAAAGAGAATTATGTAGCCGATGCATTATCACGCCAAACGTAAATGCTCTGGACTCTGATTCACAATGTTCAGACATTGCTACAGTTCACAGCTAAGAACCACTGACTTACAAAACTGAGACCACTGATAAACTAGGAAATTGTTTTATTAATTATATAATAATCAAAAAAGCTAATTCCCCTTCTGTTAGAACTTTCATACTAGGTGTATTCGATAGCTGCACTAGGTTGCGCTAGTGTACCTAGTTAACGAAAAAGTGTTCGATAGCTGCACTTTTTTACACTAAACTGTTCTGCCCTGTGTTTTTTAGTGTGCCCTGACTTAAACTTTTCTGCACTTTTCTACACCACCAAAATTAAAGAGCAGAAAAGTGTAGAGCAACAAAACAGCTGTATTGTGTCAGTTATTTACTGTAACAGCTGTATTTTGTCTTTAAATCAGTTTAACATTGCAAGTTATAACAATAATGCAAGTTAAACGGCAAAAGAGGAGTATTTGCAATTTTCAATTGAAGTTTGTATTAAATAAATTCTTTATTTTTATAACTTTTTATACAATATGCAGAGCCTAAAGTATATTCAGAGCTGGACGCAGCAGCTGCCGCACCCAATGATTTTAGGAAAAGGCTTTTTGGGTGAATGCAAGCACAAAGTTACTTATCGAACTTTACAGGGAGTTAGGCAACAGTCTACTCATTAAAAATAAAAAAATAGCTTGCATTTGGATTGAAACGTCTCCCTTTCTATTTATATACACATCCTTGCCATGGCACTTTAGAAAACCATATGTATTTAAGGAATGTAATTTTACTTCTTCAGCAAAATCTTTTACACTGTTCAGTCCAGCATAATAAGCAGAAGTTGCTTGCTTTTCCATGTCATTCGGCCAACGAATCATGTTGTCTGACAAACCACTCACGAAAAAAGTTACTTTCCTAATTATAAGGCTTATCGTGCTGATGGCAAATTAAATCTATCGGCAACATCCCGAAATGAGCAAGCCTCATGACCAGCAAACCACAAAAGCAGCATAACATGCATGTCTGATGAATACGCTCTAGTTGTGTCAAGATTTGCATACTCCGAGGATTTTTAAAACTCGTCCGACAGATACTGGAAAATTCCTTTTGTAACTCGGAAATCTGTTTGAAATTCTTTATCCGTGTATGTTGGAATAGTTTTTGTCACATAGTACAACACACAATTTCTTTTTCCCATCGGGAAATCTAACAATTGCGCCATTAAAAGTTCCTCTTGTTCATCGCCACTTGGATCAGTAGAGCTTTCAATAATTTCATCATCACTGTCGTCATCAATTAACTCACTTATAGTGAAATTTTCATTGTTTTTCAAACTCATGTTAAAATTTAAATTAAATCAATATAACTACTGCCAAATTGCTAAAGACCTGTTTTCCGCTGTCAGAGTCAGCTGTTATTTGCTTCATTTGCTCTAACTTACACCTTTTTTGTGTCATAGTAGTTCTTTCTGATTTTTTTATATTTTTGCAGCAGCTGTGTCTATTTATATTTGATGTTTGGCTTGCGCTGTATGTTAACACATTACAGCATGTGCAACAAAATACAAATTCCTTAAATGTTATTGTTATTTGTTATTTATTTATTTAATGTCAGCTACGAGCAGCTGACAAATGAATATTAATTATAATTATAATATTTAAAAGCATAATTAAATTAATTAATTAAAAAATATTATTATTATTATTATTAGATTTAGATAACAATATGTAATATATATTACATTTTTATCTGAAATAAAATTCAAAATTAAGATACAAAATTTAAAAAGTTAACGTTAAAGCTCTGGGAAATTCAACATAAAAATAAGTGGCCCAACATTTGTTGCGTGGATTGGGAAAAACCCAGAAAAACCCAATCACACCAGTGGAAGATTATTGATTAGAGGTTATGATTACATTAGATAAGATAGATCGTTTTAGTACTGGAATTGAGGTCTGAAACGAGTTACAGGAATAAAGCCGGTTAAAGTCTGAACAAATAACGCGAAATGGTTCATGAATTAAATAGTTGCTTGAGCACCGATCGAGGCTAAGTGGTGTGAAGTAACGGGTGGATCTAATTGGAACAGTTAAATTTATGCGACTCAAAGAACTGATGAGCCGATTTCTCCATTAAGTAGATTAGTGATGAATACTACACCATGCATAATTCTACGGTTCAAGAGGTAAGGAAGATTAATTAAAAGAAGTCTACTTGAATATGGGGGTAGGTCTATTCCAGGAACCCAGTTAAAACTTCTAAGCGCAAACAGAAGAAATTTCTTCTGCACAGATTTAATTCTATCCTGGTGAATCCCGTATTGCGGACACCACACACAAGATCCATACTCCAGGATGGGACGTACTAGGGATGTATATAGCGTTTTGGTGGTGTAGGGATCATCAAACTCTTTCGACCACCGATTGATGAAGCCAAGAGCGTTTATGGCCTTATTGACCATCAACGATATGTGAGAATCAAATTTTAATTTGCTATCAAGAATGATGTCTAAAGCTTTAATTTCAAAAACGCGGACGAGTGGTGAAGCATCAAGCACGTAGTGAGCAGTATTAGGGGTACCTCTACAAAAAGTCATGATTTTTCATTTTTCACAATTTAAATTTAGTAAGTTATAACGGCACCAAACCGACAGTGCACCCAAGTCCGACTGCAGTAAGTTACATAGAAAATCATCATTATAGGTGAAACATAGCTTCACATCATCAGCAAAAATATAAACACGAGAGTTAGTAATAACAGCAGGAAGATCGTTAATAAATAGATTAAATAGCAATGGTCCCAGGTGACTCCCCTGAGGAACACCAGAAGTAACAAAAATAGATTTTGATACTGAAGATTTAAAAACTACTTTTTGTGTTCGGCCAGAAGAAAGTCTTGGAAAAAATTATATGCTCTCAATTGCAGCACTTATGTTGTTCAATTTTATCCCCTTATCAACACGGTTTTGTTAGGCGAAGATCTACTACCACCAACCTTCTTGAGTTTACCTCACTTGTTATCAAAGGGTTTCAAGCAAAAATGCAAACTGACGTCGTTTACACAGATTTTAGTAAGGCATTTGATTCTGTTAGTCATTCTTTGTTGCTTCAAAAATTAAATATTATTGGATTTCCAGTAAAACTCCTGTCGTGGCTTTCTGAGTACTTGTGTGGCCGAACACAATAAGTAGTTTTTAAATCATCTGTATCTAAACCTATTTTTGTTACCTCAGGTGTCCCTCAGGGGAGTCACCTAGGACCATTGCTATTTAATCTCTTTATTAACGATCTTCTTGCTGTTGTTACTAATTCTCGTGTATTTATGTTTGCTGATGATGTAAAGCTATGTTTCAACTATAATGATGATTCTCTTAGTAACTTATTACAGTCAGACTTGGGAGCACTGTCAGCTTGGTGCCGTTATAACTTACTTAATTTAAATTGTTCAAAATGTAAAATCATGAACTGACGTCGTTTACACAGATTTTAGTAAGGCATTTGATTCTGTTAGTCATTCTTTGCTGCTTCAAAAATTAAATATTATAGGATTTCCAGCAAAACTCCTGTCGTGGCTTTCTGAGTACTTGTGTGGCCGAACACAAAAAGTAGTTTTTAAATCTTCTGTATCCAAATCTATTTTTGTTACCTCCGGTGTTCCTCAGGGGAGTCACATGGGACCATTGCTATTTAATCTATTTATTAACGATCTTCCTGCTGTTATTACTAACTCTCGTGTTTTTATGTTTGCTGATGATGTAAAGCTATGTTTCACCTATAATGATGATTCTCTATGTAACTTACTACAGTCTGACTTGGGTGCACTGTCGGCTTGGTGCCGTTATAACTTACTAAATTTAAATTGTGAAAAATGAAAAATCATGACTTTTTGTAGAGGTACCCCTAATACTGCTCACTACGTGCTTGATGCTTCACCACTCGTCCGCGTTTTTGAAATTAAAGCTTTAGACATCATTCTTGATAGCAAATTAAAATTTGATTCTCACATATCGTCGATGGTCAATAAGGCCATAAACGCTCTTGGCTTCATCAATCGGTGGTCGAAAGAGTTTGATGATCCCTACACCACCAAAACGCTATATACATCCCTAGTACGTCCCATCCTGGAGTATGGATCTTGTGTGTGGTCCCCGCAAAACGGGATTCACCAGGATAGAATTGAATCTGTGCAGAGGAAATTTCTTCTGTTTGCGCTCAGATGTTTTAACTGGGTTCCTGGAATAGACCTACACCCCTATTCAAGTAGACTTCTTTTAATTAATCTTCCTTCCCTGTTGAACCGTAGAATTATGCATGGTGTAGTATTTATCACTAATCTAATTAATGGTGAAATCGACTCATCAGTTCTTCTAAGTCGAATAAAATTAAATGTTCCCACTAGATCCACACGTAACTTTTTACCCCTCAGCCTCGATCGTTGCTCGAGCAACTATTTAATTCATGAACCATTTCGTGTATTATGTTCTGACTATAACAAACTTTATTCTCTTGTCTCTCTGGAGACCTCGACTACAGTACTAAAGCGATCTATCCTTTCTGCCTTATCTAATCGTAACCACTAATCACTAATCTACCACTGGTCTGATTGGGTTTTTCTGGGTTTTTCCCAATCCACGCAACAAATGTTGGGCCACTTATTTTCTTGTTGACTTTCCCAGAGCTTTAACGTCAACTTTATAATTGTTTCAACCTTAATTTACTTTCAGCACTTCACATAATTTTAAATTTTACTTTAAACTTAATTATTTTCATTATGATTACTTTAATTAGTTTTATTCTCATGTCAGCTGTTCATAGCTGACAATAAATAAATAATAAAAAAAAACAAAAAACAAAAAAACAAGTACCCTGAAAGCCACGACAGGAGATTTGCTGGAAATACAATAATATTTAATTTTTCGAGCAACGAAGAATGACTTACAGAATCGAATGCCTTACTAAAACCTGTATAAACGACGTCAGTTTGCATTTTAGCCTGAAACCTTTTGATAACAGGTGAGGTAAACTCAAGAGTGGAATAATAAAAGATTCCATCCATATACCAGGAAACACAGCTGAGTCAACTGACAAGTTAAATAATTTGTGTAAGGGTTTACAAAGTGAATCCGCACAGTATCTAAGTATACAACCTGGCACTCCATCTGGACCAGGCAGGAAGCCGGGTTTGATAGAGTTAAGGTCACTTAGCAGCGTACACTCAGTTATATATGGGACATAAATGCAGTTTGACGCTTGAGCTTGAAAAGGATATGAATTATTGCAACAATATAAACTCGATGAGTATACCGATTGAGAATACTCAGCAAAGAGATCGGCCACTGCCTGATCGGAACTTGCTTTCGTATTATCGAGGTAAACAGAGGATGGCAAACATGAAAATTTACGCTTTGAGTTAACAAATTTATAAAACTGTTTCGGATCACGGAAAAAGTTTGATCTGCATCGATTGAGATAATTATTATTACAAAAAGTCTTTACAGAAATAAAATTTGACTTTGCTGTAATATACGAGGATAAATCTATAGTATTTAAAGATTTTTTAAATATTTTATAGGATCGTGTTTTCACTTTTTTTAATTTTGACAGTTCCCTCGTAAACCAATGTGGTTTATTTTCACTTAAAGGAACAGTGAGGGGAAATCATATATTCAAATGCGAATTCAAAGTCTTGTAGAAAATGGCAATGGCAGTTTCTATATCAGTACAAGAATAAAGTTGAGACCAATTAGTATGCTGAAGCAAATCATTCAATTTAGTAAAGTCAGATTTACGATAGCAAAGTGTCTTTAAAGAATTGTTAGATGCAGGTCTAAGGGTAACAAGTTCGAAGGAAAGTTCTAAGGTTGGATGGTAGGTATCTTCGGGAAGCACTAAAGGGTGTACTCTACTAACATTACTACAATCAGAGTCAGAAACAAATATTAAATCTAACATCTTATTACGACGGTTATCCACCCTGTTAACTTGTGATAGGCCTTAATCTAGAAGGCCATCGATAAAATCATCAGAAGTTGCCGGTAATTGCGCTGAAGATGTGTCATTCGCAGACCATACAACATGTGGCAAATTAAAATCACCAACCACTATAAGTTGATCCATATCCGTCAACAACGACGACACAAGCTGCAGAGCATTCAAATGGTATAAGTAAATGTTATTTACAGAACGGGGAGGAATATATGAACAAGTAATATACAGTGAGCGGCCTCTAAATAATATTTTAACACATATGAACTCAAAATCCGGATGATCATGAGAAAGATTCTGTTCAGAGGAAATTCAAGAATCAACGGCAATAAGAACACCCCGGGAGGTGCGATCGCATCTGTACAAGTTATACTTATTAGGCAAAACGGAATAATCAGATATATCAGGTTTTAACCAGGTTTCTGTGAGTGCAACTATGTGTGAGTCAAAGGAAAACCTGTTTACATATAGTTTAGAAAGTTTAGTGTTAAGGCCTCGAACATTTTGATAGGCCAAGCTAACTACTTTTCTTAGTTTTTTGCCGCCGAAGTTGAGGCAACAGGGTGTATAACAGGCAATGCACTACTGAACCTACTATCGTTATTATTAATTTTACGCCTATTCACATACTCCTTGACGGTGGCCAAAACTTTCCAGAACAAATTGTCGAGAAAAGTTCGTTCGGAACACTCAATTTGAAAGAAGATATGGTTCGGGCTTGTTTAAACTTAAACTTTTCAACAGTTATAAGTGGCGAGTCTATTTTACTTTTAACGTAGGCACTAACATCATCCCACGAAGTGTCGGATGCTAGTCTAGACACGAAAATAAATCTGTTCAAAGTAAAACAACAGGAGGCTTGTGAGCCCCTGTTGTACTTTCAGTAGGCTTAATAGGCACACAAGCTGTTGGAAGAGAAAGCTCGGCTGTTAAATTACTCGGGGAAAGATTATTGTTGGGATTTCTTGACGGCGAGTTAAAAAGCATTAACGGGCTAGCAATTGAACCCTTTGGGGGATTAATTATTGGTACCAAAAGGGGATTGGTGACCAAGACAGGAGGAACACTGAGCGGATTATGCCCCGAAGTCTTTTTACGCTTCGACCAATTACTCAACAACTTGCCTTTTTTGAAGCTCGACTGCAACTTTATTAATGCAGTATGCATTGTATTAAAACCTACATAGGTCTGTCTCATAAATTGAGTAGACTCCTTCTCCACCTCATTACAGGACTGACAAAACCATTTAAGGCCTATGTCTGCAATTAAGCAGTCCCGTATTTTGGCCGTAAAGCCAACACACTTCATGTGTTATTATTCATTTGCAAGTTCAATTTCACCGAAAGAAAAGATGTCAATCCTGTGAAAAAAATTATGAAATAGTAAAGTTAATATTGATTATTAAATTAAATTACTTATCCACATACGATTTTTCTGCAATACTTTGACGAAATTTCCTTTGACGTTCAGCATTTGATACTGCTTTTCTTTTTTCATATTTTTTTTTAAACTGTCTGACGCTGAGAATATGCCCTTTGACGTTCAAAATTTTTACTTTTTAGCTCTTTAAGATATTTTACTCTATAAAAAGAAAAAAGCTAGGTATAAATAATGGGTATATATTTATTTATTTATTTATTTATTTATTTATTTATTTATTTATTGTCAGCTATGAGCAGCTGACATGAAAATAAAATTAATTTAAAATAATTATAATAAAAATAATTAAGTTTAAAGTAAAATTTAAAATTATATGTAGTTCTGAAAGTAAATTAAGGTTGAAATAATTATAAAGTTAACGTTTAAGCTCTGGGAAATTCAACAAGAAAATAAGTGGCCCAACATTTGTTTCGTGGATTGGGAAAAACACAGAAAAACCCAATCAGACCAGTGGTAGATTAGTGATTAGTGGTTACGATTAGATAAGGCAGAAAGGATAGATCGTTTTAGTACTGGAGTCGAGGTCTCCAGAGAGACAAGAGAATAAAGCTTGTTATAGTCAGAACATAATATACGAAATGGTTCATGAATTAAATAGTTGCTCGACCAACGATAGAGGCTTAGGGGTAAAAAGTTGCGTGTAGATCTAGTGGGAACATTTAATTATACTCGATACCGAACGTAAAGAGTATATTGGGTTTGTGCAATGTCCGTCACGGTGTCTGTTCGTCTGTCCGTCTGTATGAACGCAACTTTTTTCCACACCCTTCAAGCTTGAGACTTGAAACTTTGCAAATGTCTTTATTTATGGCATAGTAAATTAAAGTGTTAAGATTTGAGTTCTACGATAACTAGGGGGCTGGCAAATCGATAAACTCGATAAAGCAAAATCGATAGATCCAGCTATTTCGCAAGCCCTTACAGCTAGAGCTACCAAATTTGGAGAGAAAATAGCTACTAACAACCCCCAAAAAAATGCATCAAATTTTGGAGCCACGCTCACCCATGCCCAGCCCCCTGCAGTTTAACACTAAAAATGCCCATATCTTCTACAGTTTTTGAGCTAGAGCCATCAAATTTGGTGCCAAGATAGGTGTTGACGATCCCCAATCAAAATCATCAAAACTTTGGATGCCACGGTCATCTATACTGCCCTAGCCGCCCTCAACCGCCCCAACGCTTCGCTAAAAACAGTAGTGCGTGTATCTTCTAAAGTGTTTGAGCTAGAGTCACAAAATTTGGTAGGTAGATAACTGGTAACAACCTCCAAAAAACTGCCTCAAAGTTTTGGAGCCCCACCTACCCATTCCGCCCCCAGCCCCCTCGCAGCATAAAAACAGAAATGCTTATATCTATTACAGTTTTTAAGCTAGAACCACCAAATTTAGTGCCAAGATAGGTAATCACACCCCCAAAAAAATGCATAAAAACTTTGGATGCCACGCCAATCCATACTGCCCAAGCTGCCCCAAACCGCCCCAATGCTTCACTAAAAACGTGAACGCGTGTATTTTCCAAAGCGTTAAAGCTAGAGTTACCAATTTTGGTAGGAAGATAGCTGTTAATGATCCCCAAAAAACTGCATCAAAGTTTATGAGCCACGCCCCCCTCCCCGCCGTTCCCCAGCCCTCTGCATTTTGAAATCAAAAACGCCTATATCTTCCACAGCTTTTGAGCTAGAGCCACCAAATTTGGTGCCAAGATCGGTGATGAAAAAACCCACAAAATTTTGATGCCGCCCCCACCCTTACCACCCCAGCCCCCCTTCCACCATATTCTACTCACTTTGAGCTTATGTTACCAAATTTGGTAGGAGGATAGCATTTCACATCGTTAATAGACGTGCAGAAAAAGCTTTGATGCCATGCCCCCATACCGTCCCCAGCCCACATTCCCCCATATTCTAATAGTTTTGAGCTAGAATGACGAAATTTGGTAGGAGGATAGCAATTGACATGATACACAGATCTGCAGCAAAAATTTGGTTGCAACGCCAGAATGCTGCTCGTGCGCCTCGTGACACATTCCAGTGGCCTATTGCATTTATGACGGGCGTAACTTTGTTGCGTATGTTAATCTCATACGGCTACCCAATTCGCTGAGTAGCGTAACTCTGTTGCACGTGTATCCCGTTAGCCTATGTCAGCTTAAATGGTGTTTACTCCTCGCACTGCCAAGTTAAGAGCGTTCTCGGTCTTTCCAGCGCCTGCTTGTAGTCTGTACGCAGACTTTTGCGTGTACATTTTTTCGTTGTGTTTAGTTTAAAATAAATAATAAAATATAAAACATTGTTAAATATTTCTAGCAAATATACGTCATTGAAGATAATAAACTAAAGTTACGTTTAAAAAAAGAATTGGTTAAATGCATGCATAATAGACTGAACAATTTCTGTTTAAAGTTTGATTTTGAAAATTTTTAGGGGTGTACGCAGAGATATGCGAGTGAGTGTAATTAAGTAAGTTTGCATTGTCATAGAGCAGCTTGTGCGTCTCAGCAACAACAAACCAGCACGTTGTTGTTTTGTTTCAGTAGCGCTTTGCGTACAGCGGCACGTTGATTAAAGGCAGAGGGAAGAGGGGGCAGGTCAGCGAAAAGCAAGAACGGAAAATATTTGTTAGTATTTGTATACATGTTTGCTTAATTTCCTGGCGGGTCGAGATTTTTGATTTTTTTCTTTTACTGTGCTCTGCATGGAATATTTATACGATAAGCCAAACACAGGCGCACAGCTCACAAACAAGCGTCTAGCAAATTTGGAGAGTGTCTCTGTCAAGGGCTGCCAGCTCATTATTTTATTTTACTTTAGTTTATTCCAAGTTTCCGGCAACTGACCTTTACAAATGCATCGCTGAATACACTTTCGTAATTTGTGTACATCTTTGCATTATTGTATAGCAAGGGCTGTTAGAAAGTGTCGTAAAGGAAAAACTGGGAAGAGTATGTATGAAGAGCAGCAGCAAAAGTGATATTTGACTGCCTAGGAAGACAAAAAGAGAGAGAAGTCTTTATTGTTGATTTTGGTTGTTTTAAGTTAGAACTTCTAACTCAACAAAACCACCTGCTGCTGACTTCTGCTATTTCTTTCATCATATTTAACTACGATTAAAACACACAAACAAAGAAACATATCAACAAATAAATACAGGAGAAGTGTTTGCAGAAGCCCGTTTATTTTTGCAATAAATTCTTGGGTAGGAACGATAGCTTGCCTGCCTAACGTATTCTATGACCTTTTGATACCTGTCCTACCCCACAAAACACTTGGACTAGCAACTGATATGCACCTAGCCAACCAAGTATCTTGAGCTTAAAACTAGGCTTCTGCAAGCACTTGTCCACAAAACTATTTTTCTTCCCCCATTATTGCGCTTGTGTAAAATAAAACAACAAGATTTTGTCTTCCAAGGCATTCAAATATCAGTTTTGCTATTGCTGATCATGCATACTCTTCCCAATTTTTACCATATGACACTTTCCAACAATCATTGGCATACAGTTATGCAAAGATGTACACAAATTACGGAAGTGTATTCAGTAGTGCACTGGTAAAATATCAAAAATAACAAAAACCTCGATAAGCAGGCACAACAAGAAATATATGTTTCAAACGCACTTTCATACAATATGTACCTACAACTTTTTACCGTTCTTGCTGTCCAATGACCCGCCGCCTCTCCTTTAATCAACGGGCCGCTGAACGCAAAGCGAAACTGAACAAATCAACAACGTGCTGGCTTGTCGTTGCTGAGACGCACAAACTGCACAAAGAGTAAATACCCCTTGAACCAATATTCAATAATTGTCAATGAAAACTCTTATATATGATTTTAATATATATATTGTTTATGCTAAAATATAAACAATAAACAATGCTAGAATATAAACAAACATGTAGAAATGAAATTATATTAAAGAATGTCAAGTTTTGTTATTCAATTGCACAAAGTTAATATTAAGTTTATACTACCCTTCCAACTTAGACACATCGTTAGCAAGACTTTATATTTTACAGTTATTCTCTGCCGCTACACCAATACAATCATACTCAGATGAATATGTAGTCGCAGTCGGTCCACGACGGCACTCTAAATTTGTTCGTCGGTCGAGCACGTTACAGCGCGGCACGCTGCATTCGAGCACGTTACAGCGCGGAACGCTGCATTTTTTGCATGTATTATCAAATGGCAGAAATGGATACCCGTGCCTATAGATGTTAACACATCAAAAATGCATTTTTTTATACACTTTCGTAATTTGAGTATATCTTTTTATGAATTTTTTGGGAGATCGTCATCACCTCTTTTGGCAACGAATTTGGTGGCTCAAGTCTGTGGAATATATAGGCATTTCTGTTTTTAAACTGTGGAGGCGGGGGGCAGAAATGTGGGGCTCCAAAGCATCGATGCAGTTTTTTGGGGGTAGTTACCAGTTCTCTTCCTACCAAATTTGGTGACTCTAGCTCAAACACTATGGAAGAAACACGCATTACCGATCTTAGCGAAGCGTTGAGGCGGTTGTGTTCGATTAGGGCAGTATGGATGGGCTAGGCATCCAAAATATTATGAATTTGTTCGGGGGTCGTCAAGATCTATTTTGGAACCGAATTTGGTGGCTTTAGCTTAAAAACTGTAACAGTTTATTTGATTTAATTTTAAACTGCGTGGTGGGGGGGTTTGGGATGGAATTGGTGAGCGTGGCTCCAAAATTAGTTTTTTGGGGGATGTTATTAGCTATCTTCTCCCCAATATGGTATTTTTAGCTGTAAGCTCGAGCAAAATAGGTGAATTTTTAGATTTTGAGCTATCAAACTTATCGATTTGTCAGCCCTCAGTTATCGTAGAACCCGAATCCTGACACTTTAATTTACTATGTCTTAGATAAGGATATTTGCAAAGTTTCAAGTCTGGCTTGAAGGGTGTGGAAAAAAGTTGCGTTCATACAGACGGACGGATGGACAGACCTACATTGCACAAACCCAATATACTCTTTACCTTCGGTATCGCGTATAATAATGAATGCATGCATGTAATTATAACGGGGCTTTTTTGGATTATGCTTTTTTATTCATTGTTCGACTTGGCTTTAGGCATGCGTCGTCAAACCACTAGTCTTAAACGATATTTCTTCTAACCATTTACAAATAATAACAAAGTATTCAATAAATTTCACACTAGTGGATAGTCCCCAAACAGTTATCAGTGAAGCAAGTTGAAAAACATTTAAAGAAGTCTTAAGTGACAAATTATAAGATATTCAATCTAGCCACAATTCATCGTTTTCGACCTCTGTTGTTGACCTCTTTGTTGACTTATTCACAAAAGTAATTAACAATGCCTATTAGAAATCAGTTCCACAAAGAAATTTAACATAATAATAATACTGGATTTCCCAGCATATAATTGAAGTATTTAAAATAAGAAACATTATTCAAATGCAGTAAATTAGGTCAAGACTGCCTCTGCTTAAAACTCGATGTTACCACCTTAGTTATTTTATTAGACAGAAGTTATCTATTTATAATAACGATCAATGGAACAAACAGCTTAAAAATCTATATAAATGTAGCAAAACCTTCTGAAAGACAACAAAAGCGTTTTTAAAAAGGAATTAGTTTATACCCTGACTTTAACTTGGTGAATCAAATTACGCTTCCGGCAGTGAAGAAGCAAATATACCTTCAGACTCCTTTGAGCAAATGCATAAGCTAACAACTTCATGAGTCACAAAATTTTGGGAGAAGATAGAAACTAACAACCCCCATAAAACTGCACCAGTCTACGGGCATAAGGTGGGAGAATAAGTATTTGGAAAAGATCAGAAATAAAGGAAGTGAAATAACCCCAAACCCGCACGCGTTTTCGTTTGAGGTTATTAGTGCTTAGAAAGACGCTAATTAATAAGTTGCCGAATAAATCGGTTGGTCAACGTCTCGCAAACGAAAGCGCAGCTTGCACGGCTAGATTAGTACGAGAGATTAGTACGAGGGTTGAACTCGCACGCCCCCTAGCCGCCGAGACGCTCGCTGCTGCACCCTTCCCTAAACGTCGGCCAAATATCGCGACACTTACCTCCACTTCGCGAGCGTCCCAGATATCAAATATAGGTATCGTGTGACGTGGACCTTGGACAGACTGGGATCTGTACCTCAGCACAATTAACCGCTTTACAACAGTATGCAGCTGCTTGTCGTACGAGGCGACTAAAAGAGCCCGTTGCAAACGGTGACAGTGGGTTAAAAAAGTAGCCAATGATCGTCCTGTGCTGCGTGAAATGGTGAAATGGAGTACTTGGTTTCTCAAGGTTGTTCCCGTGTGGTTAGCGGGAAAGAATTCTACCACAGTATGCCACTGTGCATTAGCATTAGCGAAATATGTGGATTTAGCGAATATCACTTATCGAATTTATAGATTTGCCAGCCCCCTAAATATCCTAGAACTTAAATCTTGACACTTTAATATACTATGCCATAGATCAAGATATTTGCAAAGTTTCAAGTGTGTGGAAAAAAGATGCGTTCATACAGACGGACAGACGGATGGACGGTCGGACGGACGGACGGACGGAAAGACGAACAGACACCATGACGAACATTGCACAAATCCAATATACTCTTTACATTTTGTATCAATTATATAAACCGACAGTCTGTGCTTTCGGCTTGACCAACAGTCTGTGTCTCTTACACGGCCGCTAAAATTTTACGCAGAATAGGTTACTTTTGAAATTAATTAAACAGAAAAAACGTAATGAAGCAACAATGAATTTAAAATGAGTATAATATATTTTTAAATTCAACACCTATATTCAGTGCACTAGCGCTGTTATAACATAGAAAAATATTTAAAAATAAATTTAAAAAAAAATTTTAAGTTTTTTTTATAATTTTTCAACGTATTTTGCTTAAATCATTACTGCTTGATATTTAAAATTATTGGTTTGTTGTATGAAAAATATGATAAACAGGTGTAGCAATCGACATCAATATGTATGCTGAATACCATATCAATGCATTTTAATTGATTGAATGGAGTTTCTATAAATGTAGAGGGGTTTGTTTTCGGTTTACATAATGTCCAGGTTGAAGTCCCCTGATAAATTTCAGTATTATATGACAACTATAAATAATATAGAAGTATTTTCTACACATACTTTTTAGCTTTTGACTTTCAAAATATTTTGTTAAATATATGCGGTTTTTAGAAGGTGTTTTATTGTATTTTGAATCTTTATTGTATTTTGGTAGCGAATGTTTCGCACTGGTTTATTTATTGTAAATAAACACATATTTGGCTCCCTATTCACAAACATATGTATTTACATAAATATTCCAAAATAGACAAAAACCTTCAACACGTGCTGGCTTAGAGTAGCTGCGACGCACAAAATGCACCAATTAAAAATACCTCTTGTACAAATATTCAATAATGGTCAATAACAAAACTCAAATATCCAATAAACACAAATTTTCACCGTTATTGATTGCCGCTGCACTATTGGGCATATAGCCAAAAAAACGTCTCACCTTTCGGTAATGAGTGTGCTATCTGAAAAAGTTGTTGTTGTTAAATGAACGTTTCACAAAATCGGTTATTGCTCATGTACTAATGAATCCATTTTCCTCAAATTAATTTCATTTTGAAGACAAGGCTTCAAGCTATATACTAAATATATTTATTACATTTTCTATTTAAAAAATGAGACCAAAAACATGCAAAATTTTGCTTCATTTTGAATACTTAAAATTGGTCTAGCAATCTCAAAAACCCATTAATTACTCTGATTTATTGACGTGATAACGTCTATAAAATTTATGAGTATAAGGGTAGCAAGTTCAAAATCGAGAAAGCCACAGGCTTCTAAGCCATCTCAATATTTCGATGTTTTGATGCATGACTACTCGGGCTCAACACCGCGTCGGAATTTTATGAATATGTTTATTTTAGCTTCTTTTTACCTTTTTATTTTTAATTACATTTTTAATTTTATTTAATTTGAAGTAGCAACAACACTTTCGGCAATTAAGGTTTATTATTCTTGCATTTTAAAAATCTGATTACCAGGATAATTTCAGGCATTAATTCTTTGTTCAATAAATTTAAGGTGTAAGCATGTAAAGAAACTTTCTGCTAGAATTCGACTAGACGATACCCCAATCGCGCGTAAAAGTTTGCAATCATTTCATAACTATTTTATTATGACGTTGTCACGCTATGACTATCGTCCGTATACCAACTTTACATACAACCTCTGTTATTGAATTTAATTTGAGATAAGCTAAACAAACATTCCCACATTTAAATTTTTAATACTTATGCCAAATATTTTACTTTTTAAGGCAAAATATCAGTGTAAAAATCACTACTTTTTTTCAATTAAAAATTGCTTTGATTTATTTTTTTTAACAAAATTGACTTGATTTCCTGTTAGATAAACATGCGGTCATGACTGATATCTTCTTTATGTTAAAATTTCATCAAGATATTCGGTCATAATTTAATTTTCATACATAAATTAAAAATTATTTTACATATGGTCCACAATTTTGTAAATTCAGGAAATATGCGTGCAAGTCTTAGAAACCATGTTGTTTTGTTTTTGTTGCAATTTAAATTATGGTTTTCCACCAAAACTCATATAAACTATCATGAATTAGTTATCGATAGTTCTGACTATAAGTAAATTCGCCTTTATAGCCTATTCACACTAGGGCACATATCGGGGAACGATTAGAAGATGTGAAATTCGTGTTCACATTGCAACATCTAACATTTAACATATTGCGTCCTCTTCTTCATTTGTAAAAAAGACGCTTATTTCACCACGTATTTTTTTTCGTAACAAAATATTATAAAAGAATGGATAAAAGAAATTTAGAGATAATATCTATAGTTGCTCAGCAGCAGCGTATGATTGTTGATCTTGCTGCCTATTTAAATAAACCCTGTGAAGACGAGGATTTCGACGATGAGCAACTGTATGCACTTGTTGCAATGCCTCGGAGGATTTGGGCGCATGTAAGTGAAAATAAAAATTAATAAATACTAGATAAATAATCAAAAAAAAAAAATGTGCCCTAGTGTGAATTGGGTATTACGGTGGCAGCCCTGATTATTGCAACTTAACAACAACAACATAATTATTTCATAAAATCAATTTAAAACATTATAAATGAATTACATATCTAACTTTTCTTTCCACAAACCAATCATATCCAAAATAAGATATCCATCATAAAACATATAGTAACGATGCAGTCGAACGCAACAGACTGCGGTATACTCGATACCAGAAATAAAAAGAGAACTGATTGCAATGGGGTGCGGATGCGGCAGGGGTGCAATTGGTGACTCTAGCCGAATCGGTTTGGAGGTTGTTAGTAACTATCTTCTCAATAAATATGGTAGTTTTACCTGTAAGGGCGTGCGAAATAGGAGGATTTATCGATTTTGAGTTATCGAATTTATCAATTTGCCAGCCCACCAAAGTTAATAAAACAATGAACAACTTTTATTATCTTTTTATACCATGAACCTATAAAATGGGTAAATCAGGGTATAATGGTTTTGTGCAAAAGTATGTAACAGGCAGAAGGAAGCATCTCCGACCCCATAAAGTATATATATTCTTGATCAGTATCAATAGCCGAGTCGATATGGCCATGTCCGTCTGTCCGTCCGTCTGTCCGACTGTATGAACGCGTAGATCTCAGAGACTACAAGAGCTAGCTAACCCCAAACCCGTACGCGTTTTCGTTTGAGGTTATTAGTGCTTAGAAAGACGCTAATTAATAAGTTGCCGAATAAATCGGTTGGTCAACGTCTCGCAAACGAAAGCGCAGCTTGCACGGCTAGATTAGTACGAGAGATTAGTACGAGGGTTGAACTCGCACGCCCCCTAGCCCCCTAGTCCACTCGGCAAAATCATAGTCCCTTGATATAAGTGCGAGTGAAAGAGCGTTAACTAGTGAGTGTGAGTGAAACGGCTACAAAGTGCGTCATTTAACCCGCACATGGGGCAAAAAGTTTCCTTAGTTATGTCAAGAAATGAAGTGTTTATAATTTTATTTTTATTAGTTTTGAATTGGACATTATTCTTTATTTTTGTTGTTGAACGGCCATTCTTTTGTTCAAGCTCTTAATTCTAAAAAATATGCGTATTTTAAAATAAATAAAATAAATTTTTGAGCTCTGAATAAGGCTACAGCCCAGAGACTGCTCCCAAAAAGTTCTCTTCGCAATGCATTTTGGAACATGCAAAAGCTTTACGCCTAGCACGTGCGCTTAAGGGTTAAAGCTCTGACAAAAAAACGTCCGCACACAACCTTTCAGTTCGACAAGCGGGCACGCACTGAAAATAGGGGACCAAAAACCGACCGACTTCGGCAGCCGAGTGGACTACCTTGTGTAGTTGTATCATGGCTGTACCCTTCCCTAAACGTCGGCCAAATATCGCGACACTTACCTCCACTTCGCGAGCGTCCCAGATATCAAATATAGGTATCGTGTGACGTGGACCTTGGACAGACTGGGATCTGTACCTCGGCACAATTAACCGCTTTACAACAGTATGCAGCTGCTTGTCGTACGAGGCGACTTAAAGAGCCCGTTGCAAACGGTGACAGTGGGTTAAAAAAGTAGCCAATGATCGTCCTGTGCTGCGTGAAATGGTGAAATGGAGTACTTGGTTTTTCAAGGTTGTTCCCGTGTGGTTAGAGGGAAAGAATTCTACCACAGTATTTAGCGAATATCACTTATCGAATTTATAGATTTGCCAGCCCCCTAAATATCCTAGAACTTAAATCTTGACACTTTAATATACTATGCCATAGATCAAGATATTTGCAAAGTTTCAAGTCTCTACCTTGAAGGGTGTGGAAAAAAGATGCGTTCATACAGACGGATGGACGGTCGGACGGACGGACGGACGGAAAGACGAACAGACACCATGACGAACATTGCACAAATCCAATATACTCTTTACATTTTGTATCAATTATATAAATCGACAGTCTGTGCTTTCGGCTTGACCAACAGTCTGTGTCTCTTACACGGCCGCTAAAATTTTACGCAGAATAGGTTACTTTTGAAATTAATTAAACAGAAAAAACGTAATGAAGCAACAATGAATTTAAAATGAGTATAATATATTTTTAAATTCAACACCTATATTCAGTGCACTAGCGCTGTTATAACATAGAAAAATATTTAAATTTAAATTTAAAAAAAATTTTAAGTTTTTTTTATAATTTTTCAACGTATTTTGCTTAAATCATTACTGTTTGATATTTAAAATTATTGGTTTGTGGTATGAAAAATATGATAAAAAGGTGTAGCAATCGACATCAATATGTATGCTGAATACCATATCAATGCATTTTAATTGATTGAATGGAGTTTCTATAAATGTAGAGGGGTTTGTTTTCGGTTTACATATTGTCCAGGTTGAAGTCCCCTGATAAATTTCGGTATTATATGACAACTATAAATAATATAGAAGTATTTTCTACACATACTTTTTAGCTTTTGACTTTCAAAATATTTTGTTAAATATATGCGGTTTTTAGAAGGTGTTTTATTGTATTTTGAATCTTTATTGTATTTTGGTAGCGAATGTTTCGCACTGGTTTATTTTTTGTAAATAAACACATATTTGGCTCCCTATTCACAAACATATGTATTTACATAAATATTCCAAAATAGACAAAAACCTTCAACACGTGCTGGCTTAGAGTAGCTGCGACGCACAAAATACACCAATTAAAAATACCTCTTGTACAAATATTCAATAATGGTCAATAACAAAACTCAAATATCCAATAAACACAAATTTTCACCGTTATTGATTGCCGCTGCACTATTGGGCATATTGCCAAAAAAACGTCTCACCTTTCGGTAATGAGTGTGCTATCTGAAAAAGTTGTTGTTGTTAAATGAACGTTTCACAAAATCGGTTATTGCTCATGTACTAATGAATCCATTTTCCTCAAATTAATTTCATTTTGAAGACAAGGCTTCAAGCTATATACTAAATATATTTATTACATTTTCTATTTAAAAAATGAGACCAAAAACATGCAAAATTTTGCTTCATTTTGAATACTTTAAATTGGTCTAGCAATCTCAAAAACCCATCAATTACTCTGATTTATTGACGTGATAACGTCTATAAAATTTATGAGTATAAGGGTAGCAAGTTCAAAATCGAGAAAGCCACAGGCTTCTAAGCCATCTCAATATTTCGATGTTTTGATGCATGACTACTCGGGCTCAACACCGCGTCGGAATTTTATGAATATGTTTATTTTAGCTTCTTTTTACCTTTTTATTTTTAATTACATTTTTAATTTTATTTAATTTGAAGTAGCAACAACACTTTCGGCAATTAAGGTTTATTATTCTTGCATTTTAAAAATCTGATTACCAGGATAATTTCAGGCATTAATTCTTTGTTCAATAAATTTGAGGTATAAGCATGTAAAGAAACTTTCTCCTAGAATTCGACTAGACGATACCCCAATCGCGCGTAAAAGTTTGCAATCATTTCATAACTATTTTATTATGACGTTGTCACGCTATGACTATCGTCCGTATACCAACTTTACATACAACCTCTGTTATTGAATTTAATTTGAGATAAGCTAAACAAACATTCCCACATTTAAATTTTTAATACTTATGCCAAATATTTTACTTTTTAAGGCAAAATATCAGTGTAAAAATCACTACTTTTTTTCAATTAAAAATTGCTTTGATTTATTTTTTTTAACAAAATTGACTTGATTTCCTGTTGTTAGATAAACATGCGGTCATGACTGATATCTTCTTTATGTTTAAATTTCATCAAGATATTCGGTCATAATTTAATTTTCATACATAAATTAAAAATTATTTTACATATGGTCCACAATTTTGTAAATTCAGGAAATATGCGTGCAAGTCTTAGAAACCATGTTGTTTTGTTTTTGTTGCAATTTAAATTATGGTTTTCCACCAAAAATCATATAAACTATCATGAATTAGTTATCGATAGTTCTGACTATAAGTAAATTCGCCTTTATAGCCTATTCACACTAGGGCACATATCGGGGAACGATTAGAAGATGTGAAATTCGTGTTCACATTGCAACATCTAACATTTAACATATTGCGTCCTCTTCTTCATTTGTAAAAAAGACGCTTATTTCACCACGTATTTTTTTTCGTAACAAAATATTATAAAAGAATGGATAAAATAAATTTAGAGATAATATCTATAGTTGCTCAGCAGCAGCGTATGATTGTTGTTCTTGCTGCCTATTTAAATAAACCCTGTGAAGACGAGGATTTCGACGATGAGCAACTTTATGCACTTGTTGCAATGCCTCGGAGGATTTGGGCGCATGTAAGTGAAAATAAAAATTAATAAATACTAGATAAATAATCAAAAAAAAAAAATGTGCCCTAGTGTGAATTGGGTATTACGGTGGCAGCCCTGATTATTGCAACTTAACAACAACAACATAATTATTTCATAAAATCAATTTAAAACATTATAAATGAATTACATATCTAACTTTTCTTTCCACAAACCAATCATATCCAAAATAAGATATCCATCATAAAACATATAGTAACGATGCAGTCGAACGCAACAGACTGCGGTATACTCGATACCAGAAATAAAAAGAGAACTGATTGCAATGGGGTGCGGATGCGGCAGGGGTGCAATTGGTGACTCTAGCCGAATCGGTTTGGAGGTTGTTAGTAACTATCTTCTCAATAAATATGGTAGTTTTACCTGTAAGGGCGTGCGAAATAGGATTTATCGATTTTGAGTTATCGAATTTATCAATTTGCCAGCCCACCAAAGTTAATAAAACAATGAACAACTTTTATTATCTTTTTATACCATGAACCCATAAAATGGGTAAATCAGGGTATAATGGTTTTGTGCAAAAGTATGTAACAGGCAGAAGGAAGCATCTCCGACCCCATAAAGTATATATATTCTTGATCAGTATCAATAGCCGAGTCGATATGGCCATGTCCGTCTGTCCGACTGTATGAACGCGTAGATCTCAGAGACTACAAGAGCTAGCTAACCCCAAACCCGTACGCGTTTTCGTTTGAGGTTATTAGTGCTTAGAAAGACGCTAATTAATAAGTTGCCGAATAAATCGGTTGGTCAACGTCTCTCAAACGAAAGCGCAGCTTGCACGGCTAGATTAGTACGAGAGATTAGTACGAGGGTTGAACTCGCACGCCCCCTAGCCGCCGAGACGCTCGCTGCTGCACCCTTCCCTAAACGTCGGCCAAATATCGCGACACTTACCTCCACTTCGCGAGCGTCCCAGATATCAAATATAGGTATCGTGTGACGTGGACCTTGGACAGACTGGGATCTGTACCTCAGCACAATTAACCGCTTTACAACAGTATGCAGCTGCTTGTCGTACGAGGCGACTAAAAGAGCCCGTTGCAAACGGTGACAGTGGGTTAAAAAAGTAGCCAATGATCGTCCTGTGCTGCGTGAAATGGTGAAATGGAGTACTTGGTTTCTCAAGGTTGTTCCCGTGTGGTTAGCGGGAAAGAATTCTACCACAGTATGCCACTGTGCATTAGCATTAGCGAAATATGTAGATTTAGCGAATATCACTTATCGAATTTATAGATTTGCCAGCCCCCTAAATATCCTAGAACTTAAATCTTGACACTTTAATATACTATGCCATAGATCAAGATATTTGCAAAGTTTCAAGTCTCTACCTTAAAGGGTGTGGAAAAAAGATGCGTTCATACAGACGGACAGACGGATGGACGGTCGGACGGACGGACGGACGGAAAAACGAACAGACACCATGACGAACATTGCACAAATCCAATATACTCTTTACATTTTGTATCAATTATATAAATCGACAGTCTGTGCTTTCGGCTTGACCAACAGTCTGTGTCTCTTACACGGCCGCTAAAATTTTACGCAGAATAGGTTACTTTGGAAATTAATTAAACAGAAAAAACGTAATGAAGCAACAATGAATTTAAAATGAGTATAATATATTTTTAAATTCAACACCTATATTCAGTGCACTAGCGCTGTTATAACATAGAAAAATATTTAAATTTAAATTTAAAAAAAATTTTAAGTTTTTTTTATAATTTTTCAACGTATTTTGCTTAAATCATTACTGCTTGATATTTAAAATTATTGGTTTGTGGTATGAAAAATATGATAAACAGGTGTAGCAATCGACATCAATATGTATGCTGAATACCATATCAATGCATTTTAATTGATTGAATGGAGTTTCTATAAATGTAGAGGGGTTTGTTTTCGGTTTACATAATGTCCAGGTTGAAGTCCCCTGATAAATTTCGGTGTTATATGACAACTATAAATAATATAGAAGTATTTTCTACACATACTTTTTAGCTTTTGACTTTCAAAATATTTTGTTAAATATATGCGGTTTTTAGAAGGTGTTTTATTGTATTTTGAATCTTTATTGTATTTTGGTAGCGAATGTTTCGCACTGGTTTATTTTTTGTAAATAAACACATATTTGGCTCCCTATTCACAAACATATGTATTTACATAAATATTCCAAAATAGACAAAAACCTTCAACACGTGCTGGCTTAGAGTAGCTGCGACGCACAAAATACACCAATTAAAAATACCTCTTGTACAAATATTCAATAATGGTCAATAACAAAACTCAAATATCCAATAAACACAAATTTTCACCGTTATTGATTGCCGCTGCACTATTGGGCATATTGCCAAAAAAACGTCTCACCTTTCGGTAATGAGTGTGCTATCTGAAAAAGTTGTTGTTGTTAAATGAACGTTTCACAAAATCGGTTATTGCTCATGTACTAATGAATCCATTTTCCTCAAATTAATTTCATTTTGAAGACAAGGCTTCAAGCTATATACTAAATATATTTATTACATTTTCTATTTAAAAAATGAGACCAAAAACATGCAAAATTTTGCTTCATTTTGAATACTTTAAATTGGTCTAGCAATCTCAAAAACCCATCAATTACTCTGATTTATTGACGTGATAACGTCTATAAAATTTATGAGTATAAGGGTAGCAAGTTCAAAATCGAGAAAGCCACAGGCTTCTAAGCCATCTCAATATTTCGATGTTTTGATGCATGACTACTCGGGCTCAACACCGCGTCGGAATTTTATGAATATGTTTATTTTAGCTTCTTTTTACCTTTTTATTTTTAATTACATTTTTAATTTTATTTAATTTGAAGTAGCAACAACACTTTCGGCAATTAAGGTTTATTATTCTTGCATTTTAAAAATCTGATTACCAGGATAATTTCAGGCATTAATTCTTTGTTCAATAAATTTGAGGTATAAGCACGTAAAGAAACTTTCTGCTAGAATTCGACTAGACGATACCCCAATCGCGCGTAAAAGTTTGCAATCATTTCATAACTATTTTATTATGACGTTGTCACGCTATGACTATCGTCCGTATACCAACTTTACATACAACCTCTGTTATTGAATTTAATTTGAGATAAGCTAAACAAACATTCCCACATTTAAATTTTTAATACTTATGCCAAATATTTTACTTTTTAAGGCAAAATATCAGTGTAAAAATCACTACTTTTTTTCAATTAAAAATTGCTTTGATTTATTTTTTTTAACAAAATTGACTTGATTTCCTGTTAGATAAACATGCGGTCATGACTGATATCTTCTTTATGTTAAAATTTCATCAAGATATTCGGTCATAATTTAATTTTCATACATAAATTAAAAATTATTTTACATATGGTCCACAATTTTGTAAATTCAGGAAATATGCGTGCAAGTCTTAGAAACCATGTTGTTTTGTTTTTGTTGCAATTTAAATTATGGTTTTCCACCAAAAATCATATAAACTATCATGAATTAGTTATCGATAGTTCTGACTATAAGTAAATTCGCCTTTATAGCCTATTCACACTAGGGCACATATCGGGGAACGATTAGAAGATGTGAAATTCGTGTTCACATTGCAACATCTAACATTTAACATATTGCGTCCTCTTCTTCATTTGTAAAAAAGACGCTTATTTCACCACGTATTTTTTTTCGTAACAAAATATTATAAAAGAATGGATAAAAGAAATTTAGAGATAATATCTATAGTTGCTCAGCAGCAGCGTATGATTGTTGATCTTGCTGACTATTTAAATAAACCCTGTGAAGACGAGGATTTCGACGATGAGCAACTTTATGCACTTGTTGCAATGCCTCGGAGGATTTGGGCGCATGTAAGTGAAAATAAAAATTAATAAATACTAGATAAATAATCAAAAAAAAAAAATGTGCCCTAGTGTGAATTGGGTATTACGGTGGCAGCCCTGATTATTGCAACTTAACAACAACAACATAATTATTTCATAAAATCAATTTAAAACATTATAAATGAATTACATATCTAACTTTTCTTTCCACAAACCAATCATATCCAAAATAAGATATCCATCATAAAACATATAGTAACGATGCAGTCGAACGCAACAGACTGCGGTATACTCGATACCAGAAATAAAAAGAGAACTGATTGCAATGGGGTGCGGATGCGGCAGGGGTGCAATTGGTGACTCTAGCCGAATCGGTTTGGAGGTTGTTAGTAACTATCTTCTCAATAAATATGGTAGTTTTACCTGTAAGGGCGTGCGAAATAGGAGGATTTATCGATTTTGAGTTATCGAATTTATCAATTTGCCAGCCCACCAAAGTTAATAAAACAATGAACAACTTTTATTATCTTTTTATACCATGAACCCATAAAATGGGTAAATCAGGGTATAATGGTTTTGTGCAAAAGTATGTAACAGGCAGAAGGAAGCATCTCCGACCCCATAAAGTATATATATTCTTGATCAGTATCAATAGCCGAGTCGATATGGCCATGTCCGTCTGTCCGTCCGTCTGTCCGACTGTATGAACGCGTAGATCTCAGAGACTACAAGAGCTAGCTAACCCCAAACCCGTACGCGTTTTCGTTTGAGGTTATTAGTGCTTAGAAAGACGCTAATTAATAAGTTGCCGAATAAATCGGTTGGTCAACGTCTCTCAAACGAAAGCGCAGCTTGCACGGCTAGATTAGTACGAGAGATTAGTACGAGGGTTGAACTCGCACGCCCCCTAGCCGCCGAGACGCTCGCTGCTGCACCCTTCCCTAAACGTCGGCCAAATATCGCGACACTTACTTCCACTTCGCGAGCGTCCCAGATATCAAATATAGGTATCGTGTGACGTGGACCTTGGACAGACTGGGATCTGTACCTCAGCACAATTAACCGCTTTACAACAGTATGCAGCTGCTTGTCGTACGAGGCGACTAAAAGAGCCCGTTGCAAACGGTGACAGTGGGTTAAAAAAGTAGCCAATGATCGTCCTGTGCTGCGTGAAATGGTGAAATGGAGTACTTGGTTTCTCAAGGTTGTTCCCGTGTGGTTAGCGGGAAAGAATTCTACCACAGTATGCCACTGTGCATTAGCATTAGCGAAATATGTGGATTTAGCGAATATCACTTATCGAATTTATAGATTTGCCAGCCCCCTAAATATCCTAGAACTTAAATCTTGACACTTTAATATACTATGCCATAGATCAAGATATTTGCAAAGTTTCAAGTCTCTACCTTGAAGGGTGTGGAAAAAAGATGCGTTCATACAGACGGACAGACGGATGGACGGTCGGACGGACGGAAAGACGAACAGACACCATGACGAACATTGCACAAATCCAATATACTCTTTACATTTTGTATCAATTATATAAATCGACAGTCTGTGCTTTCGGCTTGACCAACAGTCTGTGTCTCTTACACAGCCGCTAAAATTTTACGCAGAATAGTTTACTTTTGAAATTAATTAAACAGAAAAAACGTAATGAAGCAACAATGAATTTAAAATGAGTATAATATATTTTTAAATTCAACACCTATATTCAGTGCACTAGCGCTGTTATAACATAGAAAAATATTTAAAATTAAATTAAAAAAAAAATTTTAAGTTTTTTTTATAATTTTTCAACGTATTTTGCTTAAATCATTACTGCTTGATATTTAAAATTATTGGTTTGTGGTATGAAAAATATGATAAAAAGGTGTAGCAATCGACATTAATATGTATGCTGAATACCATATCAATGCATTTTAATTGATTGAATGGAGTTTCTATAAATGTAGAGGGGTTTGTTTTCGGTTTACATAATGTCCAGGTTGAAGTCCCCTGATAAATTTCAGTATTATATGACAACTATAAATAATATAGAAGTATTTTCTACACATACTTTTTAGCTTTTGACTTTCAAAATATTTTGTTAAATATATGCGGTTTTTAGAAGGTGTTTTATTGTATTTTGAATCTTTATTGTATTTTGGTAGCGAATGTTTCGCACTGGTTTATTTTTTGTAAATAAACACATATTTGGCTCCCTATTCACAAACATATGTATTTACATAAATATTCCAAAATAGACAAAAACCTTCAACACGTGCTGGCTTAGAGTAGCTGCGACGCACAAAATGCACCAATTAAAAATACCTCTTGTACAAATATTCAATAATGGTCAATAACAAAACTCAAATATCCAATAAACACAAATTTTCACCGTTATTGATTGCCGCTGCACTATTGGGCATATTGCCAAAAAAACGTCTCACCTTTCGGTAATGAGTGTGCTATCTGAAAAAGTTGTTGTTGTTAAATGAACGTTTCACAAAATCGGTTATTGCTCATGTACTAATGAATCCATTTTCCTCAAATTAATTTCATTTTGAAGACAAGGCTTCAAGCTATATACTAAATATATTTATTACATTTTCTATTTAAAAAATGAGACCAAAAACATGCAAAATTTTGCTTCATTTTGAATACTTTAAATTGGTCTAGCAATCTCAAAAACCCATCAATTACTCTGATTTATTGACGTGATAACGTCTATAAAATTTATGAGTATAAGGGTAGCAAGTTCAAAATCGAGAAAGCCACAGGCTTCTAAGCCATCTCAATATTTCGATGTTTTGATGCATGACTACTCGGGCTCAACACCGCGTCGGAATTTTATGAATATGTTTATTTTAGCTTCTTTTTACCTTTTTATTTTTAATTACATTTTTAATTTTATTTAATTTGAAGTAGCAACAACACTTTCGGCAATTAAGGTTTATTATTCTTGCATTTTAAAAATCTGATTACCAGGATAATTTCAGGCATTAATTCTTTGTTCAATAAATTTGAGGTATAAGCATGTAAAGAAACTTTCTGCTAGAATTCGACTAGACGATACCCCAATCGCGCGTAAAAGTTTGCAATCATTTCATAACTATTTTATTATGACGTTGTCACGCTATGACTATCGTCCGTATACCAACTTTACATACAACCTCTGTTATTGAATTTAATTTGAGATAAGCAAAACAAACATTCCCACATTTAAATTTTTAATACTTATGCCAAATATTTTACTTTTTAAGGCAAAATATCAGTGTAAAAATCACTACTTTTTTTCAATTAAAAATTGCTTTGATTTATTTTTTTTAACAAAATTGACTTGATTTCCTGTTAGATAAACATGCGGTCATGACTGATATCTTCTTTATGTTAAAATTTCATCAAGATATTCGGTCATAATTTAATTTTCATACATAAATTAAAAATTATTTTACATATGGTCCACAATTTTGTAAATTCAGGAAATATGCGTGCAAGTCTTAGAAACCATGTTGTTTTGTTTTTGTTGCAATTTAAATTATGGTTTTCCACCAAAAATCATATAAACTATCATGAATTAGTTATCGATAGTTCTGACTATAAGTAAATTCGCCTTTATAGCCTATTCACACTAGGGCACATATCGGGGAACGATTAGAAGATGTGAAATTCGTGTTCACATTGCAACATCTAACATTTAACATATTGCGTCCTCTTCTTCATTTGTAAAAAAGACGCTTATTTCACCACGTATTTTTTTTCGTAACAAAATATTATAAAAGAATGGATAAAAGAAATTTAGAGATAATATCTATAGTTGCTCAGCAGCAGCGTATGATTGTTGATCTTGCTGACTATTTAAATAAACCCTGTGAAGACGAGGATTTCGACGATGAGCAACTTTATGCACTTGTTGCAATGCCTCGGAGGATTTGGGCGCATGTAAGTGAAAATAAAAATTAATAAATACTAGATAAATAATCAAAAAAAAAAAATGTGCCCTAGTGTGAATTGGGTATTACGGTGGCAGCCCTGATTATTGCAACTTAACAACAACAACATAATTATTTCATAAAATCAATTTAAAACATTATAAATGAATTACATATCTAACTTTTCTTTCCACAAACCAATCATATCCAAAATAAGATATCCATCATAAAACATATAGTAACGATGCAGTCGAACGCAACAGACTGCGGTATACTCGATACCAGAAATAAAAAGAGAACTGATTGCAATGGGGTGCGGATGCGGCAGGGGTGCAATTGGTGACTCTAGCCGAATCGGTTTGGAGGTTGTTAGTAACTATCTTCTCAATAAATATGGTAGTTTTACCTGTAAGGGCGTGCGAAATAGGAGGATTTATCGATTTTGAGTTATCGAATTTATCAATTTGCCAGCCCACCAAAGTTAATAAAACAATGAACAACTTTTATTATCTTTTTATACCATGAACCCATAAAATGGGTAAATCAGGGTATAATGGTTTTGTGCAAAAGTATGTAACAGGCAGAAGGAAGCATCTCCGACCCCATAAAGTATATATATTCTTGATCAGTATCAATAGCCGAGTCGATATGGCCATGTCCGTCTGTCCGTCCGTCTGTCCGACTGTATGAACGCGTAGATCTCAGAGACTACAAGAGCTAGCTAACCCCAAACCCGTACGCGTTTTCGTTTGAGGTTATTAGTGCTTAGAAAGACGCTAATTAATAAGTTGCCGAATAAATCGGTTGGTCAACGTCTCGCAAACGAAAGCGCAGCTTGCACGGCTAGATTAGTACGAGAGATTAGTACGAGGGTTGAACTCGCACGCCACCTAGCCGCCGAGACGCTCGCTGCTGCACCCTTCCCTAAACGTCGGCCAAATATCGCGACACTTACCTCCACTTCGCGAGCGTCCCAGATATCAAATATAGGTATCGTGTGACGTGGACCTTGGACAGACTGGGATCTGTACCTCAGCACAATTAACCGCATTACAACAGTATGCAGCTGCTTGTCGTACGAGGCGACTAAAAGAGCCCGTTGCAAACGGTGACAGTGGGTTAAAAAAGTAGCCAATGATCGTCCTGTGCTGCGTGAAATGGTGAAATGGAGTACTTGGTTTCTCAAGGTTGTTCCCGTGTGGTTAGCGGGAAAGAATTCTACCACAGTATGCCACTGTGCATTAGCATTAGCGAAATATGTGGATTTAGCGAATATCACTTATCGAATTTATAGATTTGCCAGCCCCCTAAATATCCTAGAACTTAAATCTTGACACTTTAATATACTATGCCATAGATCAAGATATTTGCAAAGTTTCAAGTCTCTACCTTGAAGGGTGTGGAAAAAAGATGCGTTCATACAGACGGACAGACGGATGGACGGTCGGACGGACGAACGGACGGACGGACGGAAAGACGAACAGACACCATGACGAACATTGCACAAATCCAATATACTCTTTACATTTTGTATCAATTATATAAATCGACAGTCTGTGCTTTCGGCTTGACCAACAGTCTGTGTCTCTTACACGGCCGCTAAAATTTTACGCAGAATAGGTTACTTTTGAAATTAATTAAACAGAAAAAACGTAATGAAGCAACAATGAATTTAAAATGAGTATAATATATTTTTAAATTCAACACCTATATTCAGTGCACTAGCGCTGTTATAACATAGAAAAATATTTAAAATTAAATTTAAAAAAAAATTTTAAGTTTTTTTTATAATTTTTCAACGTATTTTGCTTAAATCATTACTGCTTGATATTTAAAATTATTGGTTTGTGGTATGAAAAATATGATAAACAGGTGTAGCAATCGACATCAATATGTATGCTGAATACCATATCAATGCATTTTAATTGATTGAATGGAGTTTCTATAAATGTAGAGGGGTTTGTTTTCGGTTTACATAATGTCCAGGTTGAAGTCCCCTGATAAATTTCAGTATTATATGACAACTATAAATAATATAGAAGTATTTTCTACACATACTTTTTAGCTTTTGACTTTCAAAATATTTTGTTAAATATATGCGGTTTTTAGAAGGTGTTTTATTGTATTTTGAATCTTTATTGTATTTTGGTAGCGAATGTTTCGCACTGGTTTATTTATTGTAAATAAACACATATTTGGCTCCCTATTCACAAACATATGTATTTACATAAATATTCCAAAATAGACAAAAACCTTCAACACGTGCTGGCTTAGAGTAGCTGCGACGCACAAAATGCACCAATTAAAAATACCTCTTGTACAAATATTCAATAATGGTCAATAACAAAACTCAAATATCCAATAAACACAAATTTTCACCGTTATTGATTGCCGCTGCACTATTGGGCATATAGCCAAAAAAACGTCTCACCTTTCGGTAATGAGTGTGCTATCTGAAAAAGTTGTTGTTGTTAAATGAACGTTTCACAAAATCGGTTATTGCTCATGTACTAATGAATCCATTTTCCTCAAATTAATTTCATTTTGAAGACAAGGCTTCAAGCTATATACTAAATATATTTATTACATTTTCTATTTAAAAAATGAGACCAAAAACATGCAAAATTTTGCTTCATTTTGAATACTTTAAATTGGTCTAGCAATCTCAAAAACCCATCAATTACTCTGATTTATTGACGTGATAACGTCTATAAAATTTATGAGTATAAGGGTAGCAAGTTCAAAATCGAGAAAGCCACAGGCTTCTAAGCCATCTCAATATTTCGATGTTTTGATGCATGACTACTCGGGCTCAACACCGCGTCGGAATTTTATGAATATGTTTATTTTAGCTTCTTTTTACCTTTTTATTTTTAATTACATTTTTAATTTTATTTAATTTGAAGTAGCAACAACACTTTCGGCAATTAAGGTTTATTATTCTTGCATTTTAAAAATCTGATTACCAGGATAATTTCAGGCATTAATTCTTTGTTCAATAAATTTGAGGTATAAGCATGTAAAGAAACTTTCTACTAGAATTCGACTAGACGATACCCCAATCGCGCGTAAAAGTTTGCAATCATTTCATAACTATTTTATTATGACGTTGTCACGCTATGACTATCGTCCGTATACCAACTTTACATACAACCTCTGTTATTGAATTTAATTTGAGATAAGCTAAACAAACATTCCCACATTTAAATTTTTAATACTTATGCCAAATATTTTACTTTTTAAGGCAAAATATCAGTGTAAAAATCACTACTTTTTTTCAATTAAAAATTGCTTTGATTTATTTTTTTAACAAAATTGACTTGATTTCCTGTTAGATAAACATGCGGTCATGACTGATATCTTCTTTATGTTAAAATTTCATCAAGATATTCGGTCATAATTTAATTTTCATACATAAATTAAAAATTATTTTACATATGGTCCACAATTTTGTAAATTCAGGAAATATGCGTGCAAGTCTTAGAAACCATGTTGTTTTGTTTTTGTTGCAATTTAAATTATGGTTTTCCACCAAAAATCATATAAACTATCATGAATTAGTTATCGATAGTTCTGACTATAAGTAAATTCGCCTTTATAGCCTATTCACACTAGGGCACATATCGGGGAACGATTAGAAGATGTGAAATTCGTGTTCACATTGCAACATCTAACATTTAACATATTGCGTCCTCTTCTTCATTTGTAAAAAAGACGCTTATTTCACCACGTATTTTTTTTCGTAACAAAATATTATAAAAGAATGGATAAAAGAAATTTAGAGATAATATCTATAGTTGCTCAGCAGCAGCGTATGATTGTTGATCTTGCTGACTATTTAAATAAACCCTGTGAAGACGAGGATTTCGACGATGAGCAACTTTATGCACTTGTTGCAATGCCTCGGAGGATTTGGGCGCATGTAAGTGAAAATAAAAATTAATAAATACTAGATAAATAATCAAAAAAAAAAAATGTGCCCTAGTGTGAATTGGGTATTACGGTGGCAGCCCTGATTATTGCAACTTAACAACAACAACATAATTATTTCATAAAATCAATTTAAAACATTATAAATGAATTACATATCTAACTTTTCTTTCCACAAACCAATCATATCCAAAATAAGATATCCATCATAAAACATATAGTAACGATGCAGTCGAACGCAACAGACTGCGGTATACTCGATACCAGAAATAAAAAGAGAACTGATTGCAATGGGGTGCGGATGCGGCAGGGGTGCAATTGGTGACTCTAGCCGAATCGGTTTGGAGGTTGTTAGTAACTATCTTCTCAATAAATATGGTAGTTTTACCTGTAAGGGCGTGCGAAATAGGAGGATTTATCGATTTTGAGTTATCGAATTTATCAATTTGCCAGCCCACCAAAGTTAATAAAACAATGAACAACTTTTATTATCTTTTTATACCATGAACCCATAAAATGGGTAAATCAGGGTATAATGGTTTTGTGCAAAAGTATGTAACAGGCAGAAGGAAGCATCTCCGACCCCATAAAGTATATATATTCTTGATCAGTATCAATAGCCGAGTCGATATGGCCATGTCCGTCTGTCCGTCCGTCTGTCCGACTGTATGAACGCGTAGATCTCAGAGACTACAAGAGCTAGCTAACCCCAAACCCGTACGCGTTTTCGTTTGAGGTTATTAGTGCTTAGAAAGACGCTAATTAATAAGTTGCCGAATAAATCGGTTGGTCAACGTCTCGCAAACGAAAGCGCAGCTTGCACGGCTAGATTAGTACGAGAGATTAGTACGAGGGTTGAACTCGCACGCCACCTAGCCGCCGAGACGCTCGCTGCTGCACCCTTCCCTAAACGTCGGCCAAATATCGCGACACTTACCTCCACTTCGCGAGCGTCCCAGATATCAAATATAGGTATCGTGTGACGTGGACCTTGGACAGACTGGGATCTGTACCTCAGCACAATTAACCGCATTACAACAGTATGCAGCTGCTTGTCGTACGAGGCGACTAAAAGAGCCCGTTGCAAACGGTGACAGTGGGTTAAAAAAGTAGCCAATGATCGTCCTGTGCTGCGTGAAATGGTGAAATGGAGTACTTGGTTTCTCAAGGTTGTTCCCGTGTGGTTAGCGGGAAAGAATTCTACCACAGTATGCCACTGTGCATTAGCATTAGCGAAATATGTGGATTTAGCGAATATCACTTATCGAATTTATAGATTTGCCAGCCCCCTAAATATCCTAGAACTTAAATCTTGACACTTTAATATACTATGCCATAGATCAAGATATTTGCAAAGTTTCAAGTCTCTACCTTGAAGGGTGTGGAAAAAAGATGCGTTCATACAGACGGACAGACGGATGGACGGACGGACGGACGGAAAGACGAACAGACACCATGACGAACATTGCACAAATCCAATATACTCTTTACATTTTGTATCAATTATATAAATCGACAGTCTGTGCTTTCGGCTTGACCAACAGTCTGTGTCTCTTACACGGCCGCTAAAATTTTACGCAGAATAGGTTACTTTTGAAATTAATTAAACAGAAAAAACGTAATGAAGCAACAATGAATTTAAAATGAGTATAATATATTTTTAAATTCAACACCTATATTCAGTGCACTAGCGCTGTTATAACATAGAAAAATATTTAAAATTAAATTTAAAAAAAAATTTTAAGTTTTTTTTATAATTTTTCAACGTATTTTGCTTAAATCATTACTGCTTGATATTTAAAATTATTGGTTTGTGGTATGAAAAATATGATAAACAGGTGTAGCAATCGACATCAATATGTATGCTGAATACCATATCAATGCATTTTAATTGATTGAATGGAGTTTCTATAAATGTAGAGGGGTTTGTTTTCGGTTTACATAATGTCCAGGTTGAAGTCCCCTGATAAATTTCAGTATTATATGACAACTATAAATAATATAGAAGTATTTTCTACACATACTTTTTAGCTTTTGACTTTCAAAATATTTTGTTAAATATATGCGGTTTTTAGAAGGTGTTTTATTGTATTTTGAATCTTTATTGTATTTTGGTAGCGAATGTTTCGCACTGGTTTATTTATTGTAAATAAACACATATTTGGCTCCCTATTCACAAACATATGTATTTACATAAATATTCCAAAATAGACAAAAACCTTCAACACGTGCTGGCTTAGAGTAGCTGCGACGCACAAAATGCACCAATTAAAAATACCTCTTGTACAAATATTCAATAATGGTCAATAACAAAACTCAAATATCCAATAAACACAAATTTTCACCGTTATTGATTGCCGCTGCACTATTGGGCATATAGCCAAAAAAACGTCTCACCTTTCGGTAATGAGTGTGCTATCTGAAAAAGTTGTTGTTGTTAAATGAACGTTTCACAAAATCGGTTATTGCTCATGTACTAATGAATCCATTTTCCTCAAATTAATTTCATTTTGAAGACAAGGCTTCAAGCTATATACTAAATATATTTATTACATTTTCTATTTAAAAAATGAGACTAAAAACATGCAAAATTTTGCTTCATTTTGAATACTTTAAATTGGTCTAGCAATCTCAAAAACCCATCAATTACTCTGATTTATTGACGTGATAACGTCTATAAAATTTATGAGTATAAGGGTAGCAAGTTCAAAATCGAGAAAGCCACAGGCTTCTAAGCCATCTCAATATTTCGATGTTTTGATGCATGACTACTCGGGCTCAACACCGCGTCGGAATTTTATGAATATGTTTATTTTAGCTTCTTTTTACCTTTTTATTTTTAATTACATTTTTAATTTTATTTAATTTGAAGTAGCAACAACACTTTTGGCAATTAAGGTTTATTATTCTTGCATTTTAAAAATCTGATTACCAGGATAATTTCAGGCATTAATTCTTTGTTCAATAAATTTGAGGTATAAGCACGTAAAGAAACTTTCTGCTAGAATTCGACTAGACGATACCCCAATCGCGCGTAAAAGTTTGCAATCATTTCATAACTATTTTATTATGACGTTGTCACGCTATGACTATCGTCCGTATACCAACTTTACATACATACAACCTCTGTTATTGAATTTAATTTGAGATAAGCTAAACAAACATTCCCACATTTAAATTTTTAATACTTATGCCAAATATTTTACTTTTTAAGGCAAAATATCAGTGTACAAATCACTACTTTTTTTCAATTAAAAATTGCTTTGATTTATTTCTTTTAACAAAATTGACTTGATTTCCTGTTGTTAGATAAACATGCGGTCATGACTGATATCTTCTTTATGTTAAAATTTCATCAAGATATTCGGTCATAATTTAATTTTCATACATAAATTAAAAATTATTTTACATGTGGTCCACAATTTTGTAAATTCAGGAAATTTGCGTGCAAGTCTTAGAAACCATGTTGTTTTGTTTTTGTTGCAATTTAAATTATGGTTTTCCACCAAAAATCATATAAACTATCATGAATTAGTTATCGATAGTTCTGACTATAAGTAAATTCGCCTTTATAGCCTATTCACACTAGGGCACATATCGGGGAACGATTAGAAGATGTGAAATTCGTGTTCACATTGCAACATCTAACATTTAACATATTGCGTCCTCTTCTTCATTTGTAAAAAAGACGCTTATTTCACCACGTATTTTTTTTCGTAACAAAATATTATAAAAGAATGGATAAAAGAAATTTAGAGATAATATCTATAGTTGCTCAGCAGCAGCGTATGATTGTTGATCTTGCTGACTATTTAAATAAACCCTGTGAAGACGAGGATTTCGACGATGAGCAACTTTATGCACTTGTTGCAATGCCTCGGAGGATTTGGGCGCATGTAAGTGAAAATAAAAATTAATAAATACTAGATAAATAATCAAAAAAAAAAAATGTGCCCTAGTGTGAATTGGGTATTACGGTGGCAGCCCTGATTATTGCAACTTAACAACAACAACATAATTATTTCATAAAATCAATTTAAAACATTATAAATGAATTACATATCTAACTTTTCTTTCCACAAACCAATCATATCCAAAATAAGATATCCATCATAAAACATATAGTAACGATGCAGTCGAACGCAACAGACTGCGGTATACTCGATACCAGAAATAAAAAGAGAACTGATTGCAATGGGGTGCGGATGCGGCAGGGGTGCAATTGGTGACTCTAGCCGAATCGGTTTGGAGGTTGTTAGTAACTATCTTCTCAATAAATATGGTAGTTTTACCTGTAAGGGCGTGCGAAATAGGAGGATTTATCGATTTTGAGTTATCGAATTTATCAATTTGCCAGCCCACCAAAGTTAATAAAACAATGAACAACTTTTATTATCTTTTTATACCATGAACCCATAAAATGGGTAAATCAGGGTATAATGGTTTTGTGCAAAAGTATGTAACAGGCAGAAGGAAGCATCTCCGACCCCATAAAGTATATATATTCTTGATCAGTATCAATAGCCGAGTCGATATGGCCATGTCCGTCTGTCCGTCCGTCTGTCCGACTGTATGAACGCGTAGATCTCAGAGACTACAAGAGCTAGCTAACCCCAAGCCCGTACGCGTTTTCGTTTGAGGTTATTAGTGCTTAGAAAGACGCTAATTAATAAGTTGCCGAATAAATCGGTTGGTCAACGTCTCGCAAACGAAAGCGCAGCTTGCACGGCTAGATTAGTACGAGAGATTAGTACGAGGGTTGAACTCGCACGCCCCCTAGCCGCCGAGACGCTCGCTGCTGCACCCTTCCCTAAACGTCGGCCAAATATCGCGACACTTACCTCCACTTCGCGAGCGTCCCAGATATCAAATATAGGTATCGTGTGACGTGGACCTTGGACAGACTGGGATCTGTACCTCAGCACAATTAACCGCTTTACAACAGTATGCAGCTGCTTGTCGTACGAGGCGACTAAAAGAGCCCGTTGCAAACGTTGACAGTGGGTTAAAAAAGTAGCCAATGATCGTCCTGTGCTGCGTGAAATGGTGAAATGGAGTACTTGGTTTCTCAAGGTTGTTCCCGTGTGGTTAGCGGGAAAGAATTCTACCACAGTATGCCACTGTGCATTAGCATTAGCGAAATATGTGGATTTAGCGAATATCACTTATCGAATTTATAGATTTGCCAGCCCCCTAAATATCCTAGAACTTAAATCTTGACACTTTAATATACTATGCCATAGATCAAGATATTTGCAAAGTTTCAAGTCTCTACCTTGAAGGGTGTGGAAAAAAGATGCGTTCATACAGACGGACAGACGGATGGACGGTCGGACGGACGGACGGACGGAAAGACGAACAGACACCATGACGAACATTGCACAAATCCAATATACTCTTTACATTTTGTATCAATTATATAAATCGACAGTCTGTGCTTTCGGCTTGACCAACAGTCTGTGTCTCTTACACAGCCGCTAAAATTTTACGCAGAATAGGTTACTTTTGAAATTAATTAAACAGAAAAAACGTAATGAAGCAACAATGAATTTAAAATGAGTATAATATATTTTTAAATTCAACACCTATATGCAGTGCACTAGCGCTGTTATAACATAGAAAAATATTTAAAATTAAATTAAAAAAAAAATTTTAAGTTTTTTTTATAATTTTTCAACGTATTTTGCTTAAATCATTACTGCTTGATATTTAAAATTATTGGTTTGTGGTATGAAAAATATGATAAAAAGGTGTAGCAATCGACATCAATATGTATGCTGAATACCATATCAATGCATTTTATTTGATTGAATGGAGTTTCTATAAATGTAGAGGGGTTTGTTTTCGGTTTACATAATGTCCAGGTTGAAGTCCCCTGATAAATTTCAGTATTATATGACAACTATAAATAATATAGAAGTATTTTCTACACATACTTTTTAGCTTTTGACTTTCAAAATATTTTGTTAAATATATGCGGTTTTTAGAAGGTGTTTTATTGTATTTTGAATCTTTATTGTATTTTGGTAGCGAATGTTTCGCACTGGTTTATTTTTTGTAAATAAACACATATTTGGCTCCCTATTCACAAACATATGTATTTACATAAATATTCCAAAATAGACAAAAACCTTCAACACGTGCTGGCTTAGAGTAGCTGCGACGCACAAAATGCACCAATTAAAAATACCTCTTGTACAAATATTCAATAATGGTCAATAACAAAACTCAAATATCCAATAAACACAAATTTTCACCGTTATTGATTGCCGCTGCACTATTGGGCATATAGCCAAAAAAACGTCTCACCTTTCGGTAATGAGTGTGCTATCTGAAAAAGTTGTGGTTGTTAAATGAACGTTTCACAAAATCGGTTATTGCTCATGTACTAATGAATCCATTTTCCTCAAATTAATTTCATTTTGAAGACAAGGCTTCAAGCTATATACTAAATATATTTATTACATTTTCTATTTAAAAAATGAGACCAAAAACATGCAAAATTTTGCTTCATTTTGAATACTTTAAATTGGTCTAGCAATCTCAAAAACCCATCAATTACTCTGATTTATTGACGTGATAACGTCTATAAAATTTATGAGTATAAGGGTAGCAAGTTCAAAATCGAGAAAGCCACAGGCTTCTAAGCCATCTCAATATTTCGATGTTTTGATGCATGACTACTCGGGCTCAACACCGCGTCGGAATTTTATGAATATGTTTATTTTAGCTTCTTTTTACCTTTTTATTTTTAATTACATTTTTAATTTTATTTAATTTGAAGTAGCAACAACACTTTCGGCAATTAAGGCTTATTATTCTTGCATTTTAAAAATCTGATTACCAGGATAATTTCAGGCATTAATTCTTTGTTCAATAAATTTGAGGTATAAGCACGTAAAGAAACTTTCTGCTAGAATTCGACTAGACGATACCCCAATCGCGCGTAAAAGTTTGCAATCATTTATTTATTTATTTATTTATTTAATGTCGGCTATGAGCAGCTGACAAATCAAAATTAACTATAATTATAATATTAAAATAATATAGTATAAAATAAATAATTATAATATCTGAAATAAAGTTCAAAATTATGATAAAAAATTTAAAAATTTAACGTTAAAGCTCTGGGAAATTCCAAATAAATATAACTGGTCCAACATTTGTTGCGTGGATTGGGAAAAACCCAGAAAAACCCAATCAGACCAGTGGAAGATTAGTGATTAGTGGTTACGATTAGATAAGGCAGAAAGGATAGATCGTTTTAGTACTGGAGTCGAGGTCTCCAGAGAGACATGGGAATAAAGTTTGTTATAGTCAGAACATAATACACGAAATGGTTCATGAATTAAATAGTTGCTCGAGCAACGATCGTGGCTGAGGGGTAGGAAGTTACGTGTGGATCTAATGGGAACATTTAATTTTATTCGACTTAGAAGAACCGATGAGTCGATATCACCATTAAGTAGATTAGTGACAAATACTACACCATGCATAATTCTACGGTTCAACAAGGAAGGAAGATTAATTAAAAGAAGTCTACTTGAATAGGGTGGTAGGTCTATTCCAGGAACCCAGTTAAAACATCTGAGCGCAAACAGAAGAAATTTCCTCTGCACAGATTCAATTCTATCCCGGTGAAGCCCGTATTGCGGGGACCACACACAAGATCCATACTCCAGGATGGGGCGTACCAATGATGTATATAGCGTTTTAGTGGTGTAGGGATCATCAAACTCTTTTGACCACCGCTTGATGAAGCCAAGTACATTTATGGCCTTATTGACCATCGACGATATGTGAGAATCAAATTTTAATTTGCTATCAAGAATGATGCCTAAATCTTTAATTTCAAAAACGCGGACAAGTGGTGAAGCATCAAGCGCGTAATGAGCAGTATGAGGGGAACCTCTACAAAAAGTCATGATTTTACATTTTGAACAATTTAAATTAAGTAAGTTATAACGGCACCAAGCCGACAGTGCCCCCAAGTCAGACTGTAGTAAGTTACATAGAGAATCATCATTATAGGTGAAACATAGCTTTACATCATCAGCAAACATAAAAACACGAGAGTTAGTAATAACAGCAGGAAGATCGTTAATAAATAGATTAAATAGCAATGGTCCCATGTGACTCCCCTGAGGAACACCGGAGGTAACAAAAATAGATTTGGATACAGAAGATTTAAAAACTACTTTTTGTGTTCGGCCACACAAGTACTCAGAAAGCCACGACAGGAGTTTTGCTGGAAATCCTATAATATTTAATTTTTGAAGCAGCAAAGAATGACAAACAGAATCAAATGCCTTACTAAAATCTGTGTAAACGACGTCAGTTTGCATTTTGTCCTGAAACCCTTTGATAACTAGTGAGGTAAACTCAAGAAGGTTGGTGGTAGTAGATCTTCGCCTAACAAAACCGTGTTGATAAGGGGATAAAATTGAAGTACATAAGTGCTGCAATTGGGTGCAAATAATTTTTTCAAAGACTTTCGGAATGGCAGACAGCTTTGATATTCCCCTATAGTTTTTAACGTTGGACTTAGAAGAAATTTTATGGAGTGGAATAATAAAAGATTCCTTCCATATACCAGGAAACACAGCTGAGTCAACTGACAAGTTAAATAATTTGTGTAAGGGTTTACAAAGTGAGTCCGCACAATATCTAAGTATACAACCTGGCACTCCATCAGGACCAGGCAAGAAGCCGGGTTTGATAGTGTTGAGGTCGCCTAGCAGCGTACACTCAGTTATAACTGGGACATAAATGCAGTTTGACGCTTGAACTTGAAAAGGATAGGAATTAGTGCAACTATATGAACTCGATGTGTATACAGATTGAAAATACTCAGCAAAGAGATCGGCCACTGCCTGATCGGTATTTGCTTTTGTATTATCAAGGTAAACCGAGGAAGGCAAGCAAGAAGATTTACGTTTAGAGTTAACAAATTTAAAAAACTGTTTCGGATCGCGGGAAAAGTTTAATCTGCAACGATTAAGATAATTGTTATAACAAATAGTGTTTACAGAAATAAAATTTGACTTTGCAATTATATACAAGGATAAATCTAAAGTATTTCCAGATCTTTTAAATTTTTTATAGGATCTTGTTTTCACTAACTATTTTATTATGACGTTGTCACGCTATGACTATCGTCCGTATACCAACTTTACATACAACCTCTGTTATTGAATTTAATTTGAGATAAGCTAAACAAACATTCCCACATTTAAATTTTTAATACTTATGCCAAATATTTTACTTTTTAAGGCAAAATATCAGTGTAAAAATCACTACTTTTTTCAATTAAAAATTGCTTTGATTAATTTTTTTTAACAAAATTGACTTGATTTCCTGTTGTTAGATAAACATGCGGTCATGACTGATATCTTCTTTATGTTAAAATTTCATCAAGATATTCGGTCATAATTTAATTTTCATACATAAATTAAAAATTATTTTACATGTGGTCCACAATTTTGTAAATTCAGGAAATTTGCGTGCAAGTCTTAGAAACCATGTTGTTTTGTTTTTGTTGCAATTTAAATTATGGTTTTCCACCAAAAATCATATAAACTATCATGAATTAGTTATCGATAGTTCTGACTATAAGTAAATTCGCCTTTATAGCCTATTCACACTAGGGCACATATCGGGGAACGATTAGAAGATGTGAAATTCGTGTTCACATTGCAACATCTAACATTTAACATATTGCGTCCTCTTCTTCATTTGTAAAAAAGACGCTTATTTCACCACGTATTTTTTTTCGTAACAAAATATTATAAAAGAATGGATAAAAGAAATTTAGAGATAATATCTATAGTTGCTCAGCAGCAGCGTATGATTGTTGATCTTGCTGACTATTTAAATAAACCCTGTGAAGACGAGGATTTCGACGATGAGCAACTTTATGCACTTGTTGCAATGCCTCGGAGGATTTGGGCGCATGTAAGTGAAAATAAAAATTAATAAATACTAGATAAATAATCAAAAAAAAAAAATGTGCCCTAGTGTGAATTGGGTATTACGGTGGCAGCCCTGATTATTGCAACTTAACAACAACAACATAATTATTTCATAAAATCAATTTAAAACATTATAAATGAATTACATATCTAACTTTTCTTTCCACAAACCAATCATATCCAAAATAAGATATCCATCATAAAACATATAGTAACGATGCAGTCGAACGCAACAGACTGCGGTATACTCGATACCAGAAATAAAAAGAGAACTGATTGCAATGGGGTGCGGATGCGGCAGGGGTGCAATTGGTGACTCTAGCCGAATCGGTTTGGAGGTTGTTAGTAACTATCTTCTCAATAAATATGGTAGTTATACCTGTAAGGGCGTGCGAAATAGGAGGATTTATCGATTTTGAGTTATCGAATTTATCAATTTGCCAGCCCACCAAAGTTAATAAAACAATGAACAACTTTTATTATCTTTTTATACCATGAACCCATAAAATGGGTAAATCAGGGTATAATGGTTTTGTGCAAAAGTATATAACAGGCAGAAGGAAGCATCTCCGACCCCATAAAGTATATATATTCTTGATCAGTATCAATAGCCGAGTCGATATGGCCATGTCCGTCTGTCCGTCCGTCTGTCCGACTGTATGAACGCGTAGATCTCAGAGACTACAAGAGCTAGCTAACCCCAAACCCGTACGCGTTTTCGTTTGAGGTTATTAGTGCTTAGAAAGACGCTAATTAATAAGTTGCCGAATAAATCGGTTGGTCAACGTCTCGCAAACGAAAGCGCAGCTTGCACGGCTAGATTAGTACGAGAGATTAGTACGAGGGTTGAACTCGCACGCCACCTAGCCGCCGAGACGCTCGCTGCTGCACCCTTCCCTAAACGTCGGTCAAATATCGCGACACTTACCTCCACTTCGCGAGCGTCCCAGATATCAAATATAGGTATCGTGTGACGTGGACCTTGGACAGACTGGGATCTGTACCTCGGCACAATTAACCGCTTTACAACAGTATGCAGCTGCTTGTCGTACGAGGCGACTTAAAGAGCCCGTTGCAAACGGTGACAGTGGGTTAAAAAAGTAGCCAATGATCGTCCTGTGCTGCGTGAAATGGTGAAATGGAGTACTTGGTTTTTCAAGGTTGTTCCCGTGTGGTTAGAGGGAAAGAATTCTACCACAGTATTTAGCGAATATCACTTATCGAATTTATAGATTTGCCAGCCCCCTAAATATCCTAGAACTTAAATCTTGACACTTTAATATACTATGCCATAGATCAAGATATTTGCAAAGTTTCAAGTCTCTACCTTGAAGGGTGTGGAAAAAAGATGCGTTCATACAGACGGATGGACGGTCGGACGGACGGACGGACGGAAAGACGAACAGACACCATGACGAACATTGCACAAATCCAATATACTCTTTACATTTTGTATCAATTATATAAATCGACAGTCTGTGCTTTCGGCTTGACCAACAGTCTGTGTCTCTTACACGGCCGCTAAAATTTTACGCAGAATAGGTTACTTTTGAAATTAATTAAACAGAAAAAACGTAATGAAGCAACAATGAATTTAAAATGAGTATAATATATTTTTAAATTCAACACCTATATTCAGTGCACTAGCGCTGTTATAACATAGAAAAATATTTAAATTTAAATTTAAAAAAAATTTTAAGTTTTTTTTATAATTTTTCAACGTATTTTGCTTAAATCATTACTGTTTGATATTTAAAATTATTGGTTTGTGGTATGAAAAATATGATAAAAAGGTGTAGCAATCGACATCAATATGTATGCTGAATACCATATCAATGCATTTTAATTGATTGAATGGAGTTTCTATAAATGTAGAGGGGTTTGTTTTCGGTTTACATATTGTCCAGGTTGAAGTCCCCTGATAAATTTCGGTATTATATGACAACTATAAATAATATAGAAGTATTTTCTACACATACTTTTTAGCTTTTGACTTTCAAAATATTTTGTTAAATATATGCGGTTTTTAGAAGGTGTTTTATTGTATTTTGAATCTTTATTGTATTTTGGTAGCGAATGTTTCGCACTGGTTTATTTTTTGTAAATAAACACATATTTGGCTCCCTATTCACAAACATATGTATTTACATAAATATTCCAAAATAGACAAAAACCTTCAACACGTGCTGGCTTAGAGTAGCTGCGACGCACAAAATACACCAATTAAAAATACCTCTTGTACAAATATTCAATAATGGTCAATAACAAAACTCAAATATCCAATAAACACAAATTTTCACCGTTATTGATTGCCGCTGCACTATTGGGCATATTGCCAAAAAAACGTCTCACCTTTCGGTAATGAGTGTGCTATCTGAAAAAGTTGTTGTTGTTAAATGAACGTTTCACAAAATCGGTTATTGCTCATGTACTAATGAATCCATTTTCCTCAAATTAATTTCATTTTGAAGACAAGGCTTCAAGCTATATACTAAATATATTTATTACATTTTCTATTTAAAAAATGAGACCAAAAACATGCAAAATTTTGCTTCATTTTGAATACTTTAAATTGGTCTAGCAATCTCAAAAACCCATCAATTACTCTGATTTATTGACGTGATAACGTCTATAAAATTTATGAGTATAAGGGTAGCAAGTTCAAAATCGAGAAAGCCACAGGCTTCTAAGCCATCTCAATATTTCGATGTTTTGATGCATGACTACTCGGGCTCAACACCGCGTCGGAATTTTATGAATATGTTTATTTTAGCTTCTTTTTACCTTTTTATTTTTAATTACATTTTTAATTTTATTTAATTTGAAGTAGCAACAACACTTTCGGCAATTAAGGTTTATTATTCTTGCATTTTAAAAATCTGATTACCAGGATAATTTCAGGCATTAATTCTTTGTTCAATAAATTTGAGGTATAAGCATGTAAAGAAACTGTCTGCTGGAATTCGACTAGACGATACCCCAATCGCGCGTAAAAGTTTGCAATCATTTCATAACTATTTTATTATGACGTTGTCACGCTATGACTATCGTCCGTATACCAACTTTACATACAACCTCTGTTATTGAATTTAATTTGAGATAAGCTAAACAAACATTCCCACATTTAAATTTTTAATACTTATGCCAAATATTTTACTTTTTAAGGCAAAATATCAGTGTACAAATCACTACTTTTTTTCAATTAAAAATTGCTTTGATTTATTTTTTTTAACAAAATTGACTTGATTTCCTGTTGTTAGATAAACATGCGGTCATGACTGATATCTTCTTTATGTTAAAATTTCATCAAGATATTCGGTCATAATTTAATTTTCATTCATAAATTAAAAATTATTTTACATATGGTCCACAATTTTGTAAATTCAGGAAATTTGCGTGCAAGTCTTAGAAACCATGTTGTTTTGTTTTTGTTGCAATTTAAATTATGGTTTTCCACCAAAAATCATATAAACTATCATGAATTAGTTATCGATAGTTCTGACTATAAGTAAATTCGCCTTTATAGCCTATTCACACTAGGGCACATATCGGGGAACGATTAGAAGATGTGAAATTCGTGTTCACATTGCAACATCTAACATTTAACATATTGCGTCCTCTTCTTCATTTGTAAAAAAGACGCTTATTTCACCACGTATTTTTTTTCGTAACAAAATATTATAAAAGAATGGATAAAAGAAATTTAGAGATAATATCTATAGTTGCTCAGCAGCAGCGTATGATTGTTGATCTTGCTGACTATTTAAATAAACCCTGTGAAGACGAGGATTTCGACGATGAGCAACTTTATGCACTTGTTGCAATGCCTCGGAGGATTTGGGCGCATGTAAGTGAAAATAAAAATTAATAAATACTAGATAAATAATCAAAAAAAAAAAATGTGCCCTAGTGTGAATTGGGTATTACGGTGGCAGCCCTGATTATTGCAACTTAACAACAACAACATAATTATTTCATAAAATCAATTTAAAACATTATAAATGAATTACATATCTAACTTTTCTTTCCACAAACCAATCATATCCAAAATAAGATATCCATCATAAAACATATAGTAACGATGCAGTCGAACGCAACAGACTGCGGTATACTCGATACCAGAAATAAAAAGAGAACTGATTGCAATGGGGTGCGGATGCGGCAGGGGTGCAATTGGTGACTCTAGCCGAATCGGTTTGGAGGTTGTTAGTAACTATCTTCTCAATAAATATGGTAGTTTTACCTGTAAGGGCGTGCGAAATAGGAGGATTTATCGATTTTGAGTTATCGAATTTATCAATTTGCCAGCCCACCAAAGTTAATAAAACAATGAACAACTTTTATTATCTTTTTATACCATGAACCCATAAAATGGGTAAATCAGGGTATAATGGTTTTGTGCAAAAGTATATAACAGGCAGAAGGAAGCATCTCCGACCCCATAAAGTATATATATTCTTGATCAGTATCAATAGCCGAGTCGATATGGCCATGTCCGTCTGTCCGTCCGTCTGTCCGACTGTATGAACGCGTAGATCTCAGAGACTACAAGAGCTAGCTAACCCCAAACCCGTACGCGTTTTCGTTTGAGGTTATTAGTGCTTAGAAAGACGCTAATTAATAAGTTGCCGAATAAATCGGTTGGTCAACGTCTCGCAAACGAAAGCGCAGCTTGCACGGCTAGATTAGTACGAGAGATTAGTACGAGGGTTGAACTCGCACGCCACCTAGCCGCCGAGACGCTCGCTGCTGCACCCTTCCCTAAACGTCGGCCAAATATCGCGACACTTACCTCCACTTCGCGAGCGTCCCAGATATCAAATGTAGGTATCGTGTGACGTGGACCTTGGACAGACTGGGATCTGTACCTCAGCACAATTAACCGCATTACAACAGTATGCAGCTGCTTGTCGTACGAGGCGACTAAAAGAGCCCGTTGCAAACGGTGACAGTGGGTTAAAAAAGTAGCCAATGATCGTCCTGTGCTGCGTGAAATGGTGAAATGGAGTACTTGGTTTCTCAAGGTTGTTCCCGTGTGGTTAGCGGGAAAGAATTCTACCACAGTATGCCACTGTGCATTAGCATTAGCGAAATATGTGGATTTAGCGAATATCACTTATCGAATTTATAGATTTGCCAGCCCCCTAAATATCCTAGAACTTAAATCTTGACACTTTAATATACTATGCCATAGATCAAGATATTTGCAAAGTTTCAAGTCTCTACCTTGAAGGGTGTGGAAAAAAGATGCGTTCATACAGACGGACAGACGGATGGACGGTCGGACGGACGGACGGACGGAAAGACGAACAGACACCATGACGAACATTGCACAAATCCAATATACTCTTTACATTTTGTATCAATTATATAAATCGACAGTCTGTGCTTTCGGCTTGACCAACAGTCTGTGTCTCTTACACGGCCGCTAAAATTTTACGCAGAATAGGTTACTTTTGAAATTAATTAAACAGAAAAAACGTAATGAAGCAACAATGAATTTAAAATGAGTATAATATATTTTTAAATTCAACACCTATATTCAGTGCACTAGCGCTGTTATAACATAGAAAAATATTTAAATTTAAATTAAAAAAAAAATTTTAAGTTTTTTTTATAATTTTTCAACGTATTTTGCTTAAATCATTACTGCTTGATATTTAAAATTATTGGTTTGTGGTATGAAAAATATGATAAAAAGGTGTAGCAATCGACATCAATATGTATGCTGAATACCATATCAATGCATTTTAATTGATTGAATGGAGTTTCTATAAATGTAGAGGGGTTTGTTTTCGGTTTACATAATGTCCAGGTTGAAGTCCCCTGATAAATTTCAGTATTATATGACAACTATAAATAATATAGAAGTATTTTCTACACATACTTTTTAGCTTTTAACTTTCAAAATATTTTGTTAAATATATGCGGTTTTTAGAAGGTGTTTTATTGTATTTTGAATCTTTATTGTATTTTGGTAGCGAATGTTTCGCACTGGTTTATTTTTTGTAAATAAACACATATTTGGCTCCCTATTCACAAACATATGTATTTACATAAATATTCCAAAATAGACAAAAACCTTCAACACGTGCTGGCTTAGAGTAGCTGCGACGCACAAAATGCACCAATTAAAAATACCTCTTGTACAAATATTCAATAATGGTCAATAACAAAACTCAAATATCCAATAAACACAAATTTTCACCGTTATTGATTGCCGCTGCACTATTGGGCATATAGCCAAAAAAACGTCTCACCTTTCGGTAATGAGTGTGCTATCTGAAAAAGTTGTTGTTGTTAAATGAACGTTTCACAAAATCGGTTATTGCTCATGTACTAATGAATCCATTTTCCTCAAATTAATTTCATTTTGAAGACAAGGCTTCAAGCTATATACTAAATATATTTATTACATTTTCTATTTAAAAAATGAGACCAAAAACATGCAAAATTTTGCTTCATTTTGAATACTTTAAATTGGTCTAGCAATCTCAAAAACCCATCAATTACTCTGATTTATTGACGTGATAACGTCTATAAAATTTATGAGTATAAGGGTAGCAAGTTCAAAATCGAGAAAGCCACAGGCTTCTAAGCCATCTCAATATTTCGATGTTTTGATGCATGACTACTCGGGCTCAACACCGCGTCGGAATTTTATGAATATGTTTATTTTAGCTTCTTTTTACCTTTTTATTTTTAATTACATTTTTAATTTTATTTAATTTGAAGTAGCAACAACACTTTCGGCAATTAAGGCTTATTATTCTTGCATTTTAAAAATCTGATTACCAGGATAATTTCAGGCATTAATTCTTTGTTCAATAAATTTGAGGTATAAGCACGTAAAGAAACTTTCTGCTAGAATTCGACTAGACGATACCCCAATCGCGCGTAAAAGTTTGCAATCATTTCATAACTATTTTATTATGACGTTGTCACGCTATGACTATCGTCCGTATACCAACTTTACATACAACCTCTGTTATTGAATTTAATTTGAGATAAGCTAAACAAACATTCCCACATTTAAATTTTTAATACTTATGCCAAATATTTTACTTTTTAAGGCAAAATATCAGTGTAAAAATCACTACTTTTTTCAATTAAAAATTGCTTTGATTAATTTTTTTTAACAAAATTGACTTGATTTCCTGTTGTTAGATAAACATGCGGTCATGACTGATATCTTCTTTATGTTAAAATTTCATCAAGATATTCGGTCATAATTTAATTTTCATACATAAATTAAAAATTATTTTACATATGGTCCACAATTTTGTAAATTCAGGAAATTTGCGTGCAAGTCTTAGAAACCATGTTGTTTTGTTTTTGTTGCAATTTAAATTATGGTTTTCCACCAAAAATCATATAAACTATCATGAATTAGTTATCGATAGTTCTGACTATAAGTAAATTCGCCTTTATAGCCTATTCACACTAGGGCACATATCGGGGAACGATTAGAAGATGTGAAATTCGTGTTCACATTGCAACATCTAACATTTAACATATTGCGTCCTCTTCTTCATTTGTAAAAAAGACGCTTATTTCACCACGTATTTTTTTTCGTAACAAAATATTATAAAAGAATGGATAAAAGAAATTTAGAGATAATATCTATAGTTGCTCAGCAGCAGCGTATGATTGTTGATCTTGCTGACTATTTAAATAAACCCTGTGAAGACGAGGATTTCGACGATGAGCAACTTTATGCACTTGTTGCAATGCCTCGGAGGATTTGGGCGCATGTAAGTGAAAATAAAAATTAATAAATACTAGATAAATAATCAAAAAAAAAAAATGTGCCCTAGTGTGAATTGGGTATTACGGTGGCAGCCCTGATTATTGCAACTTAACAACAACAACATAATTATTTCATAAAATCAATTTAAAACATTATAAATGAATTACATATCTAACTTTTCTTTCCACAAACCAATCATATCCAAAATAAGATATCCATCATAAAACATATAGTAACGATGCAGTCGAACGCAACAGACTGCGGTATACTCGATACCAGAAATAAAAAGAGAACTGATTGCAATGGGGTGCGGATGCGGCAGGGGTGCAATTGGTGACTCTAGCCGAATCGGTTTGGAGGTTGTTAGTAACTATCTTCTCAATAAATATGGTAGTTTTACCTGTAAGGGCGTGCGAAATAGGAGGATTTATCGATTTTGAGTTATCGAATTTATCAATTTGCCAGCCCACCAAAGTTAATAAAACAATGAACAACTTTTATTATCTTTTTATACCATGAACCCATAAAATGGGTAAATCAGGGTATAATGGTTTTGTGCAAAAGTATGTAACAGGCAGAAGGAAGCATCTCCGACCCCATAAAGTATATATATTCTTGATCAGTATCAATAGCCGAGTCGATATGGCCATGTCCGTCTGTCCGTCCGTCTGTCCGACTGTATGAACGCGTAGATCTCAGAGACTACAAGAGCTAGCTAACCCCAAACCCGTACGCGTTTTCGTTTGAGGTTATTAGTGCTTAGAAAGACGCTAATTAATAAGTTGCCGAATAAATCGGTTGGTCAACGTCTCGCAAACGAAAGCGCAGCTTGCACGGCTAGATTAGTACGAGAGATTAGTACGAGGGTTGAACTCGCACGCCACCTAGCCGCCGAGACGCTCGCTGCTGCACCCTTCCCTAAACGTCGGCCAAATATCGCGACACTTACCTCCACTTCGCGAGCGTCCCAGATATCAAATGTAGGTATCGTGTGACGTGGACCTTGGACAGACTGGGATCTGTACCTCAGCACAATTAACCGCATTACAACAGTATGCAGCTGCTTGTCGTACGAGCCGACTAAAAGAGCCCGTTGCAAACGGTGACAGTGGGTTAAAAAAGTAGCCAATGATCGTCCTGTGCTGCGTGAAATGGTGAAATGGAGTACTTGGTTTCTCAAGGTTGTTCCCGTGTGGTTAGCGGGAAAGAATTCTACCACAGTATGCCACTGTGCATTAGCATTAGCGAAATATGTGGATTTAGCGAATATCACTTATCGAATTTATAGATTTGCCAGCCCCCTAAATATCCTAGAACTTAAATCTTGACACTTTAATATACTATGCCATAGATCAAGATATTTGCAAAGTTTCAAGTCTCTACCTTGAAGGGTGTGGAAAAAAGATGCGTTCATACAGACGGATGGACGGTCGGACGGACGGACGGACGGAAAGACGAACAGACACCATGACGAACATTGCACAAATCCAATATACTCTTTACATTTTGTATCAATTATATAAATCGACAGTCTGTGCTTTCGGCTTGACCAACAGTCTGTGTCTCTTACACGGCCGCTAAAATTTTACGCAGAATAGGTTACTTTTGAAATTAATTAAACAGAAAAAACGTAATGAAGCAACAATGAATTTAAAATGAGTATAATATATTTTTAAATTCAACACCTATATTCAGTGCACTAGCGCTGTTATAACATAGAAAAATATTTAAATTTAAATTAAAAAAAAAATTTTAAGTTTTTTTTATAATTTTTCAACGTATTTTGCTTAAATCATTACTGCTTGATATTTAAAATTATTGGTTTGTGGTATGAAAAATATGATAAAAAGGTGTAGCAATCGACATCAATATGTATGCTGAATACCATATCAATGCATTTTAATTGATTGAATGGAGTTTCTATAAATGTAGAGGGGTTTGTTTTCGGTTTACATAATGTCCAGGTTGAAGTCCCCTGATAAATTTCAGTATTATATGACAACTATAAATAATATAGAAGTATTTTCTACACATACTTTTTAGCTTTTGACTTTCAAAATATTTTGTTAAATATATGCGGTTTTTAGAAGGTGTTTTATTGTATTTTGAATCTTTATTGTATTTTGGTAGCGAATGTTTCGCACTGGTTTATTTTTTGTAAATAAACACATATTTGGCTCCCTATTCACAAACATATGTATTTACATAAATATTCCAAAATAGACAAAAACCTTCAACACGTGCTGGCTTAGAGTAGCTGCGACGCACAAAATGCACCAATTAAAAATACCTCTTGTACAAATATTCAATAATGGTCAATAACAAAACTAAAATATCCAATAAACACAAATTTTCACCGTTATTGATTGCCGCTGCACTATTGGGCATATAGCCAAAAAAACGTCTCACCTTTCGGTAATGAGTGTGCTATCTGAAAAAGTTGTTGTTAAATGAACGTTTCACAAAATCGGTTATTGCTCATGTACTAATGAATCCATTTTCCTCAAATTAATTTCATTTTGAAGACAAGGCTTCAAGCTATATACTAAATATATTTATTACATTTTCTATTTAAAAAATGAGACCAAAAACATGCAAAATTTTGCTTCATTTTGAATACTTTAAATTGGTCTAGCAATCTCAAAAACCCATCAATTACTCTGATTTATTGACGTGATAACGTCTATAAAATTTATGAGTATAAGGGTAGCAAGTTCAAAATCGAGAAAGCCACAGGCTTCTAAGCCATCTCAATATTTCGATGTTTTGATGCATGACTACTCGGGCTCAACACCGCGTCGGAATTTTATGAATATGTTTATTTTAGCTTCTTTTTACCTTTTTATTTTTAATTACATTTTTAATTTTATTTAATTTGAAGTAGCAACAACACTTTCGGCAATTAAGGCTTATTATTCTTGCATTTTAAAAATCTGATTACCAGGATAATTTCAGGCATTAATTCTTTGTTCAATAAATTTGAGGTATAAGCACGTAAAGAAACTTTCTGCTAGAATTCGACTAGACGATACCCCAATCGCGCGTAAAAGTTTGCAATCATTTCATAACTATTTTATTATGACGTAGTCACGCTATGACTATCGTCCGTATACCAACTTTACATACAACCTCTGTTATTGAATTTAATTTGAGATAAGCTAAACAAACATTCCCACATTTAAATTTTAAATACTTATGCCAAATATTTTACTTTTTAAGGCAAAATATCAGTGTAAAAATCACTACTTTTTTTCAATTAAAAATTGCTTTGATTTATTTTTTTTAACAAAATTGACTTGATTTCCTGTTGTTAGATAAACATGCGGTCATGACTGATATCTTCTTTATGTTAAAATTTCATCAAGATATTCGGTCATAATTTAATTTTCATACATAAATTAAAAATTATTTTACATATGGTCCACAATTTTGTAAATTCAGGAAATTTGCGTGCAAGTCTTAGAAACCATGTTGTTTTGTTTTTGTTGCAATTTAAATTATGGTTTTCCACCAAAAATCATATAAACTATCATGAATTAGTTATCGATAGTTCTGACTATAAGTAAATTCGCCTTTATAGCCTATTCACACTAGGGCACATATCGGGGAACGATTAGAAGATGTGAAATTCGTGTTCACATTGCAACATCTAACATTTAACATATTGCGTCCTCTTCTTCATTTGTAAAAAAGACGCTTATTTCACCACGTATTTTTTTTCGTAACAAAATATTATAAAAGAATGGATAAAAGAAATTTAGAGATAATATCTATAGTTGCTCAGCAGCAGCGTATGATTGTTGATCTTGCTGCCTATTTAAATAAACCCTGTGAAGACGAGGATTTCGACGATGAGCAACTTTATGCACTTGTTGCAATGCCTCGGAGGATTTGGGCGCATGTAAGTGAAAATAAAAATTAATAAATACTAGATAAATAATCAAAAAAAAAAAATGTGCCCTAGTGTGAATTGGGTATTACGGTGGCAGCCCTGATTATTGCAACTTAACAACAACATAATTATTTCATAAAATCAATTTAAAACATTATAAATGAATTACATATCTAACTTTTCTTTCCACAAACCAATCATATCCAAAATAAGATATCCATCATAAAACATATAGTAACGATGCAGTCGAACGCAACAGACTGCGGTATACTCGATACCAGAAATAAAAAGAGAACTGATTGCAATGGGGTGCGGATGCGGCAGGGGTGCAATTGGTGACTCTAGCCGAATCGGTTTGGAGGTTGTTAGTAACTATCTTCTCAATAAATATGGTAGTTTTACCTGTAAGGGCGTGCGAAATAGGAGGATTTATCGATTTTGAGTTATCGAATTTATCAATTTGCCAGCCCACCAAAGTTAATAAAACAATGAACAACTTTTATTATCTTTTTATACCATGAACCCATAAAATGGGTAAATCAGGGTATAATGGTTTTGTGCAAAAGTATGTAACAGGCAGAAGGAAGCATCTCCGACCCCATAAAGTATATATATTCTTGATCAGTATCAATAGCCGAGTCGATATGGCCATGTCCGTCTGTCCGTCCGTCTGTCCGACTGTATGAACGCGTAGATCTCAGAGACTACAAGAGCTAGCTAACCCCAAACCCGTACGCGTTTTCGTTTGAGGTTATTAGTGCTTAGAAAGACGCTAATTAATAAGTTGCCGAATAAATCGGTTGGTCAACGTCTCGCAAACGAAAGCGCAGCTTGCACGGCTAGATTAGTACGAGAGATTAGTACGAGGGTTGAACTCGCACGCCACCTAGCCGCCGAGACGCTCGCTGCTGCACCCTTCCCTAAACGTCGGCCAATTATCGCGACACTTACCTCCACTTCGCGAGCGTCCCAGATATCAAATGTAGGTATCGTGTGACGTGGACCTTGGACAGACTGGGATCTGTACCTCAGCACAATTAACCGCATTACAACAGTATGCAGCTGCTTGTCGTACGAGCCGACTAAAAGAGCCCGTTGCAAACGGTGACAGTGGGTTAAAAAAGTAGCCAATGATCGTCCTGTGCTGCGTGAAATGGTGAAATGGAGTACTTGGTTTCTCAAGGTTGTTCCCGTGTGGTTAGCGGGAAAGAATTCTACCACAGTATGCCACTGTGCATTAGCATTAGCGAAATATGTGGATTTAGCGAATATCACTTATCGAATTTATAGATTTGCCAGCCCCCTAAATATCCTAGAACTTAAATCTTGACACTTTAATATACTATGCCATAGATCAAGATATTTGCAAAGTTTCAAGTCTCTACCTTGAAGGGTGTGGAAAAAAGATGCGTTCATACAGACGGATGGACGGTCGGACGGTCGGACGGACGGACGGACGGAAAGACGAACAGACACCATGACGAACATTGCACAAATCCAATATACTCTTTACATTTTGTATCAATTATATAAATCGACAGTCTGTGCTTTCGGCTTGACCAACAGTCTGTGTCTCTTACACGGCCGCTAAAATTTTACGCAGAATAGGTTACTTTTGAAATTAATTAAACAGAAAAAACGTAATGAAGCAACAATGAATTTAAAATGAGTATAATATATTTTTAAATTCAACACCTATATTCAGTGCACTAGCGCTGTTATAACATAGAAAAATATTTAAATTTAAATTTAAAAAAAAATTTTAAGTTTTTTTTATAATTTTTCAACGTATTTTGCTTAAATCATTACTGCTTGATATTTAAAATTATTGGTTTGTGGTATGAAAAATATGATAAAAAGGTGTAGCAATCGACATCAATATGTATGCTGAATACCATATCAATGCATTTTAATTGATTGAATGGAGTTTCTATAAATGTAGAGGGGTTTGTTTTCGGTTTACATAATGTCCAGGTTGAAGTCCCCTGATAAATTTCAGTATTATATGACAACTATAAATAATATAGAAGTATTTTCTACACATACTTTTTAGCTTTTGACTTTCAAAATATTTTGTTAAATATATGCGGTTTTTAGAAGGTGTTTTATTGTATTTTGAATCTTTATTGTATTTTGGTAGCGAATGTTTCGCACTGGTTTATTTTTTGTAAATAAACACATATTTGGCTCCCTATTCACAAACATATGTATTTACATAAATATTCCAAAATAGACAAAAACCTTCAACACGTGCTGGCTTAGAGTAGCTGCGACGCACAAAATGCACCAATTAAAAATACCTCTTGTACAAATATTCAATAATGGTCAATAACAAAACTCAAATATCCAATAAACACAAATTTTCACCGTTATTGATTGCCGCTGCACTATTGGGCATATTGCCAAAAAAACGTCTCACCTTTCGGTAATGAGTGTGCTATCTGAAAAAGTTGTTGTTGTTAAATGAACGTTTCACAAAATCGGTTATTGCTCATGTACTAATGAATCCATTTTCCTCAAATTAATTTCATTTTGAAGACAAGGCTTCAAGCTATATACTAAATATATTTATTACATTTTCTATTTAAAAAATGAGACCAAAAACATGCAAAATTTTGCTTCATTTTGAATACTTTAAATTGGTCTAGCAATCTCAAAAACCCATCAATTACTCTGATTTATTGACGTGATAACGTCTATAAAATTTATGAGTATAAGGGTAGCAAGTTCAAAATCGAGAAAGCCACAGGCTTCTAAGCCATCTCAATATTTCTTTGTTTTGATGCATGACTACTCGGGCTCAACACCGCGTCGGAATTTTATGAATATGTTTATTTTAGCTTCTTTTTACCTTTTTATTTTTAATTACATTTTTAATTTTATTTAATTTGAAGTAGCAACAACACTTTCGGCAATTAAGGCTTATTATTCTTGCATTTTAAAAATCTGATTACCAGGATAATTTCAGGCATTAATTCTTTGTTCAATAAATTTGAGGTATAAGCATGTAAAGAAACTTTCTGCTAGAATTCGACTAGACGATACCCCAATCGCGCGTAAAAGTTTGCAATCATTTCATAACTATTTTATTATGACGTTGTCACGCTATGACTATCGTCCGTATACCAACTTTACATACAACCTCTGTTATTGAATTTAATTTGAGATAAGCTAAACAAACATTCCCACATTTAAATTTTTAATACTTATGCCAAATATTTTACTTTTTAAGGCAAAATATCAGTGTAAAAATCACTACTTTTTTTCAATTAAAAATTGCTTTGATTTATTTTTTTAACAAAATTGACTTGATTTCCTGTTGTTAGATAAACATGCGGTCATGACTGATATCTTCTTTATGTTAAAATTTCATCAAGATATTCGGTCATAATTTAATTTTCATACATAAATTAAAAATTATTTTACATATGGTCCACAATTTTGTAAATTCAGGGAATTTGCGTGCAAGTCTTAGAAACCATGTTGTTTTGTTTTTGTTGCAATTTAAATTATGGTTTTCCACCAAAAATCATATAAACTATCATGAATTAGTTATCGATAGTTCTGACTATAAGTAAATTCGCCTTTATAGCCTATTCACACTAGGGCACATATCGGGGAACGATTAGAAGATGTAAAATTCGTGCTCACATTGCAACATCTAACATTTAACATATTGCGTCCTCTTCTTCATTTGTAAAAAAGACGCTTATTTCACCACGTATTTTTTTTCGTAACAAAATATTATAAAAGAATGGATAAAAGAAATTTAGAGATAATATCTATAGTTGCTCAGCAGCAGCGTATGATTGTTGATCTTGCTGACTATTTAAATAAACCCTGTGAAGACGAGGATTTCGACGATGAGCAACTTTATGCACTTGTTGCAATGCCTCGGAGGATTTGGGCGCATGTAAGTAAAAATAAAAATTAATAAATACTAGATAAATAATCAAAAAAAAAAAATGTGCCCTAGTGTGAATTGGGTATTACCACTAAGCAGAAAATAATATAGAGCATTCACTCAGTACGGCGAAGTTTATCATTCACTACCAGTGAGATCAGATCCAGGCAGAAAAAAGAGCGAAATGAGCGGTCTCTCGCCGCAACTTTTTGCCGACAAAGTCTGCAGCGCAAAAACTGCAAGTCATTCATTTGCCTGCTTTGCTTGCGAACGTTGGGCAACGGCAGACTCGAGCCGCTGGATCCAATCGTTGTGCATATGTATGCGTTCATATGTGAGCGAGCTCGCAGCGCCAGTGTGAGCTGTTTGTAGATAGAGAGGGCGCGCGGGGGGTAGGCAACCAACCAACCAACCAACGGACATAATGCATTAGTATGTGAATACATGTGAGTTCGGTTTGGTCGGGCTACCTGCTTTGCGCTTTGCCTAGATTTTTTATATTTTTCTCTATGCCTTGCATTTGCATGTGTGTGTTCATGTATGTATATCCAGCTCATTTGTATGAGTGGTTATTGCTATGGCATTAACTGACCTGCCGCACTTTTAGGATTTTGGCAATTTATAAACTGGTTGAGGAACATAAAGAAGTGCAATGTTAACAATATGTGTATATTTATTATTAATTGCTATATTTGTTTCTATTTATTACAGGTTTCTTATAACTATTGAAATAACTTAGAACTAATAAAACATATACAAACATAATTACATTTAATCCGCAAATATATTAAAAATACAATGACACATTATAACCGATCTGATGATTGCATATAAATGTTATAAATGTATAATCGAATCATATCAAAGCAATCCATGCAAGATAAAGTATTTCTCACAAGCAGCAACAACAATGTCTCGCCACCCAAAATTCTATCAACGCATATTTCTTTGCCCACAAACAGCAAGTTTATACATATGTGTATACGCCGTGCATGGCTGCCAAAATGCAAAAAAAAGTACAACAACCAAAAGTATTTTTTACTAGTTTTTGTTGCTTTTCGGCAACGCAGTAGGCGCGGTCTGTATTCTTGTTATTTTCACAAAATTGTAAATCGGCAGTTCTTGAGTTTTGCTTCAATATGCTTATTAAAGTCAAAGTTGGAAGGGTAGTATAAACTTAATATTAACCTTGTGCAAAACTTGAAATTCGTTAATATTATTTTAATTCTACATGTTTATTCTAGCATTGTTTATTGTTTATATTCTAGCATAAACAATATAGATATTTAAATCATATATGTATTCGATTTTTCATTGACAATTATTGAAAATTGGTTCAAGGGGTATTTTTTATTTGTGCAGCTTGTGCGTCTCAGCAACGACAAGCCAGCGCGTTGTTGGCTTGTTCAGTTTCCCTTTGCGTTCAGCGGCCCGTCGATTAAAGGAGAGGCGGCGGGTCATTGGACAGCAAGAACGGTAAAAAGTTGTATGTACATATTGTATGAAAGTGCGTTTGAAACATATATTTCTTGTTGTGCCTGCTTATCGAGGTTTTTGTTATTTTTGATATTTTACCAGTGCACTACTGAATACACTTTCGTAATTTGTTCGCAACTTTGCGTAACTGTATGGCAAGGGTTGTTGGAAAGTGTCATAGGGTAAATATTGGGAAGAGTATGAATGAGCAGCAATAGCAAAACTGAAATTTGACTGCCTTGGCAGACAAAATCTTATGTTTTTTATTTCGACACTTTCCAACAACCCTTGCCATACAGTTACGCAAAGTTGCGAAAAAATTACGAAAGTGTATTCAGTAGTGGATTGGTACATATGTAAAAGGGAAAATATCAAAAATAGCAAAAACCATGGTTGAATTATACATGGTTAAGTCGTGAGAGCATGCTCGCTCAATTTTTAGGAGCCTGTTGTTAGTCGCAAGGCAGCTGTCAACGTGATAAGTTGTGAGTGCGGACGAATTTTTCGTGGAATTTTAAGGTTACGTTACTTTTTTAGAACCTATGTTTATATGCTTTATACGTTTATACATGTTTCATGTCATTTTATTTCATTTACATAATCAGCTTAAATTGTTGTTTACACATGTAGCCAAAAACACAGAACGCTCTGATATTAGAACCTCTGTTGAAAAATGTAAAAAAAATCACACATCGTTCTATCTCTTTTTTGCTCACTAAAACAAGACGATGAAGCAATATCGAAACAGCAATTATGCTATCTCTCTTGCACTCGCATGGTCTTATCAACAGGCTCCTTCTGCCGCGCATGACTTAACCTTGTATAATTCAACCATGGCGAAAACCTCGGCAGGCAGGCCCAGCAAGAAATATATGTATCAATCGCACTTGCATACAATATGTACCAACAACTTTTTACCGTTTTTGCTGTCCGCTGACCCGCCGCCTCTCCTTTAATCGACGGGCCGCGAACAAACCAACAACGCGCTGGCTTGTCGTTGCTGAGACGCACAAGCTGCACAAATAAAAAATACCCCTTGAACCAATATTCAATAATTGTCAATGAAAAATCGAATATATGATTTAAATATATATATTGTTGATGCTAGAATATAAACAATAAACAATGCTAGAATAAACATGTAGAATTGAAATAATTTTAACGAATTTCAAGTTTTGCTATTTAATTGCACAAGGTTAATATTAAGTTTATACTACCCTTCCAACTTTGACTTTAATAAGCATATTGAAGCAAAACTCAAGAACTGCCGATTTACAATTTTGTGAAAATAACAAGAATACAGACCGCGCCTACAGCGTTGCCGAAAAGCAACAAAAACTAGTAAAAAATACTTTTGGTTGTTGTACTTTTTGTTGTATTTTGGCAGCCATGCACGGCGTATACACATATGTATAAACTTGCTGTTTGTGGGCAAAGAAATATGCGTTGATAGAATTTTGTTTGGCGAGACATTGTTGTTGCTGCTTGTGAGAAATACTTTATGCATGGATTACTTTGATATGATTCGATTATAAATTTATAACATTTATGTGCAATCATCACATCGGTTATAATGTGTCATTGTATTTTTAATATATTTGCGGATTAAATGTAATTATGTCTGTATATGTTTTATTAGTTCTAAGTTATTTCAATAGTTATAAGAAACCTGTAATAAATAGAAACAAATATAGCAATTAATAATAAATATACACATATTGTTAACATTGCACTTCTTTATGTTCCTCAACCAGTTTATAAATTGCCAAAATCCTAAAAGTGCGGCAGGTCAGTTAATGCCATAGCAATAACCACTCATACAAATGAGCTGGATATACATACATGAACACACACATGCAAATGCAAGGCATAGAGAAAAATATAAAAAATCTAGGCAAAGCGCAAAGCAGGTAGCCCGACCAAACCGAACTCACATGTATTCACATACTAATGCATTATGTCCGTTGGTTGGTTGGTTGGTTGCCTACCCCCCGCGCGCCCTCTCTATCTACAAACAGCTCACACTGGCTGCGAGCTCGCTCACATATGAACGCATACATATGCACAACGATTGGATCCAGCGGCTCGAGTCTGCCGTTGCCCAACGTTCGCAAGCAAAGCAGGCAAATGAATGACTTGCAGTTTTTGCGCTGCAGACTTTGTCGGCAAAAAGTTGCGGCGAGAGACCGCTCATTTCGCTCTTTTTTCTGCCTGGATCTGATCTCACTCATGATACAATTATAATGGTAGTGTCATGCGGGCAACCAAGTACCAACTGATTTGAACATGTGAGTGCGAGGGAGACAGTCAAGTTGCTCTCTTTATTTTACTCTCTTGACTCTTTTAAGGGGTTGTTTTGTTAGTGCGACAGAGTTAGGTATAAAAAGTGTTTTGGTCAAGGTATACTTAACTAGGTAGTCCCGCTCTTTTGCTTGCCCTCTTTTTCTGTTGCCTTACGATTCAGTCTCGTTGCGAACGTTGTAAGCGACGCACGTACGCGGATATTTCGTTAGGCAACGAGAGAGCGGAGTGAGACTACCTAGTTAAGTATACCTTGGCTTTGGTTGTAGGTATACGGCCGATACATTTTGGTTGCTTTGTTGTGACATTTAAATTAAAATAAATATTCATATTCAAATAAAAAACATTTATTATTATTATTTTAAAGTAGTATTTTTAATAGTTTTTTATTTTATATTATGTTTTGTTTTTGTTTTTGTATTTTTAATTTAGTATTAAGGTTTTTGATACGAAAATGTATTCTTATCTTAAAATAAAATTTTTTACTTCGTTGGGCAATGTAAACGGCACAAGTAAAAATCTAAACTAAAAAAAACACATGAACAAACATAACAAACAGAACAAAATTCGTCCGCACGGACGTCTTACCACAACGACAAGCACTTTGCGACTGTCGATTGGTACCAGAAAAAAGAGAGCGTTGCTCGCATGACACTACCATAATAATTGTATCATGATCTCACTGGTAGTGAATGATAAACTTCGCCGTACTGAGTGAATGCTCTATATTATTTTCTGCTTAGTGGTATTACGGTGGCAGCCCTGATTATTGCAACTTAACAACAACAACATAATTATTTCATAAAATCAATTTAAAACATTATAAATGAATTACATATCTAACTTTTCTTTCCACAAACCAATCATATCCAAAATAAGATATCCATCATAAAACATATAGTAACGATGCATTCGAACGCAACAGACTGCGGTTGGTCAACGTCTCGCAAACGAAAGCGCAGCTTGCACGGCTAGATTAGTACGAGAGATTAGTACGAGGGTTGAACTCGCACGCCCCCTAGCCCCCTAGTCCACTCGGCAAAATCATAGTCCCTTGATATAAGTGCGAGTGAAAGAGCGTTAACTAGTGAGTGTGAGTGAAACGGCTACAAAGTGCGTCATTTAACCCGCACATGGGGCAAAAAGTTTCCTTAGTTATGTCAAGAAATGAAGTGTTTATAATTTTATTTTTATTAGTTTTGAATTGGACATTATTCTTTATTTTTGTTGTTGAACGGCCATTCTTTTGTTCAAGCTCTTCATTCTAAAAAATATGCGTATTTTAAAATAAATAAAATAAATTTTTGAGCTCTGAATAAGGCTACAGCCCAGAGACTGCTCCCAAAAAGTTCTCTTCGCAATGCATTTTGGAACATGCAAAAGCTTTACGCCTAGCACGTGCGCTTAAGGGTTAAAGCTCTGACAAAAAAACGTCCGCACACAACCTTTCAGTTCGACAAGCGGGCACGCACTGAAAATAGGGGACCAAAAACCGACCGACTTCGGCAGCCGAGTGGACTACCTTGTGTAGTTGTATCATGGCTGTACCCTTCCCTAAACGTCGGCCAAATATCGCGACACTTACCTCCACTTCGCGAGCGTCCCAGATATCAAATATAGGTATCGTGTGACGTGGACCTTGGACAGACTGGGATCTGTACCTCGGCACAATTAACCGCTTTACAACAGTATGCAGCTGCTTGTCGTACGAGGCGACTAAAAGAGCCCGTTGCAAACGGTGACAGTGGGTTAAAAAAGTAGCCAATGATCGTCCTGTGCTGCGTGAAATGGTGAAATGGAGTACTTGGTTTCTCAAGGTTGTTCCCGTGTGGTTAGCGGGAAAGAATTCTACCACAGTATTTAGCGAATATCACTTATCGAATTTATAGATTTGCCAGCCCCCTAAATATCCTAGAACTTAAATCTTGACACTTTAATATACTATGCCATAGATCAAGATATTTGCAAAGTTTCAAGTCTCTACCTTGAAGGGTGTGGAAAAAAGATGCGTTCATACAGACGGACAGACGGATGGACGGTCGGACGGACGAACGGACGGACGGACGGAAAGACGAACAGACACCATGACGAACATTGCACAAATCCAATATACTCTTTACATTTTGTATCAATTATATAAATCGACAGTCTGTGCTTTCGGCTTGACCAACAGTCTGTGTCTCTTACACGGCCGCTAAAATTTTACGCAGAATAGGTTACTTTTGAAATTAACTAAACAGAAAAAACGTAATGAAGCAACAATGAATTTAAAATGAGTATAATATATTTTTAAATTCAACACCTATATTCAGTGCACTAGCGCTGTTATAACATAGAAAAATATTTAAATTTAAATTTAAAAAAAATTTTAAGTTTTTTTTATAATTTTTCAACGTATTTTGCTTAAATCATTACTGCTTGATATTTAAAATTATTGGTTTGTGGTATGAAAAATATGATAAAAAGGTGTAGCAATCGACATCAATATGTATGCTGAATACCATATCAATGCATTTTAATTGATTGAATGGAGTTTCTATAAATGTAGAGGGGTTTGTTTTCGGTTTACATAATGTCCAGGTTGAAGTCCCCTGATAAATTTCAGTATTATATGACAACTATAAATAATATAGAAGTATTTTCTACACATACTTTTTAGCTTTTGACTTTCAAAATATTTTGTTAAATATATGCGGTTTTTAGAAGGTGTTTTATTGTATTTTGAATCTTTATTGTATTTTGTAAATAAACACATATTTGGCTCCCTATTCACAAACATATGTATTTACATAAATATTCCAAAATAGACAAAAACCTTCAACACGTGCTGGCTTAGAGTAGCTGCGACGCACAAAATGCACCAATTAAAAATACCTCTTGTACAAATATTCAATAATGGTCAATAACAAAACTCAAATATCCAATAAACACAAATTTTCACCGTTATTGATTGCCGCTGCACTATTGGGCATATTGCCAAAAAAACGTCTCACCTTTCGGTAATGAGTGTGCTATCTGAAAAAGTTGTTGTTGTTAAATGAACGTTTCACAAAATCGGTTATTGCTCATGTACTAATGAATCCATTTTCCTCAAATTAATTTCATTTTGAAGACAAGGCTTCAAGCTATATACTAAATATATTTATTACATTTTCTATTTAAAAAATGAGACCAAAAACATGCAAAATTTTGCTTCATTTTGAATACTTTAAATTGGTCTAGCAATCTCAAAAACCCATCAATTACTCTGATTTATTGACGTGATAACGTCTATAAAATTTATGAGTATAAGGGTAGCAAGTTCAAAATCGAGAAAGCCACAGGCTTCTAAGCCATCTCAATATTTCGATGTTTTGATGCATGACTACTCGGGCTCAACACCGCGTCGGAATTTTATGAATATGTTTATTTTAGCTTCTTTTTACCTTTTTATTTTTAATTACATTTTTAATTTTATTTAATTTGAAGTAGCAACAACACTTTCGGCAATTAAGGTTTATTATTCTTGCATTTTAAAAATCTGATTACCAGGATAATTTCAGGCATTAATTCTTTGTTCAATAAATTTGAGGTATAAGCACGTAAAGAAACTTTCTGCTAGAATTCGACTAGACGATACCCCAATCGCGCGTAAAAGTTTGCAATCATTTCATAACTATTTTATTATGACGTTGTCACGCTATGACTATCGTCCGTATACCAACTTTACATACATACAACCTCTGTTATTGAATTTAATTTGAGATAAGCTAAACAAACATTCCCACATTTAAATTTTTAATACTTATGCCAAATATTTTACTTTTTAAGGCAAAATATCAGTGTAAAAATCACTACTTTTTTTCAATTAAAAATTGCTTTGATTTATTTTTTTTAACAAAATTGACTTGATTTCCTGTTGTTAGATAAACATGCGGTCATGACTGATATCTTCTTTATGTTAAAATTTCATCAAGATATTCGGTCATAATTTAATTTTCATACATAAATTAAAAATTATTTTACATATGGTCCACAATTTTGTAAATTCAGGAAATTTGCGTGCAAGTCTTAGAAACCATGTTGTTTTGTTTTTGTTGCAATTTAAATTATGGTTTTCAACCAAAAATCATATAAACTATCATGAATTAGTTATCGATAGTTCTGACTATAAGTAAATTCGCCTTTATAGCCTATTCACACTAGGGCACATATCGGGGAACGATTAGAAGATGTGAAATTCGTGTTCACATTGCAACATCTAACATTTAACATATTGCGTCCTCTTCTTCATTTGTAAAAAAGACGCTTATTTCACCACGTATTTTTTTTCGTAACAAAATATTATAAAAGAATGGATAAAAGAAATTTAGAGATAATATCTATAGTTGCTCAGCAGCAGCGTATGATTGTTGATCTTGCTGCCTATTTAAATAAACCCTGTGAAGACGAGGATTTCGACGATGAGCAACTTTATGCACTTGTTGCAATGCCTCGGAGGATTTGGGCGCATGTAAGTGAAAATAAAAATTAATAAATACTAGATAAATAATCAAAAAAAAAAAATGTGCCCTAGTGTGAATTGGGTATTACGGTGGCAGCCCTGATTATTGCAACTTAACAACAACAACATAATTATTTCATAAAATCAATTTAAAACATTATAAATGAATTACATATCTAACTTTTCTTTCCACAAACCAATCATATCCAAAATAAGATATCCATCATAAAACATATAGTAACGATGCAGTCGAACGCAACAGACTGCGGTATACTCGATACCAGAAATAAAAAGAGAACTGATTGCAATGGGGTGCGGATGCGGCAGGGGTGCAATTGGTGACTCTAGGCGAATCGGTTTGGAGGTTGTTAGTAACTATCTTCTCAATAAATATGGTAGTTTTACCTGTAAGGGCGTGCGAAATAGGAGGATTTATCGATTTTGAGTTATCGAATTTATCAATTTGCCAGCCCACCAAAGTTAATAAAACAATGAACAACTTTTATTATCTTTTTATACCATGAACCCATAAAATGGGTAAATCAGGGTATAATGGTTTTGTGCAAAAGTATGTAACAGGCAGAAGGAAGCATCTCCGACCCCATAAAGTATATATATTCTTGATCAGTATCAATAGCCGAGTCGATATGGCCATGTCCGTCTGTCCGTCCGTCTGTCCGACTGTATGAACGCGTAGATCTCAGAGACTACAAGAGCTAGCTAACCCCAAACCCGTACGCGTTTTCGTTTGAGGTTATTAGTGCTTAGAAAGACGCTAATTAATAAGTTGCCGAATAAATCGGTTGGTCAACGTCTCGCAAACGAAAGCGCAGCTTGCACGGCTAGATTAGTACGAGAGATTAGTACGAGGGTTGAACTCGCACGCCCCCTAGCCCCCTAGTCCACTCGGCAAAATCATAGTCCCTTGATATAAGTGCGAGTGAAAGAGCGTTAACTAGTGAGTGTGAGTGAAACGGCTACAAAGTGCGTCATTTAACCCGCACATGGGGCAAAAAGTTTCCTTAGTTATGTCAAGAAATGAAGTGTTTATAATTTTATTTTTATTAGTTTTGAATTGGACATTATTCTTTATTTTTGTTGTTGAACGGCCATTCTTTTGTTCAAGCTCTTAATTCTAAAAAATATGCGTATTTTAAAATAAATAAAATAAATTTTTGAGCTCTGAATAAGGCTACAGCCCAGAGACTGCTCCCAAAAAGTTCTCTTCGCAATGCATTTTGGAACATGCAAAAGCTTTACGCCTAGCACGTGCGCTTAAGGGTTAAAGCTCTGACAAAAAAACGTCCGCACACAACCTTTCAGTTCGACAAGCGGGCACGCACTGAAAATAGGGGACCAAAAACCGACCGACTTCGGCAGCCGAGTGGACTACCTTGTGTAGTTGTATCATGGCTGTACCCTTCCCTAAACGTCGGCCAAATATCGCGACACTTACCTCCACTTCGCGAGCGTCCCAGATATCAAATATAGGTATCGTGTGACGTGGACCTTGGACAGACTGGGATCTGTACCTCGGCACAATTAACCGCTTTACAACAGTATGCAGCTGCTTGTCGTACGAGGCGACTAAAAGAGCCCGTTGCAAACGGTGACAGTGGGTTAAAAAAGTAGCCAATGATCGTCCTGTGCTGCGTGAAATGGTGAAATGGAGTACTTGGTTTCTCAAGGTTGTTCCCGTGTGGTTAGCGGGAAAGAATTCTACCACAGTATTTAGCGAATATCACTTATCGAATTTATAGATTTGCCAGCCCCCTAAAAATCCTAGAACTTAAATCTTGACACTTTAATATACTATGCCATAGATCAAGATATTTGCAAAGTTTCAAGTCTCTACCTTGAAGGGTGTGGAAAAAAGATGCGTTCATACAGACGGACAGACGGATGGACGGTCGGACGGACGGACGGACGGAAAGACGAACAGACACCATGACGAACATTGCACAAATCCAATATACTCTTTACATTTTGTATCAATTATATAAATCGACAGTCTGTGCTTTCGGCTTGACCAACAGTCTGTGTCTCTTACACGGCCGCTAAAATTTTACGCAGAATAGGTTACTTTTGAAATTAATTAAACAGAAAAAACGTAATGAAGCAACAATGAATTTAAAATGAGTATAATATATTTTTAAATTCAACACCTATATTCAGTGCACTAGCGCTGTTATAACATAGAAAAATATTTAAAATTAAATTTAAAAAAAATTTTAAGTTTTTTTTATAATTTTTCAACGTATTTTGCTTAAATCATTACTGCTTGATATTTAAAATTATTGGTTTGTGGTATGAAAAATATGATAAAAAGGTGTAGCAATCGACATCAATATGTATGCTGAATACCATATCAATGCATTTTAATTGATTGAATGGAGTTTCTATAAATGTAGAGGGGTTTGTTTTCGGTTTACATAATGTCCAGGTTGAAGTCCCCTGATAAATTTCAGTATTATATGACAACTATAAATAATATAGAAGTATTTTCTACACATACTTTTTAGCTTTTGACTTTCAAAATATTTTGTTAAATATATGCGGTTTTTAGAAGGTGTTTTATTGTATTTTGAATCTTTATTGTATTTTGGTAGCGAATGTTTCGCACTGGTTTATTTTTTGTAAATAAACACATATTTGGCTCCCTATTCACAAACATATGTATTTACATAAATATTCCAAAATAGACAAAAACCTTCAACACGTGCTGGCTTAGAGTAGCTGCGACGCACAAAATGCACCAATTAAAAATACCTCTTGTACAAATATTCAATAATGGTCAATAACAAAACTCAAATATCCAATAAACACAAATTTTCACCGTTATTGATTGCCGCTGCACTATTGGGCACATTGCCAAAAAAACGTCTCACCTTTCGGTAATGAGTGTGCTATCTGAAAAAGTTGTTGTTGTTAAATGAACGTTTCACAAAATCGGTTATTGCTCATGTACTAATGAATCCATTTTCCTCAAATTAATTTCATTTTGAAGACAAGGCTTCAAGCTATATACTAAATATATTTATTACATTTTCTATTTAAAAAATGAGACCAAAAACATGCAAAATTTTGCTTCATTTTGAATACTTTAAATTGGTCTAGCAATCTCAAAAACCCATCAATTACTCTGATTTATTGACGTGATAACGTCTATAAAATTTATGAGTATAAGGGTAGCAAGTTCAAAATCGAGAAAGCCACAGGCTTCTAAGCCATCTCAATATTTCGATGTTTTGATGCATGACTACTCGGGCTCAACACCGCGTCGGAATTTTATGAATATGTTTATTTTAGCTTCTTTTTACCTTTTTATTTTTAATTACATTTTTAATTTTATTTAATTTGAAGTAGCAACAACACTTTCGGCAATTAAGGTTTATTATTCTTGCATTTTAAAAATCTGATTACCAGGATAATTTCAGACATTAATTCTTTGTTCAATAAATTTGAGGTATAAGCACGTAAAGAAACTTTCTGCTAGAATTCGACTAGACGATACCCCAATCGCGCGTAAAAGTTTGCAATCATTTCATAACTATTTTATTATGACGTTGTCACGCTATGACTATCGTCCGTATACCAACTTTACATACATACAACCTCTGTTATTGAATTTAATTTGAGATAAGCTAAACAAACATTCCCACATTTAAATTTTTAATACTTATGCCAAATATTTTACTTTTTAAGGCAAAATATCAGTGTAAAAATCACTACTTTTTTTCAATTAAAAATTGCTTTGATTTATTTTTTTTAACAAAATTGACTTGATTTCCTGTTGTTAGATAAACATGCGGTCATGACTGATATCTTCTTTATGTTAAAATTTCATCAAGATATTCGGTCATAATTTAATTTTCATTCATAAATTAAAAATTATTTTACATATGGTCCACAATTTTGTAAATTCAGGAAATTTGCGTGCAAGTCTTAGAAACCATGTTGTTTTGTTTTTGTTGCAATTTAAATTATGGTTTTCAACCAAAAATCATATAAACTATCATGAATTAGTTATCGATAGTTCTGACTATAAGTAAATTCGCCTTTATAGCCTATTCACACTAGGGCACATATCGGGGAACGATTAGAGGATGTGAAATTCGTGTTCACATTGCAACATCTAACATTTAACATATTGCGTCCTCTTCTTCATTTGTAAAAAAGACGCTTATTTCACCACGTATTTTTTTTCGTAACAAAATATTATAAAAGAATGGATAAAAGAAATTTAGAGATAATATCTATAGTTGCTCAGCAGCAGCGTATGATTGTTGATCTTGCTGCCTATTTAAATAAACCCTGTGAAGACGAGGATTTCGACGATGAGCAACTTTATGCACTTGTTGCAATGCATCGGAGGATTTGGGCGCATGTAAGTGAAAATAAAAATTAATAAATACTAGATAAATAATCAAAAAAAAAAAAATGTGCCCTAGTGTGAATTGGGTATTACGGTGGCATCCCTGATTATTGCAACTTAACAACAACAACATAATTATTTCATAAAATCAATTTAAAACATTATAAATGAATTACATATCTAACTTTTCTTTCCACAAACCAATCATATCCAAAATAAGATATCCATCATAAAACATATAGTAACGATGCAGTCGAACGCAACAGACTGCGGTATACTCGATACCAGAAATAAAAAGAGAACTGATTGCAATGGGGTGCGGATGCGGCAGGGGTGCAATTGGTGACTCTAGGCGAATCGGTTTGGAGGTTGTTAGTAACTATCTTCTCAATAAATATGGTAGTTTTACCTGTAAGGGCGTGCGAAATAGGAGGATTTATCGATTTTGAGTTATCGAATTTATCAATTTGCCAGCCCACCAAAGTTAATAAAACAATGAACAACTTTTATTATCTTTTTATACCATGAACCCATAAAATGGGTAAATCAGGGTATAATGGTTTTGTGCAAAAGTATGTAACAGGCAGAAGGAAGCATCTCCGACCCCATAAAGTATATATATTCTTGATCAGTATCAATAGCCGAGTCGATATGGCCATGTCCGTCTGTCCGTCCGTCTGTCCGACTGTATGAACGCGTAGATCTCAGAGACTACAAGAGCTAGCTAACCCCAAACCCGTACGCGTTTTCGTTTGAGGTTATTAGTGCTTAGAAAGACGCTAATTAATAAGTTGCCGAATAAATCGGTTGGTCAACGTCTCGCAAACGAAAGCGCAGCTTGCACGGCTAGATTAGTACGAGAGATTAGTACGAGGGTTGAACTCGCACGCCCCCTAGCCCCCTAGTCCACTCGGCAAAATCATAGTCCCTTGATATAAGTGCGAGTGAAAGAGCGTTAACTAGTGAGTGTGAGTGAAACGGCTACAAAGTGCGTCATTTAACCCGCACATGGGGCAAAAAGTTTCCTTAGTTATGTCAAGAAATGAAGTGTTTATAATTTTATTTTTATTAGTTTTGAATTGGACATTATTCTTTATTTTTGTTGTTGAACGGCCATTCTTTTGTTCAAGCTCTTAATTCTAAAAAATATGCGTATTTTAAAATAAATAAAATAAATTTTTGAGCTCTGAATAAGGCTACAGCCCAGAGACTGCTCCCAAAAAGTTCTCTTCGCAATGCATTTTGGAACATGCAAAAGCTTTACGCCTAGCACGTGCGCTTAAGGGTTAAAGCTCTGACAAAAAAACGTCCGCACACAACCTTTCAGTTCGACAAGCGGGCACGCACTGAAAATAGGGGACCAAAAACCGACCGACTTCGGCAGCCGAGTGGACTACCTTGTGTAGTTGTATCATGGCTGTACCCTTCCCTAAACGTCGGCCAAATATCGCGACACTTACCTCCACTTCGCGAGCGTCCCAGATATCAAATATAGGTATCGTGTGACGTGGACCTTGGACAGACTGGGATCTGTACCTCGGCACAATTAACCGCTTTACAACAGTATGCAGCTGCTTGTCGTACGAGGCGACTAAAAGAGCCCGTTGCAAACGGTGACAGTGGGTTAAAAAAGTAGCCAATGATCGTCCTGTGCTGCGTGAAATGGTGAAATGGAGTACTTGGTTTCTCAAGGTTGTTCCCGTGTGGTTAGCGGGAAAGAATTCTACCACAGTATTTAGCGAATATCACTTATCGAATTTATAGATTTGCCAGCCCCCTAAATATCCTAGAACTTAAATCTTGACACTTTAATATACTATGCCATAGATCAAGATATTTGCAAAGTTTCAAGTCTCTACCTTGAAGGGTGTGGAAAAAAGATGCGTTCATACAGACGGACAGACGGATGGACGGTCGGACGGACGAACGGACGGACGGACGGAAAGACGAACAGACACCATGACGAACATTGCACAAATCCAATATACTCTTTACATTTTGTATCAATTATATAAATCGACAGTCTGTGCTTTCGGCTTGACCAACAGTCTGTGTCTCTTACACGGCCGCTAAAATTTTACGCAGAATAGGTTACTTTTGAAATTAATTAAACAGAAAAAACGTAATGAAGCAACAATGAATTTAAAATGAGTATAATATATTTTTAAATTCAACACCTATATTCAGTGCACTAGCGCTGTTATAACATAGAAAAATATTTAAAATTAAATTTAAAAAAAAATTTTAAGTTTTTTTTATAATTTTTCAACGTATTTTGCTTAAATCATTACTGCTTGATATTTAAAATTATTGGTTTGTGGTATGAAAAATATGATAAAAAGGTGTAGCAATCGACATCAATATGTATGCTGAATACCATATCAATGCATTTTAATTGATTGAATGGAGTTTCTATAAATGTAGAGGGGTTTGTTTTCGGTTTACATAATGTCCAGGTTGAAGTCCCCTGATAAATTTCAGTATTATATGACAACTATAAATAATATAGAAGTATTTTCTACACATACTTTTTAGCTTTTGACTTTAAAAATATTTTGTTAAATATATGCGGTTTTTAGAAGGTGTTTTATTGTATTTTGAATCTTTATTGTATTTTGGTAGCGAATGTTTCGCACTGGTTTATTTTTTGTAAATAAACACATATTTGGCTCCCTATTCACAAACATATGTATTTACATAAATATTCCAAAATAGACAAAAACCTTCAACACGTGCTGGCTTAGAGTAGCTGCGACGCACAAAATGCACCAATTAAAAATACCTCTTGTACAAATATTCAATAATGGTCAATAACAAAACTCAAATATCCAATAAACACAAATTTTCACCGTTATTGATTGCCGCTGCACTATTGGGCATATTGCCAAAAAAACGTCTCACCTTTCGGTAATGAGTGTGCTATCTGAAAAAGTTGTTGTTAAATGAACGTTTCACAAAATCGGTTATTGCTCATGTACTAATGAATCCATTTTCCTCAAATTAATTTCATTTTGAAGACAAGGCTTCAAGCTATATACTAAATATATTTATTACATTTTCTATTTAAAAAATGAGACCAAAAACATGCAAAATTTTGCTTCATTTTGAATACTTTAAATTGGTCTAGCAATCTCAAAAACCCATCAATTACTCTGATTTATTGACGTGATAACGTCTATAAAATTTATGAGTATAAGGGTAGCAAGTTCAAAATCGAGAAAGCCACAGGCTTCTAAGCCATCTCAATATTTCTTTGTTTTGATGCATGACTACTCGGGCTCAACACCGCGTCGGAATTTTATGAATATGTTTATTTTAGCTTCTTTTTACCTTTTTATTTTTAATTACATTTTTAATTTTATTTAGTTTGAAGTAGCAACAACACTTTCGGCAATTAAGGTTTATTATTCTTGCATTTTAAAAATCTGATTACCAGGATAATTTCAGGCATTAATTCTTTGTTCAATAAATTTGAGGTATAAGCATGTAAAGAAACTGTCTGCTGGAATTCGACTAGACGATACCCCAATCGCGCGTAAAAGTTTGCAATCATTTCATAACTATTTTATTATGACGTTGTCACGCTATGACTATCGTCCGTATACCAACTTTACATACAACCTCTGTTATTGAATTTAATTTGAGATAAGCTAAACAAACATTCCCACATTTAAATTTTTAATACTTATGCCAAATATTTTACTTTTTAAGGCAAAATATCAGTGTAAAAATCACTACTTTTTTTTAATTAAAAATTGCTTTGATTTATTTTTTTAACAAAATTGACTTGATTTCCTGTTGTTAGATAAACATGCGGTCATGACTGATATCTTCTTTATGTTAAAATTTCATCAAGATATTCGGTCATAATTTAATTTTCATACATAAATTAAAAATTATTTTACATATGGTCCACAATTTTGTAAATTCAGGAAATTTGCGTGCAAGTCTTAGAAACCATGTTGTTTTGTTTTTGTTGCAATTTAAATTATAGTTTTCCACCAAAAATCATATAAACTATCATGAATTAGTTATCGATAGTTCTGACTATAAGTAAATTCGCCTTTATAGCCTATTCACACTAGGGCACATATCGGGGAACGATTAGAAGATGTAAAATTCGTGTTCACATTGCAACATCTAACATTTAACATATTGCGTCCTCTTCTTCATTTGTAAAAAAGACGCTTATTTCACCACGTATTTTTTTTCGTAACAAAATATTATAAAAGAATGGATAAAAGAAATTTAAAGATAATATCTATAGTTGCTCAGCAGCAGCGTATGATTGTAGATCTTGCTGACTATTTAAATAAACCCTGTGAAGACGAGGATTTCGACGATGAGCAACTTTATGCACTTGTTGCAATGCCTCGGAGGATTTGGGCGCATGTAAGTGAAAATAAAAATTAATAAATACTAGATAAATAATCAAAAAAAAAAAAATGTGCCCTAGTGTGAATTGGGTATTACGGTGGCATCCCTGATTATTGCAACTTAACAACAACAACATAATTATTTCATAAAATCAATTTAAAACATTATAAATGAATTACATATCTAACTTTTCTTTCCACAAACCAATCATATCCAAAATAAGATATCCATCATAAAACATATAGTAACGATGCAGTCGAACGCAACAGACTGCGGTATACTCGATACCAGAAATAAAAAGAGAACTGATTGCAATGGGGTGCGGATGCGGCAGGGGTGCAATTGGTGACTCTAGGCGAATCGGTTTGGAGGTTGTTAGTAACTATCTTCTCAATAAATATGGTAGTTTTACCTGTAAGGGCGTGCGAAATAGGAGGATTTATCGATTTTGAGTTATCGAATTTATCAATTTGCCAGCCCACCAAAGTTAATAAAACAATGAACAACTTTTATTATCTTTTTATACCATGAACCCATAAAATGGGTAAATCAGGGTATAATGGTTTTGTGCAAAAGTATGTAACAGGCAGAAGGAAGCATCTCCGACCCCATAAAGTATATATATTCTTGATCAGTATCAATAGCCGAGTCGATATGGCCATGTCCGTCTGTCCGTCCGTCTGTCCGACTGTATGAACGCGTAGATCTCAGAGACTACAAGAGCTAGCTAACCCCAAACCCGTACGCGTTTTCGTTTGAGGTTATTAGTGCTTAGAAAGACGCTAATTAATAAGTTGCCGAATAAATCGGTTGGTCAACGTCTCGCAAACGAAAGCGCAGCTTGCACGGCTAGATTAGTACGAGAGATTAGTACGAGGGTTGAACTCGCACGCCCCCTAGCCCCCTAGTCCACTCGGCAAAATCATAGTCCCTTGATATAAGTGCGAGTGAAAGAGCGTTAACTAGTGAGTGTGAGTGAAACGGCTACAAAGTGCGTCATTTAACCCGCACATGGGGCAAAAAGTTTCCTTAGTTATGTCAAGAAATGAAGTGTTTATAATTTTATTTTTATTAGTTTTGAATTGGACATTATTCTTTATTTTTGTTGTTGAACGGCCATTCTTTTGTTCAAGCTCTTAATTCTAAAAAATATGCGTATTTTAAAATAAATAAAATAAATTTTTGAGCTCTGAATAAGGCTACAGCCCAGAGACTGCTCCCAAAAAGTTCTCTTCGCAATGCATTTTGGAACATGCAAAAGCTTTACGCCTAGCACGTGCGCTTAAGGGTTAAAGCTCTGACAAAAAAACGTCCGCACACAACCTTTCAGTTCGACAAGCGGGCACGCACTGAAAATAGGGGACCAAAAACCGACCGACTTCGGCAGCCGAGTGGACTACCTTGTGTAGTTGTATCATGGCTGTACCCTTCCCTAAACGTCGGCCAAATATCGCGACACTTACCTCCACTTCGCGAGCGTCCCAGATATCAAATATAGGTATCGTGTGACGTGGACCTTGGACAGACTGGGATCTGTACCTCGGCACAATTAACCGCTTTACAACAGTATGCAGCTGCTTGTCGTACGAGGCGACTAAAAGAGCCCGTTGCAAACGGTGACAGTGGGTTAAAAAAGTAGCCAATGATCGTCCTGTGCTGCGTGAAATGGTGAAATGGAGTACTTGGTTTCTCAAGGTTGTTCCCGTGTGGTTAGCGGGAAAGAATTCTACCACAGTATTTAGCGAATATCACTTATCGAATTTATAGATTTGCCAGCCCCCTAAATATCCTAGAACTTAAATCTTGACACTTTAATATACTATGCCATAGATCAAGATATTTGCAAAGTTTCAAGTCTCTACCTTGAAGGGTGTGGAAAAAAGATGCGTTCATACAGACGGACAGACGGATGGACGGTCGGACGGACGAACGGACGGACGGACGGAAAGACGAACAGACACCATGACGAACATTGCACAAATCCAATATACTCTTTACATTTTGTATCAATTATATAAATCGACAGTCTGTGCTTTCGGCTTGACCAACAGTCTGTGTCTCTTACACGGCCGCTAAAATTTTACGCAGAATAGGTTACTTTTGAAATTAATTAAACAGAAAAAACGTAATGAAGCAACAATGAATTTAAAATGAGTATAATATATTTTTAAATTCAACACCTATATTCAGTGCACTAGCGCTGTTATAACATAGAAAAATATTTAAAATTAAATTTAAAAAAAAATTTTAAGTTTTTTTTATAATTTTTCAACGTATTTTGCTTAAATCATTACTGCTTGATATTTAAAATTATTGGTTTGTGGTATGAAAAATATGATAAAAAGGTGTAGCAATCGACATCAATATGTATGCTGAATACCATATCAATGCATTTTAATTGATTGAATGGAGTTTCTATAAATGTAGAGGGGTTTGTTTTCGGTTTACATAATGTCCAGGTTGAAGTCCCCTGATAAATTTCAGTATTATATGACAACTATAAATAATATAGAAGTATTTTCTACACATACTTTTTAGCTTTTGACTTTAAAAATATTTTGTTAAATATATGCGGTTTTTAGAAGGTGTTTTATTGTATTTTGAATCTTTATTGTATTTTGGTAGCGAATGTTTCGCACTGGTTTATTTTTTGTAAATAAACACATATTTGGCTCCCTATTCACAAACATATGTATTTACATAAATATTCCAAAATAGACAAAAACCTTCAACACGTGCTGGCTTAGAGTAGCTGCGACGCACAAAATGCACCAATTAAAAATACCTCTTGTACAAATATTCAATAATGGTCAATAACAAAACTCAAATATCCAATAAACACAAATTTTCACCGTTATTGATTGCCGCTGCACTATTGGGCATATTGCCAAAAAAACGTCTCACCTTTCGGTAATGAGTGTGCTATCTGAAAAAGTTGTTGTTAAATGAACGTTTCACAAAATCGGTTATTGCTCATGTACTAATGAATCCATTTTCCTCAAATTAATTTCATTTTGAAGACAAGGCTTCAAGCTATATACTAAATATATTTATTACATTTTCTATTTAAAAAATGAGACCAAAAACATGCAAAATTTTGCTTCATTTTGAATACTTTAAATTGGTCTAGCAATCTCAAAAACCCATCAATTACTCTGATTTATTGACGTGATAACGTCTATAAAATTTATGAGTATAAGGGTAGCAAGTTCAAAATCGAGAAAGCCACAGGCTTCTAAGCCATCTCAATATTTCTTTGTTTTGATGCATGACTACTCGGGCTCAACACCGCGTCGGAATTTTATGAATATGTTTATTTTAGCTTCTTTTTACCTTTTTATTTTTAATTACATTTTTAATTTTATTTAGTTTGAAGTAGCAACAACACTTTCGGCAATTAAGGTTTATTATTCTTGCATTTTAAAAATCTGATTACCAGGATAATTTCAGGCATTAATTCTTTGTTCAATAAATTTGAGGTATAAGCATGTAAAGAAACTGTCTGCTGGAATTCGACTAGACGATACCCCAATCGCGCGTAAAAGTTTGCAATCATTTCATAACTATTTTATTATGACGTTGTCACGCTATGACTATCGTCCGTATACCAACTTTACATACAACCTCTGTTATTGAATTTAATTTGAGATAAGCTAAACAAACATTCCCACATTTAAATTTTTAATACTTATGCCAAATATTTTACTTTTTAAGGCAAAATATCAGTGTAAAAATCACTACTTTTTTTTAATTAAAAATTGCTTTGATTTATTTTTTTAACAAAATTGACTTGATTTCCTGTTGTTAGATAAACATGCGGTCATGACTGATATCTTCTTTATGTTAAAATTTCATCAAGATATTCGGTCATAATTTAATTTTCATACATAAATTAAAAATTATTTTACATATGGTCCACAATTTTGTAAATTCAGGAAATTTGCGTGCAAGTCTTAGAAACCATGTTGTTTTGTTTTTGTTGCAATTTAAATTATAGTTTTCCACCAAAAATCATATAAACTATCATGAATTAGTTATCGATAGTTCTGACTATAAGTAAATTCGCCTTTATAGCCTATTCACACTAGGGCACATATCGGGGAACGATTAGAAGATGTAAAATTCGTGTTCACATTGCAACATCTAACATTTAACATATTGCGTCCTCTTCTTCATTTGTAAAAAAGACGCTTATTTCACCACGTATTTTTTTTCGTAACAAAATATTATAAAAGAATGGATAAAAGAAATTTAAAGATAATATCTATAGTTGCTCAGCAGCAGCGTATGATTGTAGATCTTGCTGACTATTTAAATAAACCCTGTGAAGACGAGGATTTCGACGATGAGCAACTTTATGCACTTGTTGCAATGCCTCGGAGGATTTGGGCGCATGTAAGTAAAAATAAAAATTAATAAATACTAGATAAATAATCAAAAAAAAAAAAATGTGCCCTAGTGTGAATTGGGTATTACGGTGGCAGCCCTGATTATTGCAACTTAACAACAACAACATAATTATTTCATAAAATCAATTTAAAACATTATAAATGAATTACATATCTAACTTTTCTTTCCACAAACCAATCATATCCAAAATAAGATATCCATCATAAAACATATAGTAACGATGCATTCGAACGCAACAGACTGCGGTATACTCGATACCAGAAATAAAAAGAGAACTGATTGCAATGGGGTGCGGATGCGGCAGGGGTGCAATTGGTGACTCTAGCCGAATCGGTTTGGAGGTTGTTAGTAACTATCTTCTCAATAAATATGGTAGTTATACCTGTAAGGGCGTGCGAAATAGGAGGATTTATCGATTTTGAGTTATCGAATTTATCAATTTGCCAGCGCACCAAAGTTAATAAAACAATGAACAACTTTTATTATCTTTTTATACCCTGAACCCATAAAATGGGTAAATCAGGGTATAATGGTTTTGTGCAAAAGTATGTAACAGGCAGAAGGAAGCATCTCCGACCCCATAAAGTATATATATTCTTGATCAGTATCAATAGCCGAGTCGATATGGGCATGTCCGTCTGTCCGTCCGTCTGTCCGACTGTTTGAACGCGTAGATCTCAGAGACTACAAGAGCTAGAGACTTCAGATTTTGAATATAAGTTCTCCTATACCATGAGCAGAACAAGTTTGCTTCAAATTATCGATAACTACTCTGGTTTTCGATATACACATGGAATCGATAACAAAAAAACTATCGAATTTGCAAAATGTAAAAATGGGGGTTGGTGTAATGGGTAACGATAGACCTTTTCTCAATTTCAATTTCGTCCAAATCGGCTAAAAAACACCAGAGATATCGTAAAGTTAAGTCAGTTATGAGTTTTGTTTAAAGTGATAATTATTTGAAGCATACTTTTAGGATGCAAGGACTGCAACTGGGTTCAGGGTATCTTCTGGTCGGGCTATCCCGACTAGAGCCTTCTTACTTGTTTTGTTATGTAAAGCATAAATGTGAATTTCAGCCTCTTATATATGTTTAAATTTATATATATATATAAATTTCAAATCAAATGTTCACAATATATTGCACTTGGCTACTTAAAGTTTTGGATGCCATGAAATTAGTGATTAGCATTTGCTCACTTTGACGGGTATTCTTATAAATTTCTTCATATTGACTGAGTGCATTTTTTTTATTGTTCTTTAAAATTTCAATGCTTTCTCAGTATCAGGATCTCTGTTCACAAAAAAAGTTTGCAGTTCTCTACCTAGTCGTAGCCCTTCAGCAATTACTTTTCCAGTAAATATTTCAGCTTCCTTATTGTCATCATCAGAACTGCTATCTACATAATCTTTTGGAGTCTTTTGTAGTATTAATTTCACGATATTCGCATCTGAACTTTCCTCATCCTCTAATAACTCTTCAATATCTGAAATTGCCAATTCACTAAATCACGTTTCTCTCTATTATTACTTCAGGCCAAATAACTTTCCAGCTAGAATTCAGTGTGGACTTTTGTATTTCGGCGACTGCTGGAGCGACATGTGTTATACAATTACAAATATTAAAATTTTTCCACACGTCCGGTAGAGTAATTGAATGGTTGTCATGTAATTTTTGCAAAACATCTGCTAAGCTATTTCTAATATAATAAGCCTTAAACGTATAAATTATCCTTTGATCTTCAGGTTTAATTAGTGAAGTTGTGTTGGGAGGCAAGAACTTTATTTGTTCATTTCGATGTTGGAAGTCTATTGGATGACTATTGTCTAAGTCTATTGGATGACTTGGCGAATTGTCGAGGAGCAATAGAACTTTGAACTCTAAGTTTTTTCTTGTAAATAACTTTCCACTTCTGGTACGAACCAATTATGGAACCAATTTTCAAATATTGCGCACTTTAATATTGTTCCGATTTGAAAACCGTGCTAAAGCGAAACCGTGTAAATGAAGTACCGTTTAAATCGAGGGATAGGTTTATATGGGTTGGTGAAAATCCTGAACTGAACCCTCCACGAGGGGGCCGGCTGGGCAATGGGCATCGTGCTGCCTCAAAACAAACGAGGGGAACTTGGTGCCATTTCCTTTGCGGAGGGAAAGGGCGACGTCTGGCCAAAGCGAGCCACAAAACAATCAAAGGCAACAGGCATCGCTGCCTAACTAAGGTGAGCTGAATACGACTCAAGGGCCTATGCACTGTGAGGGTATGGAGCAAACCAAGGCAAAGGCAGCGCTGCCTGGCGGACGGGAGCTTCAAACCTTTTAAAGGCTACGGCACTAAGAGGGCGAGAGGCAAACCAAAGAAACAGATGTCGTCCTGCCCCAAAACAATCGAAGGTACTGCAGAACAACTCGCCTGTAGAGAGACAGTACGATGTCTAGCAAAGGTGAGCTCTATACCACTGAAAAGCTTCGGCATTGCGAGGGTGTGGGGCAAACCATGGTTCGAGGTCTTTGGCAGTAAGGTTAATATGCTATGGGTAGACTCCTCAGAAATTAAAATCACATGGAGAGGACGGAAGAACAAACACGTGTTGGGATGTCAACCCAAACGGAAGTGGAAAAGGGTGCTACCACCGGCGAGCACGGGGGAAAAAATCCTCTCTGCGTGTCGCCAGCAGCCCATCCTCTGTACTGGTTGGAGCAGGCCAGGACGGTTGCAAAGTTACCGACAGAACAAAACAAAAATCACTTACGTCAAAGGCTCAGGATTTTATGCATCCTCCAAACCAGGCGAGTACCTGTACCACCAGTAGGGTCAGGCTCAAAATGTCAAAGGAGGGCATGAGAGCCAAAGCCCAATACAAGGCTGCTCTAAAAATCCGGGCTCGGCTTGCTGACTGCAAGCGAGAACTCACTGTAGATGAGGTCCGCCAGCAGGAGTGGGTAGACCAAAGGATCGAAGAGGGCAGGTCTCACTTCGAGATGAAGCGAAACATGGCGCCAAAAAACGTCAGTTTTGCCATTACGAGACGAGGCAGAACATGGCGTCGAAGGACGTCAGCTTCGCCTCGAAACGCCAGCGCTCCGCTGAAACCGCAAAAGCAGAGGTGCCAGCTAGTAAGCGGCCCTGCAAAGCCAGCGCTGTAGCGAGGCGGCACCTAGCCGTCGCGCTCATCGACCGGAGCGACCCAAACGGAGAGATGAAGCCAGAACAGTGGAAGAAGGTGGAGGAGCTACTGTTCGAAGCGCTTATGAGGCGTATGGGCGAACCGGATTCGCTTCCCATCTCTTTTGATAGAAGGATGACCACATCTTGAAGTGGGTCACCAGCGTCGTGGCTGCCTTGGTCGCTCCGTGGGAGGGTACCAAGTTGGAGGTAGTGGCTAGAACTTGTACACCGTCCGTGCCAAAGGCAAAAGTACTCTGCCCGCGAGTCGAACTAGCGGACCAGGCGCTGCAGCTGTTGAGGTGGCAGAACCCGGACGGGCCGACTGTAGATTGGAAGGTGATCCAAGTCGCGAAGCCCGATAGCAAGGGTCAGCACATGATGATCCAAATCAACAAGGAGGCCGACGATTTGCTGTTCGGCAGGTTCGGGAAGATGGCATGGGGCGTAGGAAATGTTTACCTGCGTCTCAAGAAATGCCACCCGGACCGGCGGGTGAGGTGGAGAGCGACCAGGCGGAGGTCACCCACGCAACCAAAAGCCTAGAACTGGAGGACGACGAGGATGCGGACGTAACCATTGTGGAAGTCCCATCCGAGGAGGATATCACAGCCAATAATTGACCTAATAGTCAATCAGGTCAACCTCCATAAAAGCTGATAACCCTGGAGACAGGGCTCGCCGACGTTGCCTTGGTTCAGGAACCTTGGATAGCGTCGGGAATCAAGGTTTCTGGACTAAAAAGCACTAACTACAACATATTCTACTCGACAACAGTGAGTAGAGAAAGGACCGCGATCCTAGTAAGGAAAGGTATCTATGCTTACTTATTGTCTAATTACAGTACAGATAAACTCACGGTGGTAGCGCTAGAAGAAAGCAGCGACGAGCCAATTTTGATGGCATCCTGCTACATGGCGCATGACACCAACGCACTCCCCCAAGAGCTAGCTCGAATGGTGAAAGCCGAGCCTAAAAAGCAGGCTCTCATCATCGGAGCAGATGCCAATGCACAACACACGGTATGGTGAAGTGGGGACATTGACGATAGAGGTGAGTCACTGCTCGATTTCATACAATAAACTAATCTTAAGATAGCAAATGAAGGGGAAGAACCAACATATGTTGGTCCTGCCTTATCCAACGTCTTAGATATTACTCTCGCGTCGGTAACGAAGACCGTGGTAAGAGATTGGAGAGTCCTTAGTAGACATTCCTTCTCGGACCGCATGTACAGGTACTCAATTCCGAGTTAATTTTGAAAGAACAGCAAAAAAGAAGGTGTATTGAAACCCGCGGAACACGGACTGGGAGCAGTTCGGAAAAGTGGTGGAAAGAAGCCTACCAAGACTACCCAAGATAGCCACACTAGACAAAAGGATACAAAACATTACTTCGAGACTTAAAGAAAAAAGTACGAATAGCCAAAAAAAAAACGCATGGCAAAACTTCTGTTAAGGCTTAGAGAAAACAGCTGACACCGCAAGGTTAAGGAAGCTGCTAGCTCGTGAACAGACAGTACAAAGCCAACTAAAAACCGAAGATGGCAGAGAGACGGAATGCAGTGAAGATGCGGCAAATGTGCTCCTGGAAGCGCATTTTCCTAACTGCAGCACAAACACACAAACGATATCTCCAATTTTAAATAAATTTTGTGTATAATCGTAATTTAGGAGTTTAAAGGAAGTGAGCTACGAAAATCTGATGAACGAGTAGTAACACTATCGAACTTGCTCTATTTCGCCATGAAAACTATGTGAGTACGTGTTAAAGATACACGAACTTTTGCATTCAAATACAGCGGCTTTAATTGTTCTGTGTCATAAAAACAAACTTTAATTAATTAACATAGTCGCATTTTTTCTGTGCTCCGCAAAATTATTTAATTTTATAGTTTTCTTAACGAATAAATACCCAAAAAAGGGATATTTGAACATTCAGTTGCTCAAGTCACTTATCGAAGTTTATAATCTGTTTATTCATATAATTTAAACGCGAAAGAAGAAAATTTGAGAAATAACAACACCAAACTGCAACTTCTTCTTCTATCTTAACATACACTAACGAGTAACAACGCGCGAAATAATAACACTCAATAACAGACAGTCAAGCGAAATTTCACTCAACTTCACTACACAGCATAACATGGCACCGATACTGAAGCGCTTGTGAGAAAACTCTGCAGGAGAACTGAAGGTGGGAAAAGGGAGTGATCTGGCTGCGCTTACCAAGCTTATCAATCAGAAATTTGACGAGCAAGCTGCACTGATCGTAGATAAAATGAAGGAATCGGAGCAAAACTTGCTGGCCGTGTTGCATGAGAGGATAGATGGTCTTGGAAACGAGCTCCAAAGCCTAATGCAGCGCGTCTGTAAATTGGAGCAGTCTACTTCAGAGACAGCTGCACTTCAGGCTCGTGTGGCGACTTTGGAGGCGAAAATAGCCCAACAAGCAAACGCCAGTGCAGCCAATGACGTGCGGCTTCATGGAGTGCCGTTTGTCGAGGGGGAGCAGCTGCGCACAAAGTTTAATGCACTTGCGTTTGAACTGGGCGTCACTCCTGCGCCCAGACTCAAGGAGATTCACAGAGTTAAACTGCGAGCAGGTTCTAACACCGTTGTTGACCCGGTTATTATAAATAGATTCGATAATTTAAAAATTAATTTAAAACTCAACTGTCTCTTCATATGTTGGGCTTTAAAACACGTGCGAATGTCCCAATTCATCTCAACGAGCAGCTTAGCAGAGAGAACTATCAAATTTTTAAAGAAGCAATGCAGATGAAGAGGAAAAAGCTTTTATCAGCAGTTTTTGCCGTCGTGCGTTGGTTCACGCCAAACGGAGAGGGATAGATGAAGTCGTTTGTATAGATAATATGCAAAAGCTTCTTAGCATGCAAGCTGAAAGCTCTTTTGCAGTGGCTACCGATGCCAATGATCTTTTTCGTTCTTAACTTAAGCTCTTACTGTATTTCTCTTTATAAATTACTATGTTTATATGTTATGTTTAATTCTCTTTTTAAGTTACTCTGTTTTTTTTATGCTACAAGTAAGTGTTTGAAAGTGTGCATTGTTAATGCGTACTATTTACGTATGTTAATTAGAATATATATTTATAGAAATTTTCAGCCTCAATGCTAATACAAATTGGCTGCTTATATAGACCTCACAAAAATATAGACTACTCTAACATAATAGATGTAATCGCAAATCCAACAATGAGGTACACTGACATTATACTGACAGGAGACTTTAATAGCAATATACTTACTGAACGACACCTTCTGGACGACATGGAGTCTCTTGGCTTAGAACCAGTGAATTCTAAATTACCGACGCACTTTACAAAGAATTTAACTACTTTACTTGACCTAATATTTGTAAACAAACAAGTAAGAAGGCTCTAGTCGGGATAGCCCGACCAGAAGATACCCTGAACCCAGTTGCAGTCCTTGCATCCTAAAAGTATGCTTCAAATAATTATCACTTTAAACAAAACTCATAACTGACTTAACTTTACGATATCTCTGGTGTTTTTTAGCCGATTTGGACGAAATTGAAATTGAGAAAAGGTCTATCGTTACCCATTACACCAACCCCCATTTTTACATTTTGCAAATTCGATAGTTTTTTGTTATCGATTCCATGTGTATATCGAAAACCAGAGTAGTTATCGATAATTTGAAGCAAACTTGTTCTGCTCATGGTATAGGAGAACTTATATTCAAAATCTGAAGTCTCTAGCTCTTGTAGTCTCTGAGATCTACGCGTTCATACAGACGGACAGACAGACAGACGGACAGACGGATGGACAGACGGACATGGCCATATCGACTCGGCTATTGATACTGATCAAGAATATATATACTTTATGGGGTCGGAGATGCTTCCTTCTGCCTGTTACATACTTTTGCACAAAACCATTATACCCTGATTTACCCATTTTATGGGTTCAGGGTATAAAAAGAATGCACACTACTTTATGACCAGATTCCCATCCCGGCCTTCTCCAAACATGATCTTATATTTCTGACCTATGACATTCAACCCAATTATTGCAATCTTAAAATAACATACCGTGACTTTATGAACAAAGACCTCGCTGGATTACATGCAGATAGCTGTACAGCTGAACTAGACCTCATATATTCTCTCCCTACTGTTAACTCCCAAATAAATCTTGTGCAATACTATATGGAGTATATGTACAATAAATACGTGCCAATTAAAAGCAAATTGGTCAGGCCATCTATAAAATCCTGGTTTAATCAAGATATAAAGTCTGCAATAAATATTAGGGACGCGGCCTATCGGAGATGGAATAGATATAGGACCGAGGCAATACATAAGCAATTCCTAATTACCAGACGGCATGTTAACTTCCTGATGCAAAGAAATTTGTTAACCTTAATGTTCCAGTGTCTGTGTGCAATCCGTGTGATGTGATGTGTATCTGTCTATAAGTACAATTAAGTCTAACGCAACTGGCATGGATGGTTTCAATCCAAAGTTTTTTAAAATTCTTCTCCCGCTAATCATTGGCTATGTAACCTACATATTCAATACCGCCATCACAACGTCCACTTTTCCCGACCAGTGGAAAATTGCAAAGGTATTTCCAATCCCTAAATCTAATCACGAGTTTAGGCCAATCTCGATTTTGCCATCTTTATCTAAAATATTTGAGCACCTATTGGCCTCTCTAATAAACAAGTTCCTCACAATAAATCGACTATTAAATGATACACAATCAGGATTTAGGACTGGCCGAAGTTGTATTACGGCGATAATCAAAGTGGTCGAGGATATAAGATCAAAAATGGATAACAGTGAGGTTTCACTATTGACGCTTCTTGATTTTAGTAAAGCATTTGACACGGTTAACCACGATATTCTACTGGCTAAGCTCAAAACTATGTATAGTTTTAGCCAAACTGCTACTAAACTTCTATCCTCTTACTTAAGTAATCGTAGACAAGCCGTTGTTATCCCTTCTAAAACGTCCGAATTCCTTGTTGTCTCTCGTGGGGTCCCGCAAGGATCAGTTTTAGGTCCACTGCTTTTTAGTATATATATCAATGATTTACCTAGTGTTTTGTCTAAATGTAACATCCATTTATATGCTGATGATGTCCAAATCTATGTAAGTCGTCCGCTCAGTAAAATTAACGAATGTGTCCAGTTATTTAATGAAGACTTGTTGCGTGTTAGTCAATGGGTCAATGTTAATGGTTTGTGTATTAACCCGTCTAAATCCAAATGTATCTTAATTTACAAAAAGTACCTGAATACTGACAACTTTCCTAAGCTACATATAGATTCCACAGCTATTTATTACGTAGATAAAGCCGAAAGCTTAGGGATCACCTTGAATAGGACCTTATCATGGGATAGTCAGGTGAATAAAGATGTAAGAAAAACGTGTGGCGTTTTAAGGCAACTTTGGCTCACCCAGAAATTCCTACCCCTTAACATAAGAATATTGATCGCAAAATCTTTACTATTGCCAAAGCTTTTGTATGGCATTGAAATTTTTGGAAAATGCGACGCTGCAAGCCTAAGGGAGTTGAGGGAAGCGTTTAATACTGTAGCCCGTTACGTGTTTGGCCTCAAAAGGGCAGACCACGTAACGGGTTATGCTAACAGATTGTTTGACCTAGATCTAAAGTCTTTAATTAATTTTAGAATTCTTCTCTTCCTACACAAAACTATATATACACAAGAACCTGAGTATTTGTATGGCAACATAAAGTTTACATTACCAAACTGGCATGTTCTGATAGGCAAATCCTTATCTTTGCTGTTCGACTGTGGAACAATCTTACTCCCAACATCAAATCTATACGCAGCGCACACCATTTTAAAATTAATTTAAAATCCAATTTAAAAACTTAATTTTAACGCTTGAAACTGCATTACAGTCCAACTTACGCATAACATTAATATGTAATTCTTTAGGTTCCATTTTATATATATATTTAGATTAATACTTTTACAATTTTACATTTAAAACGCTAACAGGAAAACGCACCCTTTTTTATACCCTGAACCCATAAACTGTGTAAATCAGGGTATAATGGTTTTGTGCAAAAGTAGAAAGTACTTTTAGTAGTAAAAGTTACAGGCAGGAAGAAGCATCCCCGACCCCATAAAATATATATATTCTTGATCAGCATCAAAAGTCGAGTCGATATGGCCAGGTCCGCCTGTCCGTCCTTTTGTCCGTCTGTATAAACGCGTCGATCTCAGAGACTTAAATAGCTAGAAACTTCACATTTTGAATATGAGTTCTCCTATACCATGAGCAGAACAAATTATTGTTTCAAATTATTGATAACTGTTCTGGTTTCCGATATACACATGGAATCGATTACATATACTATCGAACTTGGAAAATGTAAAAGCGGGGGTTGAAATAATGGGTAACGATAGAAGTTTTCTCTAAATTTCGTCCAAATCGGTTAGGAAACACTTGAGATATCGTAAAGTTAAGTCAGTTATTAGTGTTGTCTATATTGATCATTATTTGAAGAATACTTTTAGGGAGCAAGGAGTAAAATATTTAATTCAACTGGGTTCAGGGTATCTTTTAGTTCGCCTCTCCCGACTAGAGCATTCTTACTTGTTTTACCATGATTGCGAATGAATTTGGCTGGCCAAAACTCGTGCAGATGTAATAAAAGTTGAAACATAATCAAACAGGTGTTAACACATCGCCTGCGAGTTCGAACACTCATAATTTTTTTTTATTTTGAAGTAGTATAACATTATATTCATATAATTTATATGAATTTTTGTTAATTTCTCCTAATGAACATTAACTGTCTAACTTAATAGTTGAGACGGGTCAAGACATTATATACAATTGTCACGCACACTTAAAAAGTGCAGCATATGCGTACAGGAATACACAGCCAAATTTTAGTTTTCCATTTGCTGGTCATACATACTCTTTCATAACTTTTGTTCTATGACACAAGCCAATAATTACGCCATCGCAACTACCATTTATTTATGCTACGATGTACCTTAATTTCTAAAGTGTATTCTTTGGTGCAATTGTCAGTTGCAAATGCAGGCCACAGAAAAAGAAAAGAAAAAAAAAAATCTAAAATATCAATATTCTCGAAAAGCATGACCAGCAAGAAATGTAACAAACGCACAAATAATAAAAAAAAAATACCATTCTTGGTTGCCGTTCAATAGAAGAGCTAGGAAGGGTTGAAACAAAAACGGGTGCACATGCTTTCCATTTTCGCGCTCACTCACACTTCTGATGCGAATGCAAAACCGAGAGAAAATCCCAGCTCCAATACATGAGAAAGAGATTTTCTTACCAATTGAAATCACTTTTGATTCTATGCTCTATGACAGAAGTCATGACATTTGGTGAAAAGATAGCTAGTGAAATAATCCTTCATTAACAATGTTTGAAGGCCACGCACACGCCTTCCGCCCCCATAGCGCTCTTTGCAAACTAAAAACAAATGCCGCGCTCGCCATCGACGCAAATGCTGCATTACCCGTTAACATAAAGCATTAAAAAGTAAAAAATTCTTAGCCATTTTGTGTTTTACAAACACTGTATAAAAAGAAGCATAAGCCAAAGACAACAACTGGCTTAACGGTTTCCGATTACAACTCAAATCTGCTTTAACTTTGTTTCAGTTTATGCGAGTGCAGCTTATTACGACGCACAGTGTCCATTGCTAAGTGGAGTGGTTAGGATGAAATTTGCGTGAGTAATTTTGCTGTTAACATATTGGCGAAATAAATTCAGTGACTTGGTTTCTGTTTACATTACAGAGCAATTTGTTAAATAAATACTAGGTCTCTTGCAAAGTACTTAAACAAGTGAACACGTTGCAATCGGACGTAGCTGACTTTGATTTAAAGTAAATGTGATATGTTATATATTACACACATTTATATACAGTGCACGCTCGATAACGTGACCTTATTAAAACCAAAGCAGTTCACGTTGACGAAAGTGTTCACGTTTTCGATTGGCAAAAAAGTATAAAATGCATATATATTTACTCATTTAAATTCACATTTAATTGTATTTTTACCCTGAACCCATTAGATAGGTAAATGAGGGTATAATGGTTTTGTGCAAAAGTATGCAACAGGCAGAAAGAAGCATCTTGGACCCAATAAAATATGTATATTCTTAATCAGCATCAAAAGCCGAGTCGATATGGCCAGGTCCGTCTGTCCGTCCTTCTGTCCGTCCTTCTGTCCGTCTGTATGAACGCGTCGATCTCAGAGACTACAAGAGCTAGAGACTTTGGTTTTGATTTAAAGTTCTCCTATACCAGAACAAGTTTATTTAAAATTATCGATACCTATTCTGGTTTCCGATATTCACATGGAATAGATTTAAAAAAATATATTGAATTTGGAAAATGTAAAAATGGGGGTTGAAATAATGGGTAACGATAGAACTTTTCTCAAAATTTGGTCCAAATCGGTTAAGAAACACCTGAAATATCGTAAAGTTAAGTCAGCTTTTAGTTTTGTTTAAATTGATCATTATATGAAAAAAATATTTTTAGGGCGCAAGGGGTGAAATATTTAATGCAACTGAGTTCAGGGTATCTTCTAGTCGGGCTCTCCCTACTAGAGCGTTCATACTTATTTTTTTGTATAAATTTATGCGTGATATATATAAAATTCAATGTTAATTTGAGAAATTTTTTCATTAAGTAATTAATTAAAAAGATTTATACAATTCAAAATGATTTTGAAACCCTGGAACAAATGATTCATGAAACCAATCTTTGAAAATATTCGACGTAATTCAGGCTGATTTGAATTTGTTGTATGTGGTTGGGCACTGAACATTTTTAAAGCAGCGTGGATTCTTTTTGTTGTTGTGGTTTTATTGTTTTACCTCATTGCCAAAATATAACCAAACATATTCAAACAACAAGTAGAAACGTTGCAGTCAGACGCAACAGACTGCGGTAAACTCGATACCAGTTATAAAACCGATAAAAAGAGACCTGATTGCAATGTGGTGCGGATACGTCAGGGGTGTACGCTGCCTCAAAGATTGTCTGGAGCGGATGGGGATGCCAAAAAGCTATCTTCCTTCCAAATTTGTTGACTCTAGCTCAAAAATTGTTAAAGGTGGGGAAAGGGGGGCTGGGGGAGTGGCACCAGATGCTGCAGATCTGTTTATGATTTCAATTGCTATCCTTCTACCAAACTTGGTGACTCCAGCTTAAAAAAAATAAAATATGGTGAAAGGGTGGCTGGTGGCAGTATGAGGGGGTCCGTGGCTTTCACGTTTTTAGGGGTTCTACATCCACAATCTTGGCACCAAATTTGGTGGCTTTAGCTTAAAAGCTGTAGAAGATATAGGAGTTTTTGATTTCAAAATGCTGTGGACTGGGAAACGCGGGGTGCGTAGCTAAAAAACTTTGACGCAGTTTTTTGGGGGTCATTAAAAGTGATCTTCCTACCAAATTTGGTGACTCTACTTTTAACACTATGAAAGATGCAAGCATTCCCGTTTTTAGCTAAGAGTTTGGGAGGCTAGGGCAGTTTGGATGAGCGTGGCATCCAATGCTTTTATGCATTTTTTTGGAGGTTGTAATCACCTATCTTGGCACAAAATTTGGTGCCTCTAGCTCAAAAACTGTAAGAGATATAAACGGGTGAGGTGGAGAGCGACCTGGCGGAGGTCACCCACGCAACCAAAAGCCTAGAACTGGAGGACGACGAGGATGCGGACTTTACCATTGTGGAATTCCCATCCGAGGAGGATATCACAGCTGATAATTGAGCTGATAGTCATCCAGGTCAACCTCCATAAAAGCAAGTTGGCCTCGGCGGAGCTCCTGATAACCCTGGAGACAGGGCTCGCCGACGTTGCCTTGGTCCAGGAACCTTGGATAGCGTCGGGAATCAAGGTTTCTGGACTAAAAAGCACTAACTACAACATATTCTACTCGACAACAGTGAGTAGAGCAAGCACCGCGATCCTAGTAAGGAAAGGTATCTATGCTTACTTATTAATTACAGTACAGATAAACTCACGGTGGTAGCGCTAGAAGAAAGCAGCGACGAGCCAATTTTGATGGCATCCTCCTACATGGCGCATGACACCAACGCACTCCCCCAAGAGCTAGCTCGAATGGTGAAAGCCGAGCCTTAAAAGCAGGCTCTTATCATCGGAGCAGATGCCAATGCACAACACACGGTATGGTGAAGCGGGGACATTGACGATAGAGGTGAGTCACTGCTCGATTTCATACAACAAACTAATCTTAAGATAGCAAATGAAGGGGAAGAACCAACATATGTTGGTCCTGCCTTATCCAACGTTTTAGATATTACTCTCGCTTAAAGAAAAAAGTACGAATAGCCAAAAAAAACGCATGGCAAAACTTCTGTTTAGGCTTAGAGAAAACAGCTGAACCGCAAGGTTAAGGAAGCTGCTAGCTCGTGAACAGACAGTACAAAGCCAACTAAAAACCGAAGATGGCAGATGGACAGAATGCAGAGAAGATGCGGCAAATGTGCTCCTGGAAGCGCATTTTCCTAACTGCAGCACAAACACACAAATGATATCTCAATAAATAAATTTTGTGTATAATGGTAATTTAGGAGTTTAAAGGAAGTGAGCTACGAAAATCTGATGAACGAGTCCATCGAACTTGCTCTATTTGGCCATGAAAACTATGTGAGTACGTGTTAAAGATACACGAACTTTTGCATTCAAATACAGCGGCTTAAATTGTTCTGTGTCATAAAATGAAGTACAAATTGAGCACAATTTAAACGGATGCATCGAGAAAAGCTTAGCATTCTTGCGTTCAATTCAAAATAGAATATATTACTGGTCGAAAAAAAAAGCGCGACTTATTTGCAATCATTAAGCAGTCAGGAAAACGCACCCTTTTTAATAGCTTTTTATTAGCTTCACTAGTCTCGGAGTAACTCAAAAAAAAGTATAAATTGGGTTTTAAAGGCACGTCGGGTACATTCCCATAGAGTCTATTGATAATGGTGCCTGATTCTTATCAGGGGGTTCCGGGTTCAAATCCCAGTATGAGCCAATGTATGTTTTTAATGTTTAAGCCAATTTTTAAGTTTTTTTTTTTACCCGGGAGGTCCGGGTTCAATTCCCAGTATGGGCATATGGATCTTTTAATCGTTTAGCCAAATTTAGTTTTGTTTACATTTTTTTTAATTGCTTTTTTTTTGTTTGTAAATAACTCTCAGAGAAGCGAAAATTAATATAAAGCATACATGAACCGGCTTTTGAAGAACATCATACTAAAAAGTAAAAAATAAATATAGTTTGAAAAAACTAAAAAATACGCTTTTTAAAAAAATTTAACTAAAAACCCAAAAAAAAATTTCTAATGTAAGCTTAAAACATCAAAAAATTCTTGATTGTCAAAAAAGCGCGGGAGCTTTGTGATATATTTTTCGTGTATCGAGCGCCAGACGCTTTTTTGACAATCAAGAATTTTTCGATGTTATAAGCTTACATTAGAAATTATTTTTTGGGTTTTTAGTTCAATGTTTTTAAATAGCGTACTTTTTAGTTTTTTCAAACTATATTTATTTATACCCTGAACCCATAAACTGGGTAAATCAGGGTATAATGGTTTTGTGCAAAAGTAGAAAGATTACAAATACTATCGAATTTGGAAAATGTAAAAACGGGGGTTGAAATAATGGGTAACGATAGAAGTTTTCTTAAAATTTCGTCCAAATCGGTTAGCAATCACTTTAGATATCGTAAAGTTAAGTCAGTTATAAGTGTTGTCTATATTGATCATTATTAGAAACATACTTTTAGGGCGGAAGGAGTAAAATATTTAATGCAACTGGGTTCAGGGTATCATTTAGTTCGGCTCTCCCGACTAGAGCTTTCTTACTTGTTTTACCATGATTGCGAATGAATTTGGCTGGCCAAATCTCATGCAGATGTAATAAAAGTTGAAACATAATCAAACAGGTGTTAACACATCGCCTGCGAGTTCGAACACTCATAATTTTTTTTTATTTTTAAGTAGTTTAACATTATATTCATATAATTTATAAGAATTTTTGTTAATTTCTCCTAATGAACATTAACTGTCTAACTTAATAGTTGAGACGGGTCAAGACATTATATACAATTGTCACGCACACTTAAAAAGTGCAGCATATGCGTACAGGAATACACAGCCAAATTTTAGTTTTCCATTTGCTGGTCATACATACTCTTTCATAACTTTTGTTCTATGACACAAGCCAATAATTACGCCATCGCAACTACCATTTATTTATGCTACGATGTACCTTAATTTCTAAAGTGTATTCTTTGGTGCAATTGTCAGTTGCAAATGCAGGCCACAGAAAAAGAAAAGAAAAAAAAAATCTAAAATATCAATATTCTCGAAAAGCATGACCAGCAAGAAATGTAACAAACGCACAAATAATAAAAAAAAATTACCATTCTTGGTTGCCGTTCAATAGAAGAGCTAGGAAGGGTTGAAACAAAAACGGGTGCACATGCTTTCCATTTTCGCGCTCACTCACACTTCTGATGCGAATGCAAAACCGAGAGAAAATCCCAGCTCCAATACATGAGAAAGAGATTTTCTTACCAATTGAAATCACTTTTGATTCTATGCTCTATGACAGAAGTCATGACATTTGGTGAAAAGATAGCTAGTGAAATAATCCTTCATGAACAATGTTTGAAGGCCACGCACACGCCTTCCGCCCCCATAGCGCTCTTTGCAAACTAACTATTGACTTCATGCTTAAATTATGGTATCAGACTATTCCGCAGGCGGTTGCTTTGACTACAATTGTAATACTAGAAAACAAAGACATTGTTATTAATATTTCCAAATTATTTTCAACATACAAATATTCTTTTTGATATAAAAGTTCAATTGCATATGAATTTAATTGTGTTTAATTAAGTCAGCGAAAACTTCCTTAATGCCAGGCAACGCTCCGGCTACTAATGTGCAGGACGATTCTAGAGCGCAGCGATCGCGCTCATACACACAGTAAGGCTGCGTTGGCTGTGCTACGGCAGGTCATGTCGTAGCGAAGCCAGCAAGCCGAATGACATCGAGTTCGCCCACAACTCACGAAGTAACATACGGCAGTCCCCCGAGAGAGTAAAATCGCCAGACACCAGAACTGGTAAATTAGTTGGGAAATCGCTGTTTGAACCCTCTATAAGTATAAAATCTTGTTGACTAGAGCCTTCTCACTAGCTCACACTTCAACAGAAACAAATGCCGCGCTCGCCATCGACGCAAATGCTGCATTACCCGTTAACATAAAGCATTAAAAAGTAAAAAATTCTTAGCCATTTTGTGTTTTACAAACACTGTATAAAAAGAAGCATAAGCCAAAGACAACAACTGGCTTAACGGTTTCCGATTACAACTCAAATCTGCTTTAACTTTGTTTCAGTTTATGCCAGTGCAGCTAATTACGACGCACAGTGTCCATTGCTAAAGGGAGTGGTTAGGATGAAATTTGCGTGAGTAATTTTGCTGTTAACATATTGGCGAAATAAATTCAGTGACTTGGTTTCTGTTTACATTACAGAGCAATTTGTTAAATAAATACTAGGTCTCTTGCAAAGTACTTAAACAAGTGAACACGTTGCAATCGGACGTAGCTGACTTTGATTTAAAGTAAATGTGATATGTTATATATTACACACATTTATATACAGTGCACGCTCGACAACGTGACCTTATAAAAACCAAAGCAGTTCACGTTGACGAAAGTGTTCACGTTTTCGATTGGCAAAAAAGTATAAAATGCATATATATTTACTCATTTAAATTCACATTTAATTGTATTTTTACCCTGAACCCATTAGATAGGTAAATGAGGGTATAATGGTTTTGTGCAAAAGTATGTAACAGGCAGAAAGAAGCATCTCCGACCCAATACAATATGTATATTCTTAATCAGCATCAAATGCCGAGTCGATATGGCCAGGTCCGTCTGTCCGTCCTTCTGTCCGTCTGTATGAACGCGTCGATCTCAGAGACTACAAGAGCTAGAGACTTTGGTTTTGATTTAAAGTTCTCCTATACCAGAACAAGTTTATTTAAAATTATCGATACCTATTCTGGTTTCCGATATTCACATGGAATAGATTTAAAAAAATATATTGAATTTGGAAAATGTAAAAATGGGGGTTGAAATAATGGGTAACGATAGAACTTTTCTCAAAATTTGGTCCAAATCGGTTAAGAAACACCTGAAATATCGTAAAGTTAAGTCAGCTTTTAGTTTTGTTTAAATTGATCATTATATGAAAAAAATATTTTTAGGGCGCAAGGGGTGAAATATTTAATGCAACTGAGTTCAGGGTATCTTCTAGTCGGGCTCGCCCTACTAGAGCGTTCATACTTCTTTTTTTGTATAAATTTATGCGTGATATATATAAAATTCAATGTTAATTTGAGAAATTTTTTCATTAAGTAATTAATTAAAAAGATTTATACAATTCAAAATGATTTTGAAAACCTGGAACAAATGATTCATGAAACCAATCTTTGAAAATATTCGACGTAATTCAGGCTGATTTGAATTTGTTGTATGTGGTTGGGCACTGAACATTTTTAAAGCAGCGTGGATTCTTTTTGTTGTTGTGGTTTTATTGTTTTACCTCATTGCCAAAATATAACCAAACATATTCAAACAACAAGTAGAAACGTTGCAGTCAGACGCAACAGACTACGGTAAACTCGATACCAGTTATAAAACCGATAAAAAGAGACCTGATTGCAATGTGGTGCGGATACGTCAGGGGTGTACGCTGCTTCAAAGATTGTCTGGAGCGGATGGGGATGCCAAAAAGCTATCTTCCTTCCAAATTTGTTGACTCTAGCTTAAAAATTGTTAATGGTAGGGAAAGGGGGGCTGGGGGAGTGGCACCAGATGCTGCAGATCTGTTTATGATTTCAATTGCTATCCTTCTACCAAACTTGGTGACTCCAGCTTAAAAAAAATAAAATATGGTGAAAGGGTGGCTGGTGGCAGTATGAGGGGGTCCGTGGCTCTCACGTTTTTAGGGGTTCTACATCCACAATCTTGGCACCAAATTTGGTGGCTTTAGCTCAAAAGCTGTAGAAGATATATATTAGTTTTTGATTTCAAAATGCTGTGGACTGGGAAACGCGGGGTGCGTAGCTAAAAAACTTTGACGCAGTTTTTTGGGGGTCATTAAAAGTGATCTTCCTACCAAATTTGGTGACTCTACTTTTAACACTATGAAAGATGCAAGCATTCCCGTTTTTAGCTAAGAGTTTGGGAGGCTAGGGCAGTTTGGATGAGCGTGGCATCCAATGCTTTTATGCATTTTTTTGGAGGTTGTAATCACCTATCTTGGCACAAAATTTGGTGCCTCTATCAAAAACTGTAAGAGATATAAACGGGTGAGGTGGAGAGCGACCTGGCGGAGGTCACCCACGCAACCAAAAGCCTAGAACTGGAGGACGACGAGGATGCGGACTTTACCATTGTGGAATTCCCATCCGAGGAGGATATCACAGCTGATAATTGAGCTGATAGTCATCCAGGTCAACCTCCATAAAAGCAAGTTGGCCTCGGCGGAGCTCCTGATAACCCTGGAGACAGGGCTCGCCGACGTTGCCTTGGTCCAGGAACCTTGGATAGCGTCGGGAATCAAGGTTTCTGGACTAAAAAGCACTAACTACAACATATTCTACTCGACAACAGTGAGTAGAGCAAGCACCGCGATCCTAGTAAGGAAAGGTATCTATGCTTACTTATTAATTACAGTACAGATAAACTCACGGTGGTAGCGCTAGAAGAAAGCAGCGACGAGCCAATTTTGATGGCATCCTCCTACATGGCGCATGACACCAACGCACTCCCCCAAGAGCTAGCTCGAATGGTGAAAGCCGAGCCTTAAAAGCAGGCTCTTATCATCATAGAGGTGAGTCACTGCTCGATTTCATACAACAAACTAATCTTAAGATAGCAAATGAAGGGGAAGAACCAACATATGTTGGTCCTGCCTTATCCAACGTTTTAGATATTACTCTCGCTTAAAGAAAAAAGTACGAATAGCCAAAAAAAACGCATGGCAAAACTTCTGTTTAGGCTTAGAGAAAACAGCTGAACCGCAAGGTTAAGGAAGCTGCTAGCTCGTGAACAGACAGTACAAAGCCAACTAAAAACCGAAGATGGCAGATGGACAGAATGCAGAGAAGATGCGGCAAATGTGCTCCTGGAAGCGCATTTTCCTAACTGCAGCACAAACACACAAATGATATCTCAATAACTAAATTTTGTGTATAATGGTAATTTAGGAGTTTAAAGGAAGTGAGCTACGAAAATCTAATGAACGACTAGTAACACCATCGAACTTGCTCTATTTGGCCATGAAAACTATGTGAGTACGTGTTAAAGATACACGAACTTTTGCATTCAAATACAGCGGCTTAAATTGTTCTGTGTCATAAAATGAAGTACAAATTCAGCACAATTTAAACGGATGCATCGAGAAAAGCTTAGCATTCTTGCGTTCAATTCAAAATAGAATATATTACTGGTCGAAAAAAAAAGCGCGACTTATTTGCAATTATTAAGCAGTCAGGAAAACGCACCCTTTTTAATAGCTTTTTATTAGCTTCACTTGTCTCGGAGTAACTAAAAAAAAAGTATAAATTGGGTTTTAAAGGCACGTCGGGTACATTCCCATAGAGTCTATTGATAATGGTGCCTGATTCTTATCAGGGGGTTCCGGGTTCAAATCCCAGTATGAGCCAATGTATGTTTTTAATGTTTAAGCCAATTTATAAGTTTTTTTTTTTACCCGGGAGGTCCGGGTTCAATTCCCAGTATGGGCATATGGATCTTTTAATCGTTTAGCCAAATTTAGTTTTGTTTACATTTTTTTTAATTGCTTTTTTTTTGTTTGTAAATAACTCTCAGAGAAGCGAAAATTAATATAAAGCATACATGAACCGGCTTTTGAAGAACATCATACTAAAAAGTAAAAAATAAATATAGTTTGAAAAAACTAAAAAATACGCTTTTTAAAAAAATTGAACTAAAAACCCAAAACATAATTTCTAATGTAAGCTTAAAACATCAAAAAATTCTTGATTGTCAAAAAAGCGTGGGAGCTTTGTGATATATTTTTCGTGTATCGAGCGCCAGACGCTTTTTTGACAATCAAGAATTTTTCGATGTTTTAAGCTTACATTAGAAATTATTTTTTGGGTTTTTAGTTCAATGTTTTTAAATAGCGTACTTTTTAGTTTTTTCAAACTATATTTATTTATACCCTGAACCCATAAACTGGGTAAATCAGGGTATAATGGTTTTGTGCAAAAGTAGAAAGTACTTTTAGTAGTAAAAGTTACAGGCAGGAAGAAGCATCCCCGACCCCATTATTATTATTATTATTATATTTGGGATGACTACACTGCGACCAAGCTGATCTATTGTGCCCCCTTCTTGGCTTATAGCTCTTCCGTCAAGCCCAAGTGTTGTACAAAAGCAAGTACCTTTGTTGGGTCGATGGTTTCTAAATCGCTGAATTTCACAATATGTTTTCCTAGAAAACTACTTCTTTTCCTATGAGGGTAGTCGCTGCCCCCATTCTTGCTTGCTTGTCTGCCTCTTCGTTCCCCGCTATGTTGACATGTCCCGGGACCCATCTTAGGGCAAGCCTATTTTGTGATCCCAGAGTGTCTAGCTTGGTTCGTACCTCATGAACTATCTTTGACCTAATTTCGGTCTTACTAAGTGTCATTATTGCTGCTTGGCTATCGGATAAGATGGCAATGTCTCTATTTCGATAGTTACGCTTTAAGTTAACGTCCACACACCTCCCTATTGCACATACCTCAGCTTGGAAAATGCTGGTGTGCATACCTAGGGGCTCGTGGTAAGTTAGCCGAGGGCCCACCACACCAAGACCGGAGCCTTGATGCGTTAGGGATCCATCGGTGTACCATTTTATGGTGTGTGGCTTCATGTTGTGGACCTCTTCTAAAGATGTCCACTCCTTTTTGTTACAGAGGTGAACTTGAAACTTTTGCTCGAACATATGTTCGGCTTTCATTTCGTCCCTTGGCTGTGCCAGTAGGGGAAGTTCACCCGACAGCATGTCTGCCTCTACTCGACTAAGAATGTGTCCTCTCCCAACTCCTTCAACGGACATTCTTAAAAGCGTTGCTTTTTGTTGCAGCCTAATTGTGTGATGGAGTGGTGTTAACTCCAATAGAACCTCAAGCGCGGATGTGGGACAGGTCCTCATCGCTCCTGTGATTCCTACACATGCCATTCTCTGTAGCTTCTGAAGCTGCTTCTGCACAGTGATTTGTTGTGCCTTATCCCCCCATGCAATCGCTCCGTACGTGAGCATGGGTCTTACTACCATGAGGTATAGCCATCTTATTATGTTTGGTGATGTTCCCCATGACTTCCCGGCTATGTTACGACACGCATACAGCGCTCTGCAGATTTTTGCAATCGTATTTTGAACATGGGTACCAAAGTTTAATTTGCTGTCGAAAGTGACCCCAAGGTATTTGACTTCCTCGCTTGTTTCTATTGGGCTCCCCGCGAGCCTAATCTCCCTCATCCTTTGTAGCTTGTATCTTCTGGTGAACGGAACGATGATTGATTTCGCAGGGTTTAGGTTGAGACCAACCTCCCTACACCAATCATGCGTGATCCTAAGTCCCAGTTGAACATTATCACAAAGAGTTTCTTCATACTTGCCCCGAGTAATTATCACAATGTCGTCTGCATAGCCCTGACATTGGATACCACTGTTGGCGAGTCTACTTAATAATTCGTCTACTAGTATACTCCATAAGAGGGTGATAAAACCCCCCCTTGTGGACAGCCCCTTGTGGTTGTTACTGTTACGGTACTATCTTGTATAGATGCCGTAGCCTGTCTGGACCCTAGTAAGGATGATATCCATCTACTAGTTGTACTGTCCAGCCCTCTTCTATTCAAGGTGGCCTTGACAGCATCATGTGATGTGTTGTCGAAAGCGCCCTCAATGTCTAAAAATGCACAGACTGCTACTTCTTTGTTAACTACTGCCGCCCGCAAAGTGCGGTGCAGCTCATACAGGGCAGTGTCCGTAGATCTGCCTGTTCTGAATGCATGCTGCGTTGCTTGCAGTGGACTCTGTGTAAGCAGAGTGCTCCTGATGTTATAATCCACCAGCTTTTCCAACGTTTTCAGCAAAAACGATGTTAAGCTAATGGGTCTGAAGGACTTTGGGTTGGTGGTATCTGTCTTCCCTGCCTTGGGGATGAAGACCACCCTAGCTCTACTCCAAGTGCTTGGTATATGACCAAGTGCTAGGCTACTGACCAGGATTTTCCTTAGAGTGGGTAGGAGTATTCCCCGTCCCTGCTGCAGGAATACCGGTGATATACAATCCAGACCGGGAGATTTGTAAGGCTGGAAGGTTCCAATTGCCCATTTTAGTTTCTCCGCTGTTACCACCGACTTGGCGCATGCCCAGTCAGTGGCCGTTGGTCTGTATTGAGTCGCTGTATCTAGAGGTTCGCACTGTTGCCAGGGGATACTTCCTGGGAAGTGCGTCTCAAACAGAAGCTCTAATCTTTGCATGTTGGTGCTCGTATATGAATTGTCTATACGTTTCAGGGCTAAATTACCCTCCGGTGCCCGCTTTGATAATGCTCTATGGAGCCGGGCACCTTCGCTTGTACTTGCTATGCCTTCACAGAAGTCCCTATAGTTCCTACGCTTGGGCTTCCTGATCTCCTTGCTGTAGGAGGTGAGGCTTTCGCGGTATGCATCCCATGACCCGTCTCTCTTGGCTTTATTGAAGAGGTCACGGGTGGTGAGCCGCAGTCTTTCAAGACCGTCATTCCACCATGGGGCATCTTTTTCTCTACGCGTTCTCCCTAGTGGGCAGCTTTCTTCATACGCATTTTTAATGCTACTGTTCAGATTTCTTACAACTCTTTCTAGCTCACTCGTGTATCTGGGTATTCCAGAGCTCTCAGTGACTAGGTTAAGTTCTAGGGTAGACCTAAATTTATCCCAGTTCGTTTTTCTGGGGTTGCGAGTTGGTATACTACTATCCGTATTAACCTGAAGTTTAAATAGGATGATCCTGTGATTGGACATGGATTCTTCTGGAGAGACATGCCATTCTCTGAAATGTGGCCTGAGAGACCGACTAATCAGAGTAATGTATAATACCTCTTCTCTAACTCTAGTTACAAATGTCGGTGTTGATCCAATTTCTAAATTATACTTGAATATAAAGTTGGTAAGACACTCACCCCTTGTGTTGATGTCCGTGCTGCCCCATATGGAATGGTGTGCATTGGCATCGCAGCCGATTATTACCGGCAGCTTCTCTCTCCTGCAGTGATCCATCAGCTTTTCTATTTCCGGTGGCGGGCAGTCCGCATCACCAGCAAAATAGGCTGATGCCACCACAATAGGGGGGGCGTTAATTCTTGTCCTTACGGCAATCGGTACGCAGTCCCTAGTGAGGAATTCTGAAGGAATAGTAAAATTAATACATTTCCTTACCATGATGCATGCTCTAGGTATAGGATCTCTTTGATCCCAGATTACCTTTGAGTCGGCGGTGTACAGGCCTTTTATGCCATTGTTGACCCATGGCTCCTGTACCAGGGCTAGCCCAAGATGTTGGGTGATAAACATCCTGGCCAAGACAGCTGAGGCTGCCTTAGCGCGATGGAGGTTTATCTGGGCTAGCCCAGTGACGATGACGTTTGACGTCACCATCATTCTTCCGCCGCTCCAGCTCCTGGCGATGCAGAGTTGCTCACATCGCCGCTGCCCGTCATGGTGACGTCAGCTTCTTCCTCTGCGATTTGCAGCTCCTCAGCCAGTTCCTGCGAGGACATCGGCAGCTCCTCATCCATCCCTTCCAGCTCTGCTGGACCGAGCGTCATCTCCGCCAGGTCTTCGTCCTCGGCCAGATCCTCCGATGAATCGGTGGCATCTGCCAGATGAACACTCGGAACAGTGGCGGTGGGAGGTGTGGGTGCCGAGCCTGCAGCTCCCGAGGCTGTCGTTTGGGCGGGGGCAGTCCTCGCGCCAACACTCTTCTTTTTCAGACCGCTAACGGGGATGGTCCCGTAGCGGAATGAGGTTTGATGGCCTCTCGCCACTATCGCGTTCTTGGAGGCCTCATCGATGCCTATTACCAATAGCGCACCTCCGCCTTCCATTCTCCTCGACAGCACCTTCCACGAGTCGGTCTCGATCTTGTTCTGGTTCCTCAGCAGAACCAACAAGGATTCGGTTGACCGATCCGCGCTTCTTGGGCAGAAGATGGTGATGTTATGGGGTGATGGGATATCATCACCCAACTTGCAGTGCAGTGGAGCACCTTTCCATGACTGCAGTCTTGACGCCACGGTCCTCAGCCACTCCGCTGAGTGATCGTCGGAGCATTCAATGACCAGGTAGCCAACCCGGAAATGAATGCCCGCGAACGCGACCGCGGTGTCCCATCCTGTGAGGATAACCTCGTCCAGGATGGCCTCTTCCAATGCGGACAAGTCCCCATGGCTGAGCATTACCTGCGGGTATTCCACAGGTAACACGGCCACCTTGACCTTTTTCGCAATCGCTGCATACGAAGTGCGAGTCTCGGTGGACACTGGTGAGGAAGACCTCACTGCTGTTGCTGCGGTGGGTGCAGATGTGCCGGGACGCTCTTCTGTGCACGCCCTCTTGGGGGTGGCAGTTGGTGGCGTCAGGGTGCTGCTAAGGCGTTTGGGGGCTGGTCCCCGTACCTGACTTGCCGAGTCCCGTCCGGCCATTGCCATGCGTAGTGCCTCAGCTGGGGGTAGTCCCTGCTGTAGGTACCTAAGGTACCATTTGGTTTTCGAGCCGTTGAGGGCTTTTCGGTTTGGGTCGTCCAAACCGCCCGGCTCTCCCAATTTTGGCAGCTGCGCCTGTGGCTGCTGGCGCTGCACGCCATGTCGCCTAACTGCGCTTAGATTTGGCCGCATCGGCTGGGATGGTCCAGCCGAGCTACCTCCTCCTGCAGTTGGGGCGACATGGTGACGTGGGGCTTCCCTCGTCCGCTGCGCGCGCGCTGTTACTGTTGCCGCCTGCGGCCTCCTCCTTTGCTCCGCCTGTTGAGGGCGCCGTGGGGGTAGTCCCACGTTGGAGGGCCGATCCCCGTCAAGGAGGCGGTCCTCAAAGTGCCTCGCGACACTGGCAGCAGGGGTATCCTGCTGTGCTTTAAAATATTTTTTTACATTCTTCATTTTTTTCCCACGAGTTGCAGAGAAATATCAGGTCCACCCGGGCAGAGATCTGCAATACCCGGGTAAGGCTAATTAGAACAGGCGGTCGCCATCTGCCTGAGCTCACCGTTAGCGACTGGGCTTGTTTTTAACCCGGGCCCCCGGCCAAGTTGACTTTCAGCACGGTTCGAATTACACCTAAGTCCAGCCCGGAGTGAGATATGGGGGGGTTGGGATGGGGGTAGGTATGTGTGAGGGTGTTGGGAGTGTGTGAGGCTATGCTTTAAAGACGGCGACACAAGTGTCTTGTCAGTACGGTGAACGGTACCGTACGCGCTGTTTGTCCGGGACTGCTTATTTGCAAGGATTCTCGCTTATTCGCAGCTAACCTCATAAGAGGCCGTTCGCTATCCGCAACCCGCGACCCGCCTGGTGGCCTCAGCTTAGCCCCCTCCGAACTATCTCACAAGTTCTTCAGACCAAGCCCCGACCCCATAAAATATATATATTCTTGATCAGCATCAAAAGCCGAGTCGATATGGCCAGGTCCGTCTGTCCGTCCTTGTGTCCGTCTGTACGATCTCAGAGACTAAAATAGCTAGAAACTTCAGATTTTGAATATGAGTTCTCCTATACCATGAGCAGAACAAGTTTGTTTCAAATTATTGATAACTGTTCTGGTTTCCGATATACACATGGAATCGATTACAAATACTATCGAATTTGGAAAATGTAAAAACGGGGGTTGAAATAATGGGTAACGATAGAAGTTTTCTTAAAATTTCGTCCAAATCGGTTAGCAATCACTTTAGATATCGTAAAGTTAAGTCAGTTATAAGTGTTGTCTATATTGATCATTATTAGAAGCATACTTTTAGGGCGTAAGGAGTAAAATATTTAATGCAACTGGGTTCAGGGTATCATTTAGTTCGGCTCTCCCGACTAAAGCTTTCTTACTTGTTTTACCATGATTGCGAATGAATTTGGCTGGCCAAATCTCATGCAGATGTAATAAAAGTTGAAACATAATCAAACAGGTGTTAACACATCGCCTGCGAGTTCGAACACTCATAATTTTTTTTTATTTTTAAGTAGTTTAACATTATATTCATATAATTTATATGAATTTTTGTTAATTTCTCCTAATGAACATTAACTGTCTAACTTAATAGTTGAGACGGGTCAAGACATTATATACAATTGTCACGCACACTTAAAAAGTGCAGCATATGCGTACAGGAATACACAGCCAAATTTTAGTTTTCCATTTGCTGGTCATACATACTCTTTCATAACTTTTGTTCTATGACACAAGCCAATAATTACGCCATCGCAACTACCATTTATTTATGCTACGATGTACCTTAATTCCTAAAGTGTATTCTTTGGTGCAATTGTCAGTTGCAAATGCAGGCCACAGAAAAAGAAAAAAAAAAAACATCTAAAATATCAATATTCTCGAAAAGCATGACCAGCAAGAAATGTAACAAACGCACAAATAATAAAAAAAAATTACCATTCTTGGTTGCCGTTCAGTAAAAGAGCTAGGAAGGGTTGAAACAAAAACGGGTGCACATGCTTTCCGTTTTCGCGCTCACTCACACTTCTGATGCGAATGGAAAACCGAGAAAAGTTCCCAGCTCCAATACATGAGAAAGAGATTTTCTTACCAATTGAAATCACTTTTGATTCTATGCTCTATGACAGAAGTCATGACATTTGGTGAAAAGATAGCTAGTGAAATAATCCTTCATGAACAATGTTTGAAGGCCACGCACACGCCTTTCGCCCCCATAGCGCTCTTTGCAAACTAACTATTGACTTCATGCTTAAATTCTGGTATCAGACTGCTTTGACTACAATTGTAATACTAGAAAACAAAGACATTGTTATTAATTTTTCCAAATTATTTTCAACATACAAATATTCTTTTTGATATAAAAGTTCAATTGCATATGAATTTAATTGTGTTTAATTAAGTCAGCGAAAACTTCCTTAATGCCAGGCAACGCTCCGGCTACTAATGAGCCGGACGATTCTAGAGCGCAGCGATCGCGCTCACACACACAGTAAGGCTGCGTTGGCTGTGCTACGGCAGGTCATGTCGTAGCGAAGCCAGCAAGCCGAATGACATCGAGTTCGCCCACAACCGCCCGAGAGAGTAAAATCGCCAGACACCAGAACTGGTAAATTAGTTGGGAAATCGCTGTTTGATCCCTCTATAAGTATAAAATCTTGTTGACTAGAGCCTTCTCACTAGCTCACACTTCAACAGAAACAAATGCCGCGCTCGCCATCGACGCAAATGCTGCATTACCCGTTAACATAAAGCATTAAAAAGTAAAAAATTCTTAGCCATTTTGTGTTTTACAAACACTGTATAAAAAGAAGCATAAGCCAAAGACAACAACGGTTTCCGATTACAACTCAAATCTGCTTCAACTTTGTTTCAGTTTATGCGAGTGCAGCTAATTACGACGCACAGTGTCCATTGCTAAGTGGAGTGGTTAGGATGAAATTTGCGTGAGTAATTTTGCTGTTAACATATTGGCGAAATAAATTCAGTGACTTGGTTTCTGTTTACATTACAGAGCAATTTGTTAAATAAATACTAGGTCTCTTGCAAAGTACTTAAACAAGTGAACACGTTGCAATCGGACGTAGCTGACTTTGATTTAAAGTAAATGTGATATGTTATATATTACACACATTTATATACAGTGCACGCTCGATAACGTGACCTTATTAAAACCAAAGCAGTTCACGTTGACGAAAGTGTTCACGTTTTCGATTGGCAAAAAAGTATAAAATGCATATATATTTACTCATTTAAATTCACATTTAATTGTATTTTTACCCTGAACCCATTAGATAGGTAAATGAGGGTATAATGGTTTTGTGCAAAAGTATGTAACAGGCAGAAAGAAGCATCTCCGACCCAATAAAATATGTATATTCTTAATCAGCATCAAAAGCCGAGTCGATATGGCCAGGTCCGTCTGTCCGTCCTTCTGTCCGTCTGTATGAACGATTCGATCTTAGAGACTACAAGAGCTAGAGACTTTGGTTTTGATTTAAAGTTCTCCTATACCAGAACAAGTTTATTTAAAAGTATCGATACCTATTCTGGTTTCCGATATTCACATGGAATAGATTTAAAAAAATATATTAAATTTGGAAAATGTAAAAATGGGGGTTGAAATAATGGGTAACGATAGAACTTTTCTCAAAATTTTGTCCAAATCGGTTAAGAAACACCTGAAATATCGTAAAGTTAAGTCTTCTAGTCCCTTGTGCAAATCCTCCAATGGGCACATTAACAAGCCCATTGATGTTATTTAATTCGCCTGCTCGCAACCCCGATATTAACAGAGTAAATGACTATACTCCCAATCCCATTAATGAACCCTCAATTTCAACAGCATGCGTCCCTATTAATTCTACTATAGGTACACTTGGGGCGCCCAAACCTCTTGTTTTTGTGCCTATCAACAAATTTATATTCGTGTCTAGGCTAGCTTTCGACACTTCGTTGGAAGATGTTAGTAAGTATGTTAAAAATAAAATAGACTCCGCGCTTATTAATGTTGAAAAGTTTAAGTTTAAACATCCCCGAAGCATATCTTCCTTCAAGCTGAGTGTTCCGCCCAAACTTTTCGCAACAATATGTTCTGAAAAGTTTTGGCCACCAAAGCTCGTGGTAAAGGAGTATGTTAATCGGCGAAACAATGTTAATAACGGTATTAGAATCAGTAGTGCACCGCCTGTTATCCATCCTGTTGCCTCAACTTCGACGGCAAAAAACTAATAAAAGTAGTTAGCTTGGCCTATCAAAATGTTCGAGGCCTTAACACTAAACTTTCTAAACTTTATGTAAACAGCTTGTCCTTTGATTCACAGATAGTTGCATTCACAGAAACCTGGTTAAAACCTAATATATCTGATTATTCCGTTTTGCCTAATAAGTATAACTTGTACAGATGCGATCGCACCACCCGCAAGGGGGGCGGTTCTCATAGCTGTTGACTCTTGTATTTCCTCTGAACAGATTCATTCCCATGATCATCCGGGTATAGAGTTTCTTTGTGTATAAATATTATGTAGCGGCCGCTCATTGTATATTACTTGCTCATATATTCCTCCCAATTCTGATAATAACATTTACATATCCCACCTGAATGCCCTGCAACTTGTAGCGTCATTGTTGACGGATATTGATCAACTTATAGTGGTTGGTGATTTTAATTTGACACATGTTGTATGGTCTGTGAATGACACATCTTCGGCGCAATTACCGGCCACTTCTGATGATTTTATCGAGGGCCTTTTAGAGTTAGGCCTATCACAAGTTAACAGGGTGCATAACAGTTGTAGTAAAATGTTAGATTTGATATTCGTTTCTGATTCTGATTGTAGTAATGTTAGTAGAGTATCCCCTCTAGTGCTTTCTGAAGATACCTACCATCCAACTTTAGAACTTTCCATTGAACTTTTAAACCTTAGACCAGCATCTAACTATTCTTTAAAAACCCGATGTTTTAGTAAAACTAACTTTACAAAATTGAATGATCTCCTTCAACACACTAATTGGTCTCACCTTTATTCTTGTAGTGATATAGAAACTGCCATCACCATTTTTTACAGGACCTTGAACTCGCATTTGGATATCTGTGTTCCCCTCACTGTTCCTTCAAGTTAAAATAAACCACCTTGGTTTACGAGGGAACTCTCAAAATTAAAAAACGTGAAAACGAGATACTATAAAAAATTTAAAAAATCTGGAAATACCATAGATTTATCCTCATATATAATTGCAAAGTCAAATTTTATTTCTGTAAACAGTTTTTGTTATAACAATTATCTCAATCGTTGCAGATCAAACTTTTCCCGTGATCCAAAACAGTTTTATAAGTTTGTTAATTCTAAACGTAAATCTTGCTTGCCATCCTCGGTTTACCTTGATAATACAAAAACAAATTCAGATCAGGCAGTAGCCGATCTATTTGCTAAGTATTTTCAATCGGTTTACTCATCAAGTTCATATAGTTGCAATAATTCCTATCCTTTTCAAGTCCAAGCGTCAAACTGCATTTATATCCCCGTTATAGCTGAGTGTACGCTACTATGCGACCTTAACTCTATCAAACCAGGCTTTTTGCCCGGGCCAGATGGAGTGCCAGGTTGTATACATAGATATTGTGCGGATTCACTTTGTAAACCTTTACATAAATTATTTAATTTGTCGGTTGACTCAGCTGTGTTTCCTGGTATATGGAAGGAATCTTTTATTATTCCACTTCATAAAAATTCTTCTTAGTCTAACGTTAAAAACTATAGGGGTATATCCAAGTTATCAGCCATTCCGAAAGTCTTTGAAAAAATTATATGCTCTCAATTGCAGCACTTATGTTGTTCAATTTTATCCCCTTATCAACACGGTTTTGTTAGGCGAAGATCTACTACCACCAACCTTCTTGAGTTTACCTCACTAGTTATCAAAGGGTTTCAGGACAAAATGCAAACTGACGTCGTTTACACAGATTTTAGTAAGGCATTTGATTCTGTTAGTCATTCTTTGTTGCTTCAAAAATTAAATATTATTGGATTTCCAGCAAAACTCCTGTCGTGGCTTTCTGAGTACTTGTGTGGCCGAACACAAAAAGTGGTTTTTAAATCTTCTGTATCCAAATCTATTTTTGTTACCTCTGGTGTCCCTCAGGGGAGTCACCTAGGACCATTGCTATTTAATCTATTTATTAACGATCTTCCTGCTGTTATTACTAATTCTCGTGTTTTTATGTTTGGTGATGATGTAAAGCTATGTTTCACCTATAATGATGATTCTCTTAGTAACTTACTACAGTCGGACTTGGGTGCACTGTCGGCTTGGTGCCGTTATAACTTACTAAATTTAAATTGTTCAAAATGTAAAATCATGACTTTTTGTAGAGGTACCCCTCATACTGCTCACTACGTGCTTGATGCTTCACCACTTGTCCGCGTTTCTGAAATTAAAGATTTAGGCATCATTCTTGATAGCAAATTTAAATTTGATTCTCACATATCGTCGATGGTCAATAAGGCCATAAACGTTCTTGGCTTCATCAAGCGGTGGTCAAAAGAGTGACCCCTACACCGCTAAAACGCTATATACATCCCTAGTACGTCCCATCCTGGAGTATGGATCTTGTGTGTGGTCCCCGCAATACGGGATTCACCAGAATAGAATTGAATCTGTGCAGAGGAAATTTCTTCTGTTTGCGCTCAGATGTTTTAACTGGGTTTCTGGAATAGACCTACCCCGCTATTCAAGTAGACTTCTTTTAATTAATCTTCCTTCCCTGTTGAACCGTAGAATTATGCATGGTGTAGTATTTATCACTAACCTACTTAATGGTGAAATCGACACATCAGTCCTTCTAAGTCGAATAAAATTAAATGTCTCCATTAGATCCACACGTAACTTTTTACCTCTTAGCCTCGATCGTTGCTCGAGCAACTATTTAATTCATGAACCATTTCGTGTATTATGTTCTGACTATAACAAGCTTTATTCTCTTGTCTCTCTAGAGACCTCGACTCCAGTACTAAAACGATCTATCCTTTTTGCCTTATCTAATCGTAACCACTAACCTACCACTGGTCTGATTGGGTTTTTCTGGGTTTTTCCCAATCCACGCAACAAATGTTGGGCCACTTACTTTCTTGTTGAATTTCCCAGAGCTTTAACGTTAACTTTATAATTGTTTTAACCTTAATTTACTTTCAGCACTTCACATAATTTTAAATTTTACTTTTCATTATGATTATTTTAATTAATTTTATTCTCATGTCAGCTGTTCATAGCTGACAATAAATTAATAAATAAATATTGGTTTACCTCATTATCAAAATATAACCAAACATATTCAAACAACAAGTAGAAACGTTGCATCTGAAAAGACTGCGGTATACTCGATACCAGTTATAAAACCGATAAAAAGAGACCTGATTGCAATGTGGTGCGGATACGTCAGGGGTGTACGCTGCCTCAAAGATTGTCTGGAGCGGATGGGGATGCAAAAAGCTATCTTCCTTCCAAATTTGTTGACTCTAGCTCAAAAATTGTTAAAGGTGGGGAAAGGGGGGCTGGGGGAGTGGCACCAGATGCTGCAGATCTGTTTATGATTTCAATTGCTATCCTTTTACCAAACTTGGTGACTCTAGCTTAAAAAAAATAAAATATGGTGGAAGGGTGGCTGGTGGCAGTATGAGGGGGTCCGTGGCTTTCACATTTTTTGGGGTTCTACATCAACAATCTTGGCACCAAATTTGGTGGCTTTAGCTCAAAAGCTGTAGAAGATATAGGAGTTTTTGATTTCAAAATGCTGTGGACTGGGAAACGCGGGGTGCGTAGCTAAAAAACTTTGACGCAGTTTTTTGGGGGTCATTAAAAGTTATCTTCCTACCAAATTTGGTGACTCTACCTTTAACACTTTAGCAAAAAGTTGGGGCGGCTAGGGCAGTTTGGATGAGCGTGGCAGCCAATGTTTTTATGCATTTTTTTGGAGGTTGTTATCACCTATCTTGGCACAAAAGTTGGTGGCTCTAGCTCAAAAACTGTAAGAGATATAAGCACTTCTGTTTTTAAACAGCGAGGGGGCTCAGGGTGGAATGGGTATGTGGGGCTCCAAAACTTTGATGCTGTTTTTGGGGGGTCGTTACCAGTTCTCTTCCTTCCAAATTTGGTGCTTCTAGCTGAAACACAATGAAAGATGCATGCATTCCCGTTTTAGCGAAGCATTTGGGCGGTTGGGGGCGTCTAGGGCTGTATGGATTAGCGTGGCATCCAAAGTTTTAATGCATTTTTTTGGGGTTCGTCAACACCTATCGTGGCACCAAATTTGATGGGTCTAGCTCAAAAACTGTAGAAGATATGGCAATTTTTGTTGTTAAACTGCGGGGGGCTGGGGGCGGAATGGGTGGGCGTGGCTCCAAAATTTTCGATGCAGTCTTTTGGGGGTTGTTAAAAGCTATCTTCTCTTTAATTTTTGTAGTTCTAGCTGTAAGGACTTGCGAAATAGCTGGTATTATCGATTTTGCGTTATCGAGCTTATCGATTTGCCAGCCCCCTAGTTATCGTACAACTCCAATCTTAATACTTATATTTGCGTTGCCATAGAGTCTCAAGTCTCTAGCTTGAACGGACAGACACCATGACGGACATTGCACAAACCCAATATACTCTTAACCTTTCGGTATCGAGTATAAAAATAATTTTTAAGTATCGCACGTTTTGATATTCAATTGCACAAAGTTCATGTAACTATCCTTCTAAGTTGGAATGCATCAACCAGGTTAAGGCAAAAGTTCAGACGACAAGAGAAATTAATTGCGGTTGCTTTTTTTATGAACACACACAAAATTTTACCGCTATTGGTTGGCGCTGCACTATAGGGCATTTTGCCCAAAAGCTGTCGTTTATTCATTTTTTAAATGTCCTAATATTAACTAATTGTTATTGCAAATCTCTTGTAAAAATTACATAGTTGGCCGATCTCAATGATTTTTTATACCCTGAACCCATAAAATGGGTAAATCAGGGTATAATGGTTTTGTGCAAAAGTATGTAACAGGCAGAAGGAAGCATCTCCGACCCCATAAAGTATATATATTCTTGATCAGTATCAATAGCCGAGTCGATATGGCCATGTCCGTCTGTCCGTCCGTCTGTCCGTCTGTATGAACGCGTAGATCTCAGAGACTACAAGAGCTAGAGACTTCAGATTTTGAATATAAGTTCTCCTATACTATAAGCAGAACAAGTTTGCTTCAAATTATCGATAACTACTCTGGTTTTCGATATACACATGGAATCGATAACAAAAAACTATCGAATTTGCAAAATGTAAAAATGGGGGTTGGTGTAATGGGTAACGATAGATCTTTTCTCAAAATTTCGTCCAAATCGGTTAAGAAACACCAGAGATATCGTAAAGTTAAGTCAGTTATGAGTTTTGTTTAAAGTGATAATTATTTGAAGCCTACTTTTAGGATGCAAGGATTGCAACTGGGTTCAGGGTATCTTCTGGTCGGGCTATCCCGACTAGAGCCTTCTTACTTGTTTTTTTATGTCTAAGTATTATTAAAAACAAGCTTAGCTCCCAGATTTGGACCTGATATATTGAAAACAAGGGGCGGTAACAAGTCAATTTTTTCAAAATGATTTTCCTTTGGTTCTAACAAACTTGACGCAAAAACAATTCAACATACAAGGGCGTCGCCAGACCTAATGGAAGGGGGGGCAGGCAAAAAAATCTTGAAATAACAAATTTCATATATAGTAATAGTAATAATAATTTTCTAGCGTTCGATGCAAAGTCCTGCAAAATATCTTCCTCCAGCTCGATCTGTTTTTCTCTCACTAAGACTCTATGGGCGCTTAACATACACAAGCCTATAAAATATGAAAAAAGTTTAAAGTTTCAGTTTTTTAATTTTTTATTACCATTAAAGCTACTTTGCCATGTAATGGCATTGCCATTAAAATTTCTAATGATTCCCTGATTTTTGGATAAAATTCTGTTTTGCATTAAGCAAATATTAGGTCGATGTCTTCATTTTGTTTCTCATTCCAATAATTGTGCCAAAGTTCAACCTCGCTTTCAATCGCTTCTAAATTATAAAATGAACTTGCGCCTAAAAGTTGAGCCTTAAGATTGTCCAGACTAATAGTTTTAATATGAGCTGGACTTAGAGCTGTGAGATCGAATGCTTTATTGCTTTCTTTTGGAAATCGCACTTTTATTGATGAAATGAGTGAATCCAGATAGGGTAAAAAAATAGCACGCCGGAAATATTGTGATGTCGTCGTGAAGGGAGGATTTGATCTTCTAGTTTAATTTTCAACAACTCTAGGCACACAAATATTGACTGACACAATCTCAGAAATAGTGTTCCGGATTTCGGAGACTGAGTTAAGATCATTGACTACCAAACTGAGGCGATGACTGGCGCAATGAATAAAAAAAAACTTTTAGAAGATGTGTCTTTTAAAATTTTTTTGACACCTCCAGTTTTTCCGGCCTTTGTAGCGCAGCCATCAAAGACAAGACCAACACATTTAGCTGGGTCTAAATCTATTTCTATAATCAATGTTTTGATGTTTTCAGCAATTGTCCGTGCATCCATTGCCATGAGTTCAACAAATTCTTCAGGTATAATCTTTTTGTTTCGGTCGAAAAATCTGACGCCGATTGAAAGCTGTTCTTTTTCAGCCATGTCTGCTGTCTCATCTGCTAAAATGCTATTTGCAGAAGCTGACTTTATATCTGCACAGATGTAATTTCTTAACACTTGAAATGTCCAAAACTTCATTTTTAACTTGTGAACTTGTATATTTTGCATTCATTTTTCCATCTTCAAAATTTTTAAGGTCCTGATCGTCATCAAAAGTTCATGAAGAACACCTTCAAAATAATGTAAAGATTAAAAATAACTTCCTTTTTATTTTAAACATTCATAGATATTACCTTCATCATTTAATTTGCCACGAAGAGGAAGATAATGGATTCCTTAAAATGAACTTGTGCTGATAATAGATTTTAAAAACTTTTTATTTTCAGAAATAAGTTTTTCATGCCCGCTTTGCATCTGCAAATCAACAGGCGTTTTATATAAAAATGACACATTGTGTAGCCTCTTTGTGCAAACTAGATGATGCATGAAATTTGCAGTATTCGTTTTGTATTTTGTAAAGGGACGAACAACAAACGATGAAGTTAATCCCGGTTTGTTCAGAGGCTTAAAGCCCCTTCACACGGTCGGTTTTTCTGTAGCTTTTTAAAAAAAAAAACCGACGCTCTCGTGTGAACACACAATATATTTTTTAGGTCCGGTCAAAAACCGACGCATAAATGAGAAAAATAGAACGTGTTCTATTTCTGCTCTTCTTGCGTCGGTTAAATTTATTTATGTAAAAAAGGCGTTTTTGGAATTTTTTAGTAATTGTTAGCAAAAAATAAATAAAATAAATATTCTTAGCTTGAGCTAACGAGGATAAAATACAAACAAGCACTTATATGTGTTCGCCTGTATCCATATTAATATTGTTTATTTATATGTTTGTGCTGAATTAAGTAGAAAAGTGTAACCAGATTGTGTAAACACAAAAAGTGATGGGATTTTCAATTTAACCGATGCGAATAATGTGAATGCCATCATTTTTGGTCGGTTTAAAAAAGCTACAGTAAAACCGATCGTGTGAAGGGGGCTTAATTAATATGCAGTTTAGACAAAATGCTCCCTTCAACTTGTGTGAATACACCAACCATAGCTTATACAAATCTAGCCAGGAAAAATTAAATTTACGCTTTAAGTGAGTGGCATCATTAGTTTTTCTACAATACACACATATTTAAACAAGTGTATATATGTATATAGCTGAACGTAGAACTCCATTACATACCTCTATTAATACTGAAAAAGTTTCTAATGTCAAAATTTTCGACCAAATTCTTTACACAAAACAATTGAACAAGATTTACATCAAACAGCTGTTTTGTAAATATTATGATAGAGATGGCAAAATATCAAAAGCTATTGGCGGTAAGAATACGATAGAAAACTATCATTAGATTGCTGTCTCTTGATTACTTCTTTTGAATAAGGTTGCAAACCAAAGCTTTTTGATGTGTAAATAAAAATACCTGGCTACGCCCTTGTCAAAACATCTTGTGTGGCTCCCGAGCTACCAGTTTATGCCAGAACACTTCCCGAAGATATTGATGAGCTGACGGAGGATGCCCTTGAATATTTGTTGGGATATCTTATTAAAAAATTAAAACTCCAACAGGAGGATAAGGAGAACTTTTCATTTAGTTACGTCAACCAAGTTTCGGCAGGATATTTTAAAAAACCATCAAAAGAATTTAAATCAAAAATATTAGAATTAGAAAATAATTTTCTGCACTTTAGTTGTGACAACAACATATCTTTAAAAAATAATATTATTAATATATAAGTAAGTAAAGCCCATGTCGTTTCTTTGGAAAAAAAAAACAAAGAATTGTTCTTTAAAACAAGAATTTTTTTTAGAATTAAGTATTTAAATAAACAAATAAGCTTCAAAAGCCAAAACAAACAAGTAAGAAGGCTCTAGTCGGGATAGCCCGACCAGAAGATACCATGAATCCAGTTGCAGTCCTTGGATCCTAAAAGTATGCTTCAAATAATTATCACTTTAAACAAAACTCATAACTGACTTAACTTTACGATATCTCTAGTGTTTCTTAACCGATTTGGACGAAATTTTAAGAAAAGTTCTATCGTTACCCATTGCACCAACCCCCATTTTTACATTTTGCAAATTCAATAGTTTTTTTTTATCGATTCCATGTGTATATCGAAAACCAGAGTAGTTATCGATAATTTGAAGCAAACTTGTTCTGCTTATGGTATAGGAGAACTTATATTCAAAATCTAAAGTCTCTAGCTCTTGTAGTCTCTGAGATCTACGCGTTCATACAGACGGACAGACAGACAGACGGACAGACGGACAGACGGACGGACAGACGGACATGGCCATATCGACTCGGCTATTGATACTGATCAAGAATATATATACTTTATGGGGTCGGAGATGCTTCCTTCTGCCTGTTACATACTTTTGCACAAAACCATTATACCCTGATTTACCCATTTTATGGGTTCAGGGTATAAAAATAATAGGCAACAAAAAATTGTTAAAAATTTTATTATAAAAGAAAAAAACAAATAAACATAAATTAAAATTAATAATTTCTTTTGTTATATTTATTATATCATTCTGGTCGTAGTTGCAGCAAAAAACTCACATATGTATACACTTATGAGCAAATTCATTACTCTCTCGCTCTCTTCTGTCTTTCTGACACTTAAATAAGAAATCGCGAGCGAGCAAGTGCGGCTACCTTGAGCCAAGGTATACTTAAGAAGGTAGCATTACTCGCTCTCTCGCTCTCTCTTCACTTCTTAAATTGTCAGTCTGTTAGCAGCAGTTGTGAGCGACGCATCTCCGCGGACGATTTTTTCGTGTAAAACTTCTTGTGCTACAGACTTTACGTGTTATTGCAATGGCAACTTTCTCTCTCTCTCTTTCTTCTGTCTTTTTGACACTTAAGTAAGAAGTCGCGAGCGAGCTAGTGCGGCTACCTTCATAAGTATACCTTGCCTTGGCCTGTGTCATGATAAAATTAACATGGTAGTGTCATCAGAGAGAGCCAGATACCAACGTATATGAACGTGTGAGTGCGACAGAGAGCGCCACGTTGCTCTCTTGATTTTACTCTCTTGCTTCTGTTAGGGAATTGTTTTGTATACAAAACTTATAAGTGCGAGTGAGTTAGGTATAAAAAGTCTTTTGATTGTATGCGGTCGAGGCAATTATGTTCCGTTGTAAAAAAAAACAATAATACTAAAAGTTTGAATAAAACGCAAATGATTAAGCAAACGTAATAATTTTACTTAATTTTATCATGACTGCGCTCACAGTAAAAAAGACAGACAACAGAACTCGCAAGTTAGCACATCGAAGGTTTCGTTAAGAACGCAGTATGTTCAAGACGAGCGAGGCATTGAATAAAAAGAAACGCATCGGAGATTAGTCTTAGTGCGACAGCGAACAAGAACGGTTGTTTCGGTTTTACAATATGAACCTTTTAGAGTTTAAATTTAAATATCTTGTAAATATGGCATCGATTGTTGTGCCGCTTTTAGTTTTGGCTTTATTTCTTTTATTATCAATTTTGAATTTAAATTTCTATGATAGAAGTTCTAATAACGGATTTCCAGATTGATGAGCTAAATTTATATTGAAATCTGCACTTAATAGAAAGGATAGGGTAATATAAATTTGGATAAGTAATTGAGCTCCGTCATCAGTTAATGGCAAGAAAATAATGTGAATGAAGTCAGTCATCGTTTTGATGTTTGTATTTGGTGAAATTTAAATGGTCATTATAACGAATTCTTGTCCCTGTGATGTTGATCAAAGTGCAAAGCAAATATTTCCAATTTTAGAAGATGAATAAATGCTTATAATACTTTCTCCTTGAGGAAATATGTCAATAAAAGGTTTTACCGCACTAATTGAATGGCAACTGCTTTCGTTTTCGTCTTGCAAATATTGTTATTTTATTATTTAATGACGTAGATGATATTCGCAAATTTATTGAAACTGCGGCTCTGCATTTCTGTTGAACCACCCATCAAATTGACCGACGTGGTGCAATGCTTCCGCTGCCAAGGGTACGGGCATACTCAGAGATATTGCCAACTAGGCCACAGATGCGTCAAATGCGGTGGTAAGCGCAGCTCAGCTGACTGCACGAAAAGCAAAGGCAATAACGCCGCCTCTTATAGGGGGTGTATTATGTACAAGAAAGCTAAAGCCCTAGCCGCCCCTAAACGCAGCCATTCAGCTGACTTGAAGATAAGGCCACCGCAAACATCAACTATTCCCTCTGTTGACCCAACCTTCAGCTATACCTCAATGGTCAAAGGTGGAAAAAGCGCCCTGAACCAGGCCCCTGACCCTGCTCCCACGCAACCAGGCAACCAAATTTAAGCCATGATGGCACGCATGGAAAACATGTTGGAAAGGTTCATGGAGAAGATGTTCAGCCAGATGACTCAAATGTTCGCCACGCTTGTTAGCAAGCTATACAAGTAAAGCTCCATATCACTATATGGAACGCGAACGGCCTGTGCAAAAACATCCCAGAGGTCGAGCACTTTTTTAAGACCAACCAAATCGATATCCTCCTCCTGTCCGAAACACACTTCACCGATAGATCGTATTTTTGTCTCAATGAATATGATCTAATCTCCGTCAACCATCCCAACGGTATGGCCGATGGCGGTGCAGCAATTCTTGTAAAAAGCGGCATTAAGTATGTTGAGCTGTCTGGCCTACAACAAAACTGGGTGCAATGCGCGCAGATTAGATTGATCTGCCCTATAGGAGATTTCACAGTTGCTGCTGCGTATGTGCCTCCCAGACACAACGTCAAATGTGACGATTGCGGCCAAATCCTGGATGGCCTCGGCGCCAGGATCATCATCGAAGCAAACCTCGCCTCCTATCGTCCTATTAGTCTGCTGGCAATTCTTTCCAAAATTCTCGAACGAGTGTTTCTGCGCAGAATGCTGCCGGTAATTGACGAGACTGGTCTGATCCCCGATCACCAGTTTGGCTTCAGGCACTCACCCCACGAACAATGCCACAGACATGTCGAGCGAATTCAACATGCATTTGAGAATAACAAGTATTGCTGCGCGGTTATGATTGACATCAAACAAGCCTCCGACAGGGTCTGGCACCCCGGCCTGCTCCACAAAATTAAAGCGAATCTCCCTACGCCCTACTTCAACTTGGAGTCTAACTTAATGAATAGACCATTCTATATCAGAGCTTGAGTACCTCAAGGCAGTGTAGTTGGTCCTATTTTATATCGTATTGAGCTAGAGCCACCAAGTTTTGTAGGAAGATAACTGGTTACGACCTCCAAAAAACTGCATCAAAGTTTTAAAGCCACGCCCACCCATTCTTTAGCTTAGCTTTGAAATCAGAAACGCCTACATCTTCCACAGCTTTTAAGCTTGGTGCCAAAATAGGTGATGAATAATGCCTTAAAATTTGGATACCACCCCGACCAAAATTTTGTAGGAGTATAGCAATTAACAACATACCCAGCTCTGCAGCAAAAATTTGGATGCCACCCCCACCCATAACGCCTCCAGCCCCCCTTCCACCACTTTTCACTAGTTTTGAGTTACCAAATTTGGAGGAGCATAGCAATTGACATCACAATGATCTGCATAATAACTTCCTTTCACACTTTTGACAAACTTTGAGCTAGATTCACCAAATTTGTTATGGGGATTGCAATTGACATTCCACAAATATGTGCATAAAAACTTTAGATGCCACCACCACCCATACCGCCCCTAGCCTCCTTCCCCATATTTTACTTACTTTGAGCTAGAGTCACCAAATTTGGTAGGAGGATATCAATTGACAGCCCACAAGGAAAACAAGGCCATGCCTTTAGGATCATGCCACCTTTAACAAACTTTGAGCTAGAGTCACCAAATTTCGTTGGAAGATAGCTTTTTGGCATCCCCATCTGCATCAGACAATCTTTGAGGCAGCGTACCTGCCATATCTGCACCCCATTGTAGTCAGGTCTCTTTTAGCGGTTTAATTACTTGTATATAGTATACTGCAGCCTGTTGCGTCCGACTGCAACGTTTCTACTTGTTATTATATGAATTGGTTTTACTTTTAATTTAATGCACTGTATACACAATTATGTAAAATTGTTCCGTAAAAGAAAATTTAGCTCATAAGCGGTTTGTTTCGGTGTTTAAATGCACTCGACACTATTAGCAAAATTGTAGACCCAAGCCATTAACTTTAAAGTTCTTTCTTTTTCAAATGTTATTAAAAGTGTGCATTTCCTGCAACTTGGGCATCAAATATAAATATAAATAAAAAAACCAGTCATGAAGTGACTAGCTTATTTTGAATTGTGTAACAGACTTTGCTGACATTTAATACAATTTAATTTCATATTTGCAAAGAACTCAAGTTTGGTTTTCCCCTCCGCCTTTAAGCGTGCTTGCAATTTCGCTAATGAAATTTTTATCGTATTTTGGCCTACGCAATGAACTTCAATAACTGCTCTTGGTTTAAATGCTGATGACAGCGTTATTAATTACGCTTAGTGCGTTTTGGCTTGCGTTCTGTATTTACGACTTGTACCACTCCTCAAACATCAATATGTTTTAAAATTAATTAAATAAATTTGTACACCCCCTCCAAACGTAAAGAAGCACTTTTATAAATAGCGTTAAGCCAACCGAAAGATGTTTATTTCCTTTTAAACTCAAAGCTGTTAATATATTTCGCTTACTTTTCAGGCAGCGTGGCTCGACCTCTTGAATTGCTTATTACTTATTAACATTTCTAATTTCGGAGCAATAGCTCAAATAATCTCCAGAGATTTAAGATGTCACGATTTTTCCAGGCGGTTTTGAATATTTCCAGTAATAGATCCAACATGTCCAACTACAGTTCGATATATTTTTAGCTCAAAGGATATTGAAGGTTATAAGAAACCTCTACAAGAAGAATAAAAATGTATCTTCATCATAACGGAATTCTTTAATAAGAGATTGAACTTACGAATGTTGGAAACACGTATAAAAGATAAGTGCTACTTTAGATATGTAGCTCAGTCAACTATGCTAATGAAAATATGCAGTTATTGCAATTATATTGTTGAAAAACATATCCACAATAGCACTGAATAATTTAAGAGTATTTAACAGTTTTCGTCCACCGAAAGTCTGTTTTCTTGTTATTTTAATACACGCATACACAAAAATATATGCAAATAAATATAACGGAAATCTTTAATAAGAGAATGGGCTAGCGAATGTTGGACTTATTAATCAAATGTGAGTGCTACTGTGAACATGTAGTTCAATAAACTATTTATAATTGAAACAATTTCTCAATTTTTGACTTAGCGCCAACAAATATTTGCAAATATCATCTTGAACCACAAAAGCACTTATATGTTATAAGGGTATCCAATATTTTTCATGCGCTTGTTTTCTCAAAAACCGAACAAAATTTTTTCACCTGATTTTACTCTTTATATTTTTCTCATACCGGGCTACTTATATATAAACCGAGTTTAGGAGTTAACTCCAAAACCTAATTTTAAAACAAGTAGAAATGTTGCAGTCGGACGCAACCGACTGTGGTATACTCGATACCAGTAATAAAACCGATAAAAAGAGACCTGATTGCAATGGGGTGCGGATACGGCAGGGGCGTACGCTTCCACAAAGATTGTCTGATGCAGATGGGGGGGCCAAAAAGCTATCTTCCTTCCAAAATTGGTGACTCTAGCTCAAAGTTTGTCTAAGGTAAGGAAAGAGGGGCTATGGGTGGTATGGGGGCGTGGCACACAAATTTTTGCTGCAGATCTATGTATGTACACTGATAGAAAAAAGCCGTGCTAAAATTAAGTACGAATGAACATGAATTAAGTATTTTCGATTCAAGTATTTCGTTCTTGATTTAAGAATGGAATACTTGAAATGAATACACAAATACTTAAAACAAGAATGGAATACTTAAAATGAGTGTGAAAATACTTAATTCAAGTACAAAAGTTCTTTAAACAAGAAAAAGTGAACTTGAATCAAGTATAATTAAAGGAATACTGAAATCGAGTACGAAGTTCTTGATTCAAGTACGAGTTTCGGGTTCAAGCTCCCCAGGGGATTTTTTTAACGTTTTTTTTGGGACAAGTAACTTTTGTTATAATTTTGTTAAAAATTTGTTATTAGCTAACAAGTTTCATAAAAGCTGATCTCAATCATGTTCACGTAACATGAACATTAACTGCAGTGAAAATGTGTTTTGAATTGTCTCACCAGCTAAGGCACTCGACGCCGCGGCGCGCCGTTACAAGAGATCTAAGGTATAAACCAAACAATTTTTCAATGGTTGTATCTAATTTCCTACATTTCTAGCATAATTATGACATGATTGGCAGCTTTAAAATGTCGTAGCTGCGCTTTGTATATATCTTAAAATTTCAGGAATTAATAAAATGAAGCATAGTCATACATTGATCAAGTATTGTCACACTTGGATCAACTACACAAATTCTTGGAGAAAGAATTGTAAAAGTATATTTAATTGTTTATTATATCGATAACGGCATGAACTATCATACGGTCAGAATGTTCGAGCTAGCAATAGTTCATGCGATATCATCACGAAAATGAGATCGGAACCAACGAGAGAACAAGTTCCCTGCGGAGCGGGATTCTTGGCGTGGGCACAGAGAGACAGCAAGCAGCGGATCGTGGCTTAAGACTATGAACAATTAGAACAACTTAAGAAATAAAATAAAGAAGAAACAATATTACGAAAAAACAACAGAGGCATCACTCTTTACAGAATAAAAATACTTTTTTTATGAACTTACGTTTTAAGAACTCAAAAGCTTAAATCGAGTTCAATCAGTACTTGAATCAAGATTTTAAGAACTAAATTCAAGTTTAAAGAGAACTTACATCAAGAACAAACGAACTTAAGAAACCATACTTGAATCAAGTACGACATTCTCGGTTACTTCCGTACTTAGTGAGAAATCAAGTTCGAATTGTTGGGTTTTAAGTACGGAATACTTGATTTTTTCTATCAATGTATATTTCAATTGCTATCCTCCTACCAAATATAGTGACTCTAGCTCAAAGTTAGTAGAATTTGGAGGAAGGGGTGCTGGAGGCGGTATGAGTTGGGGCGGCTTCCAATTTTATTGGGTTTCTACATCAACAAACTTGGCACCAAATTTAATGGCTTTAGCTCAAAAGCTGTGGAAAATAAAGGCATTTCTGTTTTTTAACTGCGGAGGATTGGGGATCGGGCGCCTGGCTCCAAACATTTGATGGAGTTTTTTGGGGATCGCTAATAGTTATCTTACTGACTCCAGCTCAAAGACTATGGAAGATACACGCACTACCGTTTATAGCGAAGCGTTGGGATGGTTGAGGGCGGATAGGGCAGTATGGATGGGCGTGTCATCCAAAGTTTTTATGAATTTGGTTGGGGATCGTCAACACCTATCTTGGCACCAAATTTGATGGCTCTAGCTCAAAAACTGTAGAAGATATGGGCATTTTTAGTCTTAAACTGCGGGGGGCTGGGGGCGGCATGGGTGGGCGTGGCTCCAAAATTTTTGTTGCATTTTTTTGGGGATTGATAGTAGCTATTTTCTCCCTTAATTTGGTAGTTCTAGCTGTAAGGGCGTGCGAAAAAGCTGGATTTTTCGATTTTGAGTTATAGAGTTTGTCGATTTGCCAGCCCCCTAGTTATCCTAGAGCTCCAATCTTTACACTTTAATTTACTTTACCATAGATAAAGACATTGGCAAAGTTTCAAGTCTCTAGCTTGAAGGGTGTGGAAAAAAGTTGCGTTCATACAGACGGACAGGCGGACAGACACCATGACGGACATTGCACAAACCCAATACATATACTCTTATTTTTGGTATCGAGTATAAAAATAAATCCAATATGTGTGCTAACAAAAAAGTTATAAATAAACCTGTAAGAAGGCTCTAGTCGGGAGAGCCCAACTAAAAGATACCCTGAACCCAGTTGCAAAATATTTTACTCCATGCGCCCTAAAAGTGTGCTTCAAATAATAATCGATTGGAACAAAACTTAAAACTGCTCGGCGTAGAAGCACCCAGACACCTACTCCATCTAGAGACTTGCACCTTTGGACCCCGGATGTTGCTGAACTGGTCACTGAAAAGAGACGTCCCAGGGGTATTTGGTTTGCGTCACACAGCCCCTTTGATAAAAACCGGCTTAACAGAGCATCCAAACAATTTAAAGAGCTGTTGCTGCTCCTAAGAAGAAGCGCGCTTGACGAATTTCTGGAGAACGTTGAGCCTGGTGACTCTCAGCACAATCTCTGGCAAGTTACGCGGCATATTAGTAGGCCTGTCAAGAGAGCTGTGCCAGCTAAAAATGCAAGCGGTGAATGGTACCGGTCCAACAGCGAACGTGCCGAGGCTTTTGCGGACCACCTTTATAACGCCTTCTCGCCCTTCGCGAGATGCTCAGCTGAGGACACCGAGGTCACTAGATTTCTTGAATCCCCAAGGCCCTGCGACTCGTCAATCCCTCCAGCTTTTTATGTAGAAATTGAGCAAGACATCGCCTCGCTCAAATGCAGCAAGTCACCTGGCTTTGATGGTATCGAAGCCTTGGCGCTTCAAATGCTCCCACCTTCCTGCACTCAGCTGTTATGCAGAACATTCAATCGATGTATGGAAATTGGGCACTTCCCTGCGCAATGGAAATGTGCGGAAGTGATTCTGATACCCAAGCCAGGCAGGCCTGAAGCAAACCTCGCCTCCTATCGTCCAATTAGTTTACTGGCAATTCTTTTCAAATTACTTGAACGAGTGTTTCTGCGCAGAATGTTGCCGGTTAATGATGAGGCTGGTTTGATCCTTGATCACCAGTTTGGCTTCAGGCGCTCGCATGGGACCCCCGAACATTGCTATAGACTTGTCGAGAGAATTCTGCATGCTTTTGAAAACAAGAAGTATTGCTGCGCGGTTATGCTTGACATCAAGCAAGCGTTTGACAGGGTCTGGCATCCCGGCCTGCTACACAAAATTAAAGCCAATCTGCCTACGCCCTTCTTCAACTTCGTGGAGTCTTACATCATGAATCGACTTTTTTATGTCAGATGCGGTGAAGCAACATCAGACTGGAGTGCCTCAAGGCAGTGAACTTGGTCCTATTTTATATACCTTGTACACAGCCGACATGCCCATCTACCGTAACGAGAACCTGACCGTAGCCACATACGCTGATGACACCGCCTTCCTTTCCACCGCTTCTATTCCCCAACATGCCTCCGATTTGGTACAACAGCAGTTAAATCTGCTAGACGATCGGCTGAACAGAATATTGCCGTCAACCAGGAAAAATCAACACGAACCACGTTCGCTCTGCGCTTGGGTAATTGTCCGCCTGTCTTTTTAGACGGATCAGTGATTCCTGAGGAGGCAACTCCAAAATACCTCGGGATCACTCTGGATAGGAGGCTCACTTGGCGTACGAACCTCGCTCGCAAACGTAAGCAGGCTGACATTAGGATGAAAAAACTCTTCTGGCTTATCGGTAGGCAGTCCAAAATGAAACTTAGTGTGAAGTAACAAGTTTACAAGGCCATTCTCAGGCCCATCTGGTCTTATGGCATCCAGCTGTGGGGGACCGCGAGCATGAGCAATCGGATGTTGACCCAAAGGTTTCAGAACAAAGCACTCCGAGTTATATCAGGTGCCCACGTGTACCATGACAACGCCACTATTCACGGCCAACTACGCATGCCAATGGTCAAGGAGGTCATCTCAAAGTTAAGTGTCAGCTACATTGTCAGACTACACAATCACCCCAGCAATCTAGCTCTTTCCCTCCTTGACAACAGTCTTACCACCAGAAGCCTCCAGAGGACACACCCGCTTGACCTCCCACACCTGGTTGACGTCTGATCCTCGCCCCACACTAGCTCCTAATTCACCCAATGATACCTTAACTTAAATTTAATTACTGCCATGATTCAAGCCATATAATTTAATTATTGCCCACACGGGGCAAATCTTAAATAAAATCACTCTGAACCCCAAAAAAAAAGTTCTATCGTTACCTATTTATTCATCCCCCATTTTTACATATCTAAATTGATATTTTTTGTAATCGATTCCATGTGTAAATCGGAAACCAGAATAGTTATCGATAATTTGAAACAAACTTGTTCTGCTCATGGTATAGGAGAACTTATATTCAAAGCCTGAAGTCTCTAGCTCTTGTCTAGTCTAGTCTCTGAGAGCTAAGCGTTCATACAGACGGATAGACGGATATGGCCATATCGACGCGGCTATACTTTATGGGGTCGGAGATTCTTCCTTCTGCCTGTTACACACTTTTGCACAAAACCATTATACCGTGATTTACCCATTTTTATGGATTCAGGGTATAAAAACAACGAAAATCGTGTTTTTGGCTCCAATAAAGTTTTCCTACACCGTACTGGGCTCAGACTTTAGCTCCATACCAAATGCGAAATTGTTAACGGTTGTTTTTGAATGTATGCAGAGGCTTGTCTAGACAACTGTTAGAAGCAAATTATAGAGATTTTTGTGTGCATAAGAATAAAACTGGGCAGATCTTGCTTCGAAATGCCAGGAAAATACATGAGTATTGAGGAACGCCAGCAAATTTTAAACATGCACGTCAAACAGCAAAAATCTTACTCTGAAATTGCTAAGATTTTATGCCGCAGTCGTTCCACTATCCAATCCGTCATTGGGAGGTTCAAATACGAAGGACGGGTGGAGAATATGCCAAAATCCGAAATGTCAAAAAGTTGGACGAGAAGGGATGAGTTGGCTATTAAGCGAATGTTGGCCTCGGATTCATTCATTAGCGCAAATAATAATCGTGAAGAGCTTCTTCGATCAAGTCGACTTCGGGTGTGGAGAAGAACAGGAGAATCATTAAACCCAAAAAACATAATTAAGACAATTAAGCACGATGGTGGGGGAGTAATGGTTGGGGGTTGTATAGCAAGTGGACTCGGTAGCTTTGAAATAATTGAGGGAATAATGGACCATGAAGTTTAGATATATTAAAAAAAATTTGGGGCCAAGCGTGGAAAAGTTGGGAGTATCCGGCTCATATTACTTTCAGCATGATAATGACCCAACGAACATGGCACGCAATACAAGAATGTATCTTGCATACAAAACGCCACATTTGCTGAAAACTTCACCGCAGAGTCCTGATCTTAATCCGATTGAGCAGTGCTGACATATGTTGACAAAAAAGATTCGGAATCACCATATTAAATCAAAATCAAGGCTAATTGAGGTTTTGAAAGAGGAGTGGTCGAAAATTGACCGATCCTATAAGAAAAGCTGTTATTATCCATGCCAAACCCATTAAAGGCGGTCATATTTTTATTTTTATAATATCATAATATAATATAAAATAAATAATTATAATATCTGAAATAAAGTTCAAAATTAAGATACAAAATTTAAATCGTCAGCGTTAAAGCTCTGGGAAATTCCAAATAAATATAACTGGTCCAACATTTGTTGCGTGGATTGGAAAAACCCAGAAAAACCCAATCAGACCAGTGGAAGATTATTGATTAGTGGTTATGATTAGATAAGGCAGAAAGGATAGATCGTTTTAGTACTGGAATTGAGGTCTCCAAAGAGTTACGGGAATAAAGCCGGTTAAAGTCTGAACAAATAACACGAAATGGTTCATGAATTAAATAGTTGCTCGAGCACCGATCGAGGCTAAGTGGTGTGAAGTACTGGGTGGATCTAATTGGAACAGTTAAATTTATGTGACTCAAAAGAACTGAAGAGTCGATTTCTCCATTAAGTAGATTAGTGATAAATACTACACCATGCATAATTCTACGGTTCAAGAGGGAAGGAAGATTAATTAAAAGACGTCTACTTGAATACGGGGGTAGGTCTATCCCAGGAACTTAGTTAAAACTTCTAAGCGCAAACAGAAGGAATTTCCTCTGCACAGATTCAATTCTATCCTGGTGAATCCTGGTGAATAGTGGTTTGGTGGTGTAGGGATCATTGAACTCTATTGACCACCGCTTGATGAAACCAAGAACGTTTATGGCCTTATTGACCATCGACGATATGTGAGAATCAAATTTTAATTTGCTATCAAGAATGATGCCTAAATCTTTAATTTCAAAAACGCGGACAAGTGGTGAAGCATCAAGCACGTAGTGAGCAGTATGAGGGGTACCTCTACAAAAAGTCATGATTTTACATTTTGAACAATTTAAATTTAGTAAGTTATAACGGCACCAAGCCGATAGTGCTCACAAGTCCGACTGTAGTAAGTCCGACTAAGAGAATCATCATTATAGGTGAAACATAGCTTTACATCATCAGCAAACATAAAAACACGAGAATTAGTAATAACAGCAGGAAGATCGTTAATAAAAAGATTAAATAGCAATGGTCCCATGTGAGTCAAAAATAGATTTGGATACAGAAGATTTAAAAACTACTTTTTGTGTTCGGCCACACAAGTACTCAGAAAGCCACGACAGGAGTTTTGCTGGAAATCCAATAATATTTCATTTTTGAAGCAACAAAGAATGACTAACAGAATCAAATGCCTTACTAAAATCTGTGTAAACGACGTCAGTTTGCATTTTGTCCTGAAGCCCTTTGATAACAAGTGAGGTAAACTCAAGAAGGTTGGTGGTAGTAGATCTTCGCCTAACAAAACCGTGTTGATATGGGGATAAAATTGAACTACATATGTGCTGCAATTGGGAGCATATAATTTTTTCAAAGACTTTCGGAATGGCAGACAGCTTAGATATTCCCCTATAGTTTTTAACGTTGGACTTATAATAAATAAAGGTTACCCAACTAAATATTAAGATTATTTTAATTTTTATTTTTAAGAATATTTCTTAGATAATAAGTTAAGTGTACGAAGACTTTATTGGAGCCAAAAGCGAGCCTGTTTGTTTCTTTTTATTTATAATTTTTTTTGTTAGCAAACATATTGGATTTGTTTTTTCTGATTTATAAAGTTAAATAATAAATTAAAACATATTGGATTTGTTTTTTCTGATTTATAAATATAAATAATATATTTAAAAAAACGGCATTAAAAAATTTTTTATTTAGCATTTTTTTTTTTCTTTTTATGTCAAAGAAAACTTAGTTGCTGTACGAAGACATTAATGATACACTGTATAATGATACACTGCATAATTTCATTAGCATAATGAAGCTGACGCTAAGTTAACTTATATGAAATTGCATCAATTATAAGTAGTTGATTGAACTACATATCTACAGTAGCACTTATTTTATTAGTGTGTGCCACATTCGTTAGAACATTCCCTTATTAAAGAATTGCGTTAAATTACTTTTCGAGTATGTGTGTGTAGGCGTGTAAACTGACAAAAAGAAAATAGAATTGCGGTGGACGTTGAATATTAAATACTACTATAACAATTGCTCAGTGCTATTATGGATATATTGTTCAAGAATATATTTGAAATAATTGCATATTTTGACTACCATAAGTTAACAATTAAGAAAAAGCTTAAAATAAATATACTCGATTGAACTTCTTATTTACAGTAGCACTTATATTTTAACTAACATTCGTTAGCTCATTCTATTGTTAAAGAAATCTGTTATGTTAGTAAGAGAGTAAAAGTGTTAACTCGATTCGTGCGTCGGAGCTGACACACACAATTTGTTTTTTTTTAAATGTTTGAACTTTTTGTGTGTTGGATTTTGCATCAAGAAATCGATAGGTTAATTAAGCGTAAGCATTTCTCCAAATGTATTTATGGGTTTTGCCTTGTTCCGTATCCAAAAGCTTTAAGGCCAATGATACGATAGATAGACTACTTAGTTTCCAGCTTCAAGCACAGGCTACAGGTCAATTAGTAAAAAAGGCTGCCAAGCGAAATGTTCTCGTTTAGTGTCGGGCCAGTCTACTGTGTTTTACATTCTGGTCCGCAGACCGAAGCCAATCAACGCCAATAGCTTCTTACGTAAGCGTGCATTTAAACTGTGCAGCTTGGTACATGCTTTAAAGGTATAAACCTTGCTCACAACCACAGGCTCACTTCACTCCAAAGTTAGTGAATACTTTTTTTACGCAATTAATGTGCTTCAGTTACCTAGTCTGAAAATCAAATTGCTTAATAATTTTTAAGATCTAGAGCTAGACTAACGAAGCACATTTTTAAAGTTTTGGGCGTAGCGCACCAATCTTAACACGTTGTGTGACGCATATGTAGACCAAAATATTTGCATAGTTCCAAATACAAAATTTTAAGGAGAAAGAAACATTTTTTTTAACGCTCATCCTTTAAAACCAAGCAACGAATTTTTTTTTTTTTTTATGCCAATTTTGCCCAATATAATCTTACTAGTTTTGTTACATTTTGTTGCAAGCATTACATATAATTTCTGTAGTGGAATGATTTTTGCATACGAATTAATTATAGCTCTAACATTTATTTATTTATTTATTGTCAGCTATGATAAGGAGATAAAACTGAACAACATAAGTGCTGCAATTGAGAGCATATAATTTTTTCAAAGACTTTCGGAATGGCAGATAACTTTGATTACCCCTATAGCTTTTAACGTTAGACTTAGAAGAATTTGTATGAAGTGGAATAATAAAAGATTCTTTCCATATACCAGGAAACACAGCTGAGTCAACCGATAAGTTAAATAATTTATGTAAAGGTTTACAAAGTGAATCCGCACAGTATCTAAGTATGCAAACTGGCACTCCATCTGGACCAGGCAAGAAGCCTGGTTTGATAGAGTTAAGGTCACTTAGCAGCGTACACTCAGTTATAACGGGGACATATATACAATTTGAGGTTTGCACTTGAAAAGGATAGGATTTATTGCGACTATATAAACTCGATGAGTATACTGATTGAAAATACTCAGCAAATAGATCAGCCACTGCTTGATCGGGACTTGCTTATGTATTATCAAGGTAAACCGAGGATGGCAAGCATGAAGATTTACGTTTTGAGTTAACAAATTTATAAAACTGTTTGGGATCGCGGGAAAAGTTAGATCTGCAACGATTGAGATAATTGTTATAACAAAAAGTGTTTCGGAAATAAAATTTCACTTTGCAATTATATACGAGGATAAATCTATAGAATTTCCAGATTTTTTATAATAAATCTATAGAATTTCCAGATTTTTTAAATTTTTTTATAGGATCTTGTTTTCAAGTTTTTTAATTTTAATTTAATTAATGCGAATTCAAGGTCTTGTAAAAAATGGTGATGGCAGTTTCTATATCACTACAAGAATAATGGTGAGACCAATTAGTATGCTGAAGAAGGTCATTTAATTTAGTAAAGTTAGTTTTACGAAAACATCGGGTCTTTAAAGAATTGTTATATGCTGGTCTAAGGTTAACAAGTAAGAAGGTTCTAGTCGGGATAGCCCGACCAGAAGATACCCTGAGCCCAGTTGCAGTCCTTGCATCCTAAAAGTATGCTTCAAATAATTATCACTTTAAACAAAACTCATAACTGACTTAACTTTACGATATCTCTGGTGTTTTTTAGCCGATTTGGAAAAAATTTTGAGAAAAGGTCTATCGTTACCCATTACACCAACCCCCATTTTTACATTTTGCAAATTCAATAGTTTTTTGTTATCAATTCCATGTGTATATCGAAAACCAGAGTAGTTATCGATAATTTGAAGCAAACTTGTTCTGCTCATGGTATAGGAGAACTTATATTCAAAATCTGAAGTCTCTAGCTCTTGTAGTCTCTGAGATCTACGCGTTCATACAGACGGACAGACGGACGGACAGACGGACATGGCCATATCGTAACTAGGGGGCTGGCAAATCGATAAACTCGATAAAGCAAACTCGATAGATCCAGCTATTTCGCAAGCCCTTACAGCTAGAGCTACCAAATTTGGAGAGAAAATAGCTACTAACAACCCCCAAAAAAATGCATCAAATTTTAGAGCCACGCCCACCCATGCCGCGCCCAGCCCCCCGCAGTTTAACACTAAAAATGCCCATATCTTGTACAGTTTTTGAGCTAGAGCCATCAAATTTGGTGCCAAGATAGGTGTTGACGATCCCCAATCCAAATCATAAAAACTTTGGCTGCCACGCCCATCTATACTGCCCTAGCCCCCCTCAACTGCCACAACGCTTCGCTTAAAACAGTAGTGCGTGTATCTTCCAAAGTGTTTGAGCTAGAGTCACAAAATTTGGTAGGTAGATAACTGGTAACAACCCCCCAAAAACAGCATCAAAGTTTTGGAGCGCCCACCTACCCATTCCGCCCCCAGCCACCTCGCAGCTTAAAAACAGAAATGCTTATATCTATTACAGTTTTTAAGCTAGAACCACCAAATTTTGTGCCAAGATAGGTGATTACAACCTCCAAAAAAATGCATAAAAACATTGGCTGCCACGCTCATCCAAACTGCCCTAGCCGCCCCAACTTTTTGCTAAAAACGGGAATGCTTGCATCTTTCATAGTGTTAAAGGTAGAGTCACCAAATTTGGTAGGAAGATAACTTTTAATGACCCCCAAAAAACTGCGTCAATGTTTTTTAGCTACGCACCCCGCGTTTCCCAGTCCACAGCATTTTGAAATCAAAAACTCCTATATCTTCAGATATATTAGGTTTTAACCAGGTTTCTGTGAATGCAACTATCTGTGAATCAAAGGACAAACTGTTTACATAAAGTTCACAAAGTTTAGTGTTAAGGCCTCGAACATTTTGATAGGCCAAGCTAACTAATTTTGTTGGTTTTTAAAGTTCAAGCAAAAAGTAGGGTGCTAGAATGAAGTAAGAAAGTGTCTATGCAATGAGCACTATAGAAACGGTAAAAATCAGAAGAGCGTGAGCGCGCTAGCAGATTTATCCGCACGTACGTCGGATAAGAGCGGACGAAAGCGGGAGAGGACTTATGCTGGAAAGCAAGAGCAAGAAAAATAGACAAGCTGTTTGTTGTTAGTAGACGAAGGAACACAGAGTATGCAAAAGCAAATATATGTATGTATATACGTTTGTTTTCTATATTTCAAAGCACTGCAGCGTAAGTTCTACTGCAAATTAAAATGAGATTCAAGTCAACAATCAATTGATGCACAGAAACATATATGTAACGTATATTTGCGATCACTGCCAGAATTGTTTACCAAATAAAACCAATTAAAACTCCGTAAACACACACAAGAAAACAATATAATATTGGGAGCACTCAAAAACACAGCCGTCACCAACGAAAGACAAAGCTTAATTTTGTTTTGTATTTTGTGCTGTTATCTATTTGCGGAGTTTTCAATCAGTGTACTCATCGAGCTTGTATATTCGCAATAATTCCTATCCTTTTCAAGTGCAAACCTCAAATTGTATATATGTCCCAGTTATGACTGAGTGTACGCTGCTAAGTGACCAGATTGTATACTTAGATACAGTGCGGATTCACTTTGTAAACCTTTACATAAATTATTTAACTTATCGGTTGACTCAGCTGTGTTTCCTGGTATATGGAAGGAATATTTTATTATTCCACTTCATAAAAGTTCTTCTAAGTCTAACGTTAAAAACTATAGGGGTATATCAAAGTTATCTGCCATTCCGAAAGTCTTTGAAAAAATTCTATGCTCTCAATTGCAGCACTTATGTAGTTCAATTTTATCTCCTTATCAACACGGTTTTGTTAGGCGAAGATCTACTACCACTAACCTTCTTGAGTTTACCTCACTAGTTATCAAAGGGTTTCAGGACAAAATGCTAACTGACGTCGTTTACACAGATTTTAGTAAGGTATTTGATTCTGTTAGTCATTCTTTGTTGCTTCAAAAATTAAATATTATTGGATTTCCAGCAAAACTCTTGTCGTGGCTTTCTGAGTACTTGTGTGGCCGAACACAAAAAGTAGTTTTTAAATCTTCTGTATCCAAATCTATTTTTGTTGACTCTGGTGTCCCTCAGGGGAGTCACCTAGGACCATTGCTATTTAATCTCTTTATTAACGATCTTCCTGCTGTTATTAATAATTCTCGTGTATTAATGTTTGCTGATGATGTAAAGCTATGTTTCACCTATAATGATGATTCTCTATGTAACTTACTACAGTCGGACTTGGGAGCACTGTCGGCTTGGTGCCGTTATAACTTACTAAATTTAAATTGTTCAAAATGTAAAATCATGACTTTTTGTAGAGGTACCCCAAATACTGCTCACTACGTGCTTGATGCTTCACCACTTGTCCGCGTTTTTGAAATTAAAGATTTCGGCATCATTCTTGATAGCAAATTAAAATTTGATTCTCACATATCGTCGATGGTCAATAAGGCCATAAACGTTCTTGGCTTCATCAAGCGGTGGTCAAGAGAGTTTGATGATTCCTACACCACTAAAACGCTATATACATTCCTAGTACGTCCCATCCTGGAGTATGGATCTTGTGTGTGGTCCCCGCAATACGGGATTCACCAGGATAGAATTGAGTCTGTGCAGAGGAAATTTCTTCTGTTTGCGCTCAGATGTTTTAACTGGGTTCCTGGAATAGACCTACCCCCCTATTCAAGTATACTTCTTTTAATCAATCTTCCTTCCCTGTTGAACCGTAGAATTATGCATCGTGTAGTATTTATCACTAATCTATTTAATGGTGAATACGACACATCAGTTCTTTTAAGTCGAATAAAATTAAATGTCCCCATTAGATCAACACGTAACTTTTTACCTCTTAGCCTCGATCGTTGCTCGAGCAACTATTTAATTCATGAACCATTTCGTGTATTATGTTCTGACTATAACAAGCTTTATTCTCTTGTCTCTCTAGAGACCTCGACTCCAGTACTAAAACGATGTATCCTTTCTGCATTATCTAATAGTAACCACTAATCACTAACCTACCACTGGTCTGATTGGGTTTTTCTGGGCTTTTCCCAATCCACGAAACAAATGTTGGGCCACTTATGTTCTTGTTGGATTTCCCAGAGCTTTAACGTTAACTTTATAATTTTTTCAACCTTAATTTACTTTCAGAACTACATATAATTTTAAATTTAACTTTAAACTTAATTATTTTTATTATAATTATTTTAAATTAATTTTATTTTCTTGTCAGCTGCTCATAGCTGGCACTTAATAAATAAATAAAAAATAAATAAATAAATAAACATGTTTTTACAGAAATAACAACGGGCTCTCTTTATGACATTTACACAGATCTGCATTAAAAATTTGGAAGCCACGCCACCCCCTTACCACCCCTGACCCCTTCCAACACCTTTCACAAACTTTGAGCTAGAGTCACCAAATTTGAAGAGGATAGAAATTCTCATCCCACTAAGATCTGCAGCAAATATTTGGACGCCAAGTGATTTTTCTGCAATGCAAAATTAAGGAAAACGCTTGCCCAGGAGTATTCCAAAAGCGACCAAAGCTGGTGCGATGATGTTATATTTTTAGATGAAAGTAAATTTAACATTTTTGGCAGTGATGGCAAAACTGGGGTTTGGCGGGAATCAAAAACCACAAAACTCTTATAGGGCCAGCATATCACGAGCTCGCCGATCTGCCCTATCTGATTTATAGACGAATCGAAGAACTCTGCTAATATTTTGGAATCTACGCAGCGGCATTGTTGCTTTGAATATGGGCCTTACTTTCAGATCGACCCATAAACACTTCAAAGCTTCACCACAAGAGCGATACACTCCAGCTCATAACAGCAATCCAAAATATGCATTAAAGAAAGCATGGTTAATTTCCTTCCAAGCTCCTTCAAAAACTTTTATACCTATTTATTAATGTATAAATATTGTTTATTAAACAAGATTAAACTGAACTAAAAGACATGTGGGTACGTCAATCAGTTTATTTGCATGATTGTATGAGACTTAATGAACATGGTTCTAAATGTTGCTTGCGGAACACTAAAAAATTGTAATGGGCAAAATTTGCTCAAAATACAAGATTCTCTACTTTTTCGATGGAGAGTCCTTGGTGGAGCCACAATATTTATTTTCACAACAGTGCTAAATATATCCCTAAAAAAATAATTGTCAAGAAATTTCACGCCGATATCGCTAAATATACGCCAGTAACGTACAGCTAAAAACGAGTTTGGGGTTAAGCCCTCAACCTATGAAATAGGATAAAAGGTGTTTTGTGCAGATGATATGAAAGCTAGACTTTCCAGGCTTTCTCCCAAACCAAAGGTAGAACTATTATCTTCTTTTTCATATAGTATAAACACCACTGAGCCGAAAGTTATATAGACTTAAAACCGACATCAAACTTCAGGCATTTTTACCAAAAAAAGTATCCAATGAAAATGAAACCATGAATTTCTTTAATTTGTTCATTAATCGTAAAATCATAATAGTTGAGACTGTTTCAGAAATGATATACAATTCCCACTCACACATATAAAGGTGCAGCATATCAGTACTCATATGCTGTTCATTAATACTCTTACTTGTTTTTAGTTTTATGACACTAGCTTACAATTTGCCAACTCAACTTCCATACAGTTATGCGAAATTGCACACAAATTCCGAAAGTGAAGTTCAGTAGTGCATTTTTGTCGATGACGTTTGCCTCGGCGACTGAAAAAGGGAAAATATCAAAAATATCAAAAACCTCGACAAGCACATACACTCAAATACAAAAAATTTTTACAGTTATTGGTTGTCCTACGATTGACGACGAGCGCAAGGGCAAGTGAAACAAAAACGTCTGCAACATGCTATTCGCTTTCGCGCTCGCTCACACCTACTGAAGCGAAGTCAAAACCCGGCAGTATTGCAGTATCTCACGTTTTGGTATTCAATTGCACAAAGTTCATAGTTCAAGTTTATACAACCCTCCTAAGTTGGAATGCTTCAAGCAGATTAAGGCAAAAGTTGAGACGACAAAAGGTGCTACAATTATGTTTTTCTTGTTTTTGAAACACACACAAATTTGTATCGTTATTGGTTGCGGCTGCACGTTTATGTTTATTTTATGTTTAGTTAACAGATCTCGATGATTTATTCCAAAAATGTTTGTATAATAATATCAAGCTTAACTTCCAGATTTGGACCAGATATGTTGAAAAACCTGGGGCGATAAGAAGCCTATTTTATAACAATTATTTTCCTTTCGTTCTTAGAAACTTAACGCAAAATCCAAATCAAACAAGCGGAAACGTTGCCGTCGGACCCAACCTACTGCGGTATACTAGGGCAGTATGGATTGGCATCGAAAAAAAAAATGTTAATGCCACACACATATACATAATACGCTCCACCGCCTCTTTAAAAACTGGATGCGAGGCATCTAAATTTTTGCTTCAGATCTTTGGGGGTTGTCAATTGCTTTTGTACTACCAAATTTGGTGACTCTTGCTCAAAGTAAGTAAAATATGGTGGAAAGGGTGCTGGGACGGAATGGGGGTGGGGCGTGGCATCCAAATTTTAGCTATATATCTGTGTATGATGTTAAATACTATCCTCCTACCAAATTTGACGACTCTAGCTCAAAGTAAGTAAATTTATGTACCAGAGCGCTGGGTATTGGCGGTATTGGTGGGGGTGACATCCAAATTTTATGGGATTCTTCATCATCACTCTTGGCACTAAATTTGCTGGCTCCAGCTGAAAAGCTGTAGAAGATATAGGCTTTTCTGATTTAACTCTAAGGGGGGCTATGGGTGGAATGGGTGGGAGTGGCTCCAAAATTTTGCATGCAATATTTTGGGGGTTGTTAGTAACTTTCTTCTTCTTTTTTTTTTGGTATTTCTATATGTAAGAGCGTGCGAAATAGGAGGACATTACAAAAACCCAATGTACTCTTTACCTTCGGACCGAGCATAAAAATTGACAGTAGGATTTCAAAAGTATATTGAGAAAGCAAAGTGTAGTTAGAAATTTTGACATTCAGTCAAGCCAGGTTATTACGTGTGGAACTCAAATAAATATCAACAAGTGGAAACGATCAATCGAACGCAACCGACTGCAAAATAATTGACACAAGTAATTAAACCAAAAAAAGGTGTACGCTGCCTTAAAGATTGTCTGGTGCTGATGGGATGCCAAGTTTGGTGACTCTAGCTTAAACACTTTTGAAGATACAAGCATTCCTGTTTTTAGCGAAGCGTTGGGGCGGTTATGGGCGGCTAGGGCAGTATTGATGGGTATGGCATCCAAAGCTTATTTTGAATTATTGCATTGCCAGCCCCCTAGTTATCGTAGAACCCCAATCTTAATCTAAATCGTTATCTTCCACGGCCATAGATAAAGACATTTGGAAAGTTTCAAGTCTCTAGCTTGAAGGGTGTGGCAAAAAGTTGCGCACATACGGACACACAGACGGACAGACGAACAAACACCATGACGGACATTGCACAAACTCAATATACTCTTTACCTTCGGTATTGTGAATGAAGAGACCTGATTACAAAGGGGTGTGGATACGGCAGTGATATAAGGTGCCTCAAAGGTTATCTGATGCAGATGGGGATGCCAAAAAGCTATTTTTCTTCCAAATTTGGTGACTCTAGCTCAAAGTTTTTAAAAGTGTGAAAGTGAGTTTGGGGAAGGCATGGGGGCGTGGCATCCAATGTTTTTATACACATTTTTGTTGGATGTCAATTGCTACCCTTGTGGGTTATCAATTGGTGACTCTAGCCTAAAGTTTGTTAAATATAGTAATGAGAGCATGGGGCTGTATGGCGCGTGGCATCCTCATATTTGCTGCAGATCTGTGTATGATGTCAATTGCTATCCTTATACCAAATTTGATGACTCTCGCTCAATGTTAGTAAAATATGTGGAAAGTGGTGCTGTGGGCGGCATGGTTGGGGGGCGGCATCCAAATTGTTTGGGCTTCTTCATCACCAATCTTGCACCAAATTTGGTGGCTTTAGCTCAAAAGCTGTGGAACAAGGGAGGCATGGCTCCAAAACTTTGCTGCAGTTTTTCGGTGGTCGTTACCAGTTATCTTCCTTTCAAATTTAGTGACTCAAGCTCAAAAGCTGTGGAAGATAAAGGCTGTGGAACGGTGGGAGCATTACCGTTTTTATCGAAGCGTTGTAGCGGCAGGAGGATTTATCGATTTTGAGTTATCGCGTTTATCGGATTTCCAGCTCCCTTGTTATCGTAGAAGCCCAATCTTAACACATTAATTTATATACTCTTTATTTTCGGTATCGAGTGTAAAATCATGGAAAATAGTAATTACATAATGGCATTAGCTGCTTACATGATTCCAAGCAGAAGGAGGAAAGATAATGAGCTAAAGGCCCAGTTACCCGAACTTGACTTGAGTTAAATTTGAGTTGAACGTAAGCGTGAATTGGTATATGAAAACCAAGCGATTAGCAAAACGTGCACTAGGCTTGAACTTTAATATAAACATGAACATGAAAATGAACCGAATACCATGATCATTGAATTATCGAACAGCTGTTTGTCATTGTTTTAAGATTATCACAATTGCGCGTAAAGTTCTGTTTTCAAAAGAAAATAATAAATTAATTGAATATTGATGATATGGTTAATATATATTACATGTACTAAGTACTAATCGGTTTAATAAGCATGGAAATGCCGGAAACGCGAAAGTGGTGTTGGGCAGTTCGGCCAATGAATACGGACTGGAATGTCGCTGGTTATTACAGAAAAACCTTCAGCAAAATCAAGAATTTAGGTGATTCTAAATTTTTCCTGCACAATAGAATGTCCAAACCACTGTTTAAACAGTTGCTAATGTTGTTGGGCAGTTCTTTATCTTGTATTTATCCTTAAATTGTTTGCTAACTTTATTGTGAAAAAAATCTTTTCCTGCACCAACCAAATCAGTTTATGCTCGTCCATTTTAAATCAGCTGTTCAATGTAATTGGATTGTAAGTTGAACTGAAATATAAACTGAAACTAAAAATTCTGTTTTCTGCAGGTTGTCAGTTCAATTCAATTCAGTTCGAGTTTTGGGTAACCAGCAACAAGTGTTTGAAGTTCAAGTGCAATTTAGTTCACGTTCGGGTATATAGGCCTTAAGACGAATCTTGCCGCGCCGTTAATGTTGGGTGAATCCATATTAACTAAAAAGAAGTGAAAAGGGATGCTTAAAAAACGATGACTATCCAAAATATGTTAGAAATAATATTAAGGAATATGTTAGATTAAGCGAAGGTTCTGTTCCTTGGCAAAATAATTTGTCTGGTGCTTTAAATTAAATGAAACATCGAATTTAGTTATACCTCAAATATTATTGTTTTTCTAATTCTTGTTCACTTAACTCATAAGCTTTAACTAAGCTATATATTAAATTTATTATTTCGACTTTCACATCAGTGGCTAAGTTTAATGCTGCCCGTAATAATTGTAAAGCTACAATTCCATTTTAAAGAACAGTTTGTTATGGAATTCACAACTGTTCCACTATCGGAACTATCGATTAGCTTTTCTGATGGTTGCTAGGAGTTTAAAACGGGATACAGACAGAAAAATATCTAACAACTGTTTTTATACTCTATACTTAAGATGGGCGTCGGGATCGGGATTTTCGGGAATCCCACGGGTCCCGAAAAAATTATCGGGAAAGTCGGAATAAGTTGCCGATCCCGAAATTCCCACGGGTCCCGGTAAACCTGTCGGGACCCAAAAATCAATCGGGACCTAAACAAAATGTTCTCGATAAATGATCTGTATTTCAATTACCCAACGATTGCAATTTTTAAGTGACACGATATATCGCAATGGGAGCTTTTAGGTGTGTTTTCACTATTACGAAATTCGGCCACTCTTTTCCAATAATTGGTGCAGCTATGGCAACGCGTGTTCAAATTTTGCAACTTATTTGAAAAGGTGTTCGGAGTTCTGTTCTAGGTGGTTTCCACATTTTTTGCAGGATGATTTTGTCACACGTCGCTTAGCGGAGGGGCAAATAGCACAGATCTTGCGTTTTTTTACTTTCGTTTCACGATTTTCAACTTCAGCTTTCTCATCAGTAGCAATTAAATTTTCAATATTTGATCGCAGCGGCGTAGACAATTTTGGTATTTCAAGTCAGTCTGCAATATGACTTTTGACAAGGGCAGAATACAATTGTTTCATAAAAGCCGCGCGACTGAGGGGTGTTTGATTTGTTTGAAAAATATTATGTGAGTAAATAATATAACAGTTTATGAAAGTCATATTCAACATCCCAAAAAAGTAGCATACTGGCCATCTATTTGTTTTGCGTAAACAGCTCATGACACTACACATTTGGTCAAAAGTGTCAACACCACCTTTTGTTTTGTTGTAGAATTCGATCATGTAAGGTTTGTTAGATCTGGATTGACTGCTCCTTCTTCATTGCAAGATGACAATAAATACATTATTTTGCTCGGTTTCGGTTTGTATGAGGCCAGTGTAAGTTCGTTGTCGTAGCAAAACATTGAAGTGTTAATTTTACGACTCTTTATGTTTATCAATTCGCTTGGAATTTCTTTTTTATTAGAACGGAGAGTACCAACAATTGTAAGCTTATATGGTTCGCATAAAAGTGATTTCGCAAGAGGGACTGACGTAAACTAGTTGTCCATGGTAAAGTTTCTATTTGAACCATGTACAGTTTTTGTCAAATCCTTGACATAGTAGTATTAGTAGTGGAAGATTAATTTTATTTGAGCCTTTTCCCAAATACGGCATAGCGTCAACCATGTATTTTGTGGCGCTATCGCACATCATAACCGTTTTGATCCCATACTTTGCTGGCTTGTTGGTTATGTACATACGTAAAATGCATTTGCCCCTGATCGCCAGTAGTTGTTCGTCAATCGTAAGATACTCACCAGGAGTATAATTATAGCGGCATTTTTGGATAAATATCTCTCAAATGTTTCTGATTGGAGCAAACTTGTAGGATCTATCAAACATTTCATCTGCAGACAAATGTTCGTCCTTTTTGAAAGCAGTCAATACAAAAATTCCGAACAACGCTGCAATTTCTTTCGAAAAAGTTAGCTTTCTTTGGGCTTCGTCTGAAGTTTCAAGTAAGATTGACTGACGATAAGCAATCTCAACGTTTGTCCATTGAACAATTTCGCCTATGATCTCTGGTGTGATAAAGATTTCGAAGCACTTCAGTGGGTCTGTTTTATTTCTGCATGCGCGCGTTGGTCCCCGAACTTGATGAACAATGTTTAGACCGTAACGATGAGACTTGCCTTTTTGCGTTGACCACTTATGTTTGTTCTTTCCTCGTAATATGGTTTTATTGAATGACATTATGCTTGATTTGGCTTTCAATAGATGTAAAGGTATGTCATCATCTTCATCGATGGAGTCCTCTGCTGAACTTGCGTCCTCTTCATTTGCGATCTCATCATAAAATTCTACTTCGATGACGTCTACGCCATAATCCATAATAATGGTTCGTAATCGTCATCACACATGGCAAGAAATTTTGCAATTTCCTCGTCGTTGAATTTTTTGGTAGCACTCATCTTTTATTTTCACTGCACAAACCCAAAATAGAAGTAAACAGAAAATTTTGTACGTTTCCTTTCAAACTAAAAACTGACACAAAGTTCATCAATCGTCGTTTCTACGAAGCACATTTAAAAATTATATACTTACGCGCAGCGTATGAAGCCAAACCAACTGCACACAGCAACAACACAACAGCAACTAATGCTATACGAAAAATCAGCACAAAGCAAACAAAAATAAACGAGAATAACAGCAAAATGTAAACAAGCGTCGTCGAAACGACGACCGATGACCGACCCGGGTTAAAATGTCGGAATCCGTGGGAAAGGTAAAAATTTTTCGGGCAATCGGGATGGGAAAAGCGAATTTGATTTCGGGACGGGATGGGATGGGAAGCAATTTTTTTCCCGATCCCATCTCTAGTCGATACCGAAGGTAAAGAGTATATTGGGTTTGTGCAATGTCCGCCATGGTGTCTGTCCGTCCGACCGTCCGTATTTTTTTTTTTCTTTTTTCCACACCCTTCAAGTAAGAGAACTGAAACTTTGCAACTGTCTTTAACTATAGCATAGTAAATGAAATTGCCAAGCTTGGCAAATCGATAAATTCGATAGCTCAAAATTGATAAATCCTCCTATTTCGTACGCCCTTATAGCTTAAACTACCAAAATTGGAGAAAAGATAGTAATTTTTAACCCCCAAAATATTGCATCCAAAATTTTGGAGCCACCCCTACCCATTCGGCCCTCAACATCTCCGCAATTTAGAGACAGAAACGTTATTATCTTCCCAGTGAGCTAGAGCCACCAAATTAAGTGCCAAGTAAGGTGATGACGACCCCCAAAAATATGCCTAAGAGCTTTGGATGCCACGCCCATCCATACTACCCTAGTCACCCCAAAGCTTCGCTAAAAACAGGAATGCGTGTTTCTTTCATAGTGTTTAAGCTAGTTTGAGGATAGCAATTGACATCACACACAGATCTATAGCAAAGTTTTGGTGCCACAACCACCCATACCGCCCCTAGCCCCCCTGCTCCCATATTTTACTTATTTTAAGCTTAAGTCACGAATTTTGTATGAGAATAGCAATCGAAATTATACACACATCTGCAGAAAACACTTGGATGCCTTGCCCCCATACCGCCCCCAGCCACCACCTTTTACAAACTTTAAGCTAGAGTCACTATGCTTGGTAGGAGAATAGCAGTTGACATCACACAAAGATCTGAATAAAAAAAAAATTTGGATGCCACGAACCTATACAGCCCCCCGCACGCCTTTCACAACCTTTAACAAACTTCGAGCTAGAGTCACCAACTTTGGTAGGACTATAGCTGTAATGAAGTGATCTTAGGCTGGGGTATACTCTGTCCAGTCCAGAGTCATTTTACAATAAATTTTATACAATACCGAGACTCAAAGAGCATCTCGACAATCCCTGTAAGGTATAACTACGCACATCGAAAAACGCTCGAGATTTGCCCAGACAAGGAGGCGGTAGGACACCCACAAGATTCACCAAAACGCGCAGAGAAACACTCGGAATGCGCTTTGTTGATTCCTGCGAGGGCCGGGCAATGCCGGACAGCTTCAAACGCGTGCAGAGAACACTCAAAACACGTGTTCGAGCAGGGCGGAACGCTGCTGCCAAGAAACGGGGGTATGTGGGGTAAATCACTTGTACACGGACTCAAATCCAAAAAAATCCTTCTACTTCTGCGTAGACCTGCCTTCCGATCGCGACTCCGCGCCTTTGTTCTGGGCGCGTACCAATTTTCGGCTGCTTAAAGGCCCAGTTACCCGAACGTGAACCGAATTGAACGTGGACTTAGAAAACAGCTGATCAGTTCAACTAAACGTCAAACACTGTTTGCTGGTTACCCAAAACTTGAACTGTATTTAACTGAATTGGAAACCTGCAGAAAACAGAATTTTTAGTTCCAGTTCATATTTCAGTTCAAGTTACAATCCATTGAACAGCTGATTTAAAATGGACGCGCATAAACTCATTTGGTTGGTGCAGGAAAATGATTTTTTGTACAATAAAGCTAGCAAACTATTTAAGGATCCGGCAAAGAAAAGGGCAGCTTGGATATCAATTGCCGATTTGTACTACGTACATGTAATATACATTAACCATATCATCCATATTAAATAAGTTTATTATTTTTTTGTGTAAACAGAAGTTCGCGCACGATTGTGAAAATATCAGAACGATGACAAACAGCTGTTCGATAATTGAATGTTCAGGGTAATCGGTTCAATTTCATATTCAGGTTCATTTTTAGGTTCAAGTCTAGTTCACGTTTAGGTAACCGCTTTGTTTTCATATACCAATTCACGCTCGCATTCAATTCAAATTCAGTTCAAGCCAAGTTCGGGTAACTGGGCCTTTATTTAGTGCACTTATTTCAGTGCACGTTTGCTTGTTGAAGAGAAAGGTTGTGTCATGATGGAATAACATAAGGTGGTCCCGTCGGCAACAGCCATCCACTTATTGTATGCTTGCAATATGTGCGAGTGAAATGAACAAAGTATTCTGAGTGTCGTATTGAGTGTGAGTGAGGCGGTAATGTGATTGTTGACTAACCCTTAGCATGTCCGTAGGGTTTGAATATGGCATTTATAATAAAAGACGATAAATTTTTTTAAAGTTTAATTTTTAATAGCTTGGAATTGCCAATCAAACGCTGTTTTTGATTCTTAATGCAAATGTTGTGGTTTAGGTACTTAATTTTAAAATATATACTTTACAGCAAAATTTGCAATATTTCATATTGCATATATATAAGTGTGCGCTTAATGGTTAATGAACAGGAAAAAAAATCGTCCGTACACAACCTTTCTCTTCAACAAGCAAACGTGCACTGAAATAAGTGGATACTTCGTAAAACTTCGGATGACGACGGGACCACCTTATATTATTCCATCATGAGCGCGCTAGCAGATTTATCCGCACGTACGTCGGATAAGAGCGGACGAAAGCGGGAGAGGGCTTATGCTGGCAAGCAAGAGCAAGAAAAAAAGGCAAGCTCATGTTACAATTAATTTTATCATGGGCAAGCTGTTCGTTGTTAGTAGACGAAGGAACACAGAGTATGCAAAAGCAAATATATGTATGTATATACGTTTGTTTTCTATATTTCAAAGCACTGCAGCGTAAGTTTTGCTGCAAATAAAAATGAGATTTAAGTAGACAATCAATTGATGCACAGAAACATATATGTAACGTATATTTGCGATCACTGCCAGAATTGTTTACCAAATAAAACCAATTAAAACTCCGTAAACACACACAAGAAAACAATATATTACTGAGAGCACTCAAAAACACAACCGTCACCAACGAAAGACAAATAGCAGAACTTGATTACTGCAATATTATGTCTGTGTAAAATGTTTGTATATATTTTGGCATTTCGGTAGGGCGTTCATAGTCAATAACAAATGTTTTATATAATTTAATAAACTAGCACTTAAATCGACGTATTTTGTAAGTAATTAAAATATATTATCTATATATTAAATCAAATATTTGAGTTTTTTTTATTGACTATTGTTTAATATTTGTTCAAGGAGTATTTTTAATTTGTGCATTTTGTGGGTCTCAGCTTCAACAAGCCAGCACGTGTTGTGGTTGGTTTATGGCTGTTTTTGACATGTATGTGATTATGTATGTGATTCGGGAGACAAAATGAGTGTTTGTGTGTATTCACATAAAATAAACCAGTGCAAAACTTATGGAAACTACATTCAATCTTCAACCTGCATCGATATGGTTTTCAGCAGACGTTTAAAAATATATTTTACTCATTTTAATTTCATTGTTTTGTCATTACGGCTATTTTGTTTGATTCATTTGAAATGTGACGTATTCTACAGCCTGCAGTTCGAGCCGAAAGCACAGACAGTCAATTTTTTTATTTAATGCAATAACTTTGTTAAGGCCTGTTTACTCTCGACATAACTTAAAACAACAACAACAAATAACTTATCTAAATTAAAAATATCGTAGAGAATAGTTACATTTACTCTCGACATAACTTAATTTAAAATGCGTCAGTTTTTTATTGTTAAACATAGAAAAAGAAAGATTAAAAAACAGCTGTTATAACATATTGACAACATGTGCATTCAGCAAATTTGACAATTGGCAATTGTGGCCCAAACTTCTCTTTTGAAGTTATTGCATAGCTTTTATCGCAGGCTTTGGGTGGGGACCGAATCAAGAAATTTTAAAACGCAAAACTTTGCGTAACAAAAATGAATAACACTGACTGTACGAAGCTCGCAGCTCCGAAATCTGACGAATTCGTAAACAGCTGTTAATGAGAAAGTATTTAGGTCCATAGGTAGGGTGACCACCTGGGGCTCAGGCCATTCCGGGACGTTAGACCACAACCCCCCCCCCCCCACCCCCCACCCAACCCAATTTTAATATTCATATATTTATTCACTACAAATTTAATGCTGACATATTTTTATTCCTTAAAAACTGAAATAAGCCATTTAACTTAACAGGCCATATGTCATTACAACTAACTACGTAAAATTATTATTATTTATTAATTATGTTAGCTTACTTATTATTGTACTTTTCCACACTGTCTATTTTTTTCGATACACTAATATTCATTTTGTCCATCAATTCTTTATAAAAGTTCAAACAACCCATGTCTACAAAATTTAATTGAACAATCATTAAGTTTTCAACATTCTCCAACAGTAACCTATTTCTTTCCTCTGACCACTGCGAATTTATTAACGAAAAAAACCTTTCGCAATTTGCATTGTGCGGAGGAATTGCATAAAAGAATTCTGCTATTTTCAATACTTCCGACTCGGAAGTTCCGAGTAACAGCTCGAGTTTACGTTTGCTGCAAAAAACTGTACCAGCTTATCTGCAGAGCCTTGCTCAAAAAACGTCTTCACTTGTCGTGACAAAAACTTCGTCAAGTTGGCAACTTGGTCGAACAAGAGTGAATCGTCTATCGAAATGTTTTTCTCAAAAAATTATTCAACACACTTCGCGATACTTTCATCATACGAAAAGTTCGCGTCGTCTAGTTGCAGCCATTTAAAAATCCGTTACTCATCGAAACAATAGAAAACCGGGACAATTTCGTGCCGGGTCGGGACACCGGGACATTACCTGCAAAAGCGGGACATGTCCCGGAATTCCAGGACGGATGGCAACCCTATCCATAGGTATCTATCATATCCCGCCAGTTCACTTTGTAGTCAGTTCCAAAACTCCACTAGTTCTTAACTAGTTATTTTGCAACTAGTTCTCAACTAGTTATTTTGCAACTAGTTCTCAACTAGTTATTTTGCAACTAGTTCTAAAGTAATGCGACGGTAGTCAGTTCTAAAACGTTTTCATAATCTTTATGCGTTAATTGCTTTCTTGCTCTCTTTGCTGATACCATTAACGAGAGCAATTTCATTGCTATGCCTTAGCGAATGGAGAGAGACAAAGAGAGAGGAAAAGAGTTAGCGAGCGCAATTGCAAGCAGCAGCACAACAACAAATTATGTGCTGTAACTGTTTGTTATCCGTTTGTCTTTTTTAATATTTATTTATTTAATTTTATTAAATTAATTTAATTTAATTTTATTTATTTAATATTTATTTTTAATATTTATATTTAACATCCTACCTACATTTCATAGACGCCCGTGTTTTAATATATTAATATAAGCAGTATCACTTTCCCCCTCTATCACTTTCGCTATGACTCAAATGTATGTTGCTGTTGTTTTTGGTATTGCAGTTGACCATAACATTGCGAGCGGCTCTATGATTATACTCGATACCGAAGGTAAAGAGTATATTGGGTTTGTGCAATGTCCGTCTGACCGTCTGTCCGTCCGTATGTTCGCAACTTTTTCCACACCCTTCAAGTTAGAGACTTCAAAATTTGCAAATCTCTTTATCTATGGCATAGTAAATTAAAGTGTCAAGATTGGAAATCTACGATAACTAGGGGGCTGGCAAGTCGATAAACTCGATAACGCAAAATCGATAGATCCATCTATTTCGCAAGCCCTTACAGCTAGAACTACCAAATTTGGGGAGAAAATAGCTACTAACAATCTTCAAAAAACTGCATCAAAAATTTTGGAGCCACGCCCACCCATACCGTTCCCAGTCCCCCCGCAGTTTAACACCAAAAATGCCCATATCTTCTACAGTTTTTGAGCTAGTGCCATCAAATTTGGTTCCAAGATAGGTGTTGACGATCCCCAATCAAATTCATAAAAACTTTGGATGCCACGCCCATCTATACTGCCCTATCCGCCCTCAACCACCCCAACGCTTCGCTAAAAACGGTAGTGCGTGTATCTTCCAAAGTGTTTGAGCTAGAGTCACAAAATTTGGTAGGTAGATAACTGGTAACGACCCCCCAAAAACTGCATCAAAGTTTTGGGTCCCCACCTACCCATTCCGCCCCCAGCCCCCTCGCGGCTTAATAACAGAAATGCTTATGTCTATTACAGTTTTTAAGCTACCAAATTTTGTGCCAAGATGGGTGATTACAACCTCCAAAAAAATGCATAAAAACTTTGGATGCCACGCCAATCCATACTGCCCAAGCTGCCCCAAACCGCCCCAATGCTTCACTAAAAACGGGAATGCGTGTATTTTCCAAAGCGTTAAGGCTAGAGTCACCAAATTTGGTAGGAAAATAGCTATTAACGATCGTCAAAAAACTGCATCAAAGTGTTGGAGCCACGCCCCTCCGTTCCCCAGCCCCCTGCATTTTGAAATCAAAAACGCCTATATTTTCCACATTTTTTGAGCTAGAGACGCCAAATTTGATGCCAAGATTGGTGATGAAGAAACCCAAAAATTTTGGATGGCGGCCCCCACCCATACCGCCCCCAGCCGCCCCTTCACCATATTCTACTAACTTTGAGCTAGAGTCACCAAATTTGGTATGAGGATAGCAATTAACATCATAAATAGATCTGCAGCTAAACTTTGGACGCCACGCCCCCCATACCAGCCCCCAGACCCCAGCCCCCCTTCCACCATATTCTACTAACTTTGAGCTAAAGTCTCCAAATTCGGTTTGAGGATAGCTATTGACATGATACATAGATCTGTAGCAAAAATTTTGATGCCACGCCCCCATACCGCCCCAGCCCCTACCTTTAACAAACTTTGAGCTAGAGTCACCAAATTTGGAAGGAAGATAGCTTTTTGGCATCCCCATCTGCACCAGACAATCGTTGAGGTAACCTACACCCCTGCCGTATCCACACACCATTGCAATCAGCTCTCTTTTAAACTGTTTTACTACTGGTATCGAGTATACCGCAGTCGGGTGCGTCCGACTGCAACGTTTCTACTTGTTGGTTTATGGCTGTTTTTAACTATTTATGTATGTATTTGATTCGGGAGGCAAAATGAGTGTGTGTGTGTATATTCACGAAAAATAAACCAGTGCAAAAAAGTCGCTACCAATATACTAAATAGAATGAAAATATAATAAAATGCCTCCTTAAAAGCGCCTATATTTAACAAAGTATTTTGAAAGTAAATATAAATAAGTGTGATTAGAAAATACATTTATATTATTAATATTCGTATGAAATTTATCAGGAGAGAAAACAAACCCTTCTAGGAACTTATGGAAACTACATTCAATCTTCAACCTTCATTGATATGGTTTGCAGCATACATTTAAAAATATATTTTACTTAATTTAATTTCATTGTTTTGTCTTTACGTCTATTTTGTGTGATAAATTTGAAATGGAACGTATTCTACGTAAAATCTTAGCGGCCGTGTTGGAGACACAGCCTGTTGGTCTTTTTTTTTCATTTAGCTTTCGATAATCACAACAAAGTCTTTTTGTACACTCTGTTTTATACACTAAAACGATAGGAGATGCATACTCTGAAACGCTATTACGCATTATCTGCTTATCAACATTCTCGATATCGGCGTATGGTAAGCGTCTGGGTCTCTGATAGACTGGAACTTCGTCTATTAGGATTATCTTCATTTCTACAGGACTTGACTTTGGCTGCTCTGGCTTATAATCCTCTATCAAATCTTTAACTTGCGTCATTAAATTAATGTATAAATGCCCGACATCGATTACTGCAGTAAATTTGTTACTTATATCAACTAATAGCAACTGTTGCAAAACGCTATGTAATTCAGGAATGTTCGACTTTTGTTCTTCTTGTATGATTTCTTAAACTTCGCTATGATGAGCTTATTCACTTGTTTGTTTCTCCGTCACAGTGTCTCGCACATTATCGACTTTTACTGCTTGAAAATAAACTCCGTTTGAACTAATCGAAGCATTGACCTATTCAAAACATCACAACCGACATCGCACCACACAATTTTTTCACATTTGTCTTAAGAACAACTGGCTTAACTGTCTTGTAAATGGTTTGTCGAATGGTGCATAAATGGCTACCAGAGTAAAGCAAAGCTGTGATTTGCTTGCCATTAATTATGACTGTTTTAAAAGCGCGGTGAAATACAGATTGACAATACTGCTGCATGCTTGCCGACTTTACTTGTTTATTGACAATTTTTGCATCGCACTGATTTGCCTTGTGTCCTATTTGGTTGCATTTAAAACATTTAAATCCCTCCTCTTCACATTCTTTTGCAAAGTGATCGTTTCCACCACATTTAATACAACGCCTATCTGGTTCGCTGCTCTTGACTGAATTATTGCCACACATTGGTTTTTGTTTAGTATCATGACTGGAGCAATTTTTGTTTAAACTCTATTAGATTTGAAGCATGATAAAAACCACTTTATTCTGCTTTGAATCAGGATTTCCATCAATAACGTAGTCCATTAAACTTTCATCATCTAACTTACACTGATTTGCAATGCTCTTCATTACATAGACATATTCACTTTAAGCCTCATTTTGTTTCTTCTTTCTATCTGTTAATAGTTTGTGAACTTCTTTTGCTGAACGCTTCTCACGGAGCTCTAATGTTAATGCTTGCTTCAGCGTATCCCAATTATTTACTTCGGTTTGACTATTCAATAATAATTTTGCTGCACCTTTAACTAACTGGCTACCATAAATAAGCATTTGTAAATCGTTCCACTTAACTGTTACCGCATTCAACTAAAAATCAAGTAGCCTTTCATCAACGTCTGGAAAACCATTGTCGGTTAAAACCATAAGGGAATCCTCGAAATCCCTTAATGTAAATGTCGATGCTTCCATTTCGAAGTTCCCTGGTTCTTCGTAAGATGAGCTGTCACTATTTAGCTCGCTGTTCTCTAAATTGAAATAATTAATTAATCGTTGTGCAATTGTATCTTAACACCTGAACTTGGTAAAGGCAATAATTTCAAATTTTTTTTAAGGCCTTCCACAGTCAGACAAGTGGTTTCTTCGAGAAGCATAATTTAGTTCTAAATCTCTGTACATGTATTTATCTCGCCTTTTTTCTATCAACGCATTCTTTTCAGGCGCTTTTCTTCATATAAATAACAATTTCTTCGTAAATGTTACCATTTTAGCTTTTTACAGAATTATGTAGACACAATGTTAAATTTTATGTATACTACACCAGTTTGTCGTCTCTCTAAGAAACAAATGTACATGTTTTAGAGCACACGTATTCGTCTTTCTCTGCTTAACGTTGTAGTTTTGTCGCGGTACAATCACGTAATGTTTTGTGTCTGCTTCTTATGCCGTTCTTCCTTCCTGATTGCGCCAGCCGTCGTCTGTTGCCACTTTACATCGTAGCTCACGCCGCTTTGTGTCGCACAATGATCACCTTCTGCTTTGTGACTGCTTCTATCGCCGTTAATCCCTCTTCGCTGCGCCAGGCGTCGTCGATCGTCGCGTCTGCAGTTTTTTCACCGTAGTTCACGCCACCAGCGTCTCCGCTTGTAGCGTTTTTGTCTTATTGACGTACAAAGTATTCGCCAGAAACTGAATACTTTCGCAGAATTTCACCTTTTCTGCCAACTTTTTTATCAACGTAGTCAAATAATAGAGGGTTCAAACAGCCATATTCCAACCAACCTAACATTTCTGGAATCTGGCGATTTTACCCTCTCGCGGGACTGCCGTTTGTTGCTTCGTGAATTGTGGGCGAATTCGATGTCATTCGGCTTGCTGGTTTCGCTACGACATAAGCTGCCGTAGCACAGCCAGCCCAGCCGTACTGTGTGTGTGAGTGCGATCGCTGCCAATTTCAGAAGCTACTGCGCGCAGCGATCGCGCTCACACACACAGTACGGCTCGAGCTATGTGTTAACAGCCGTTTGTACCTGTTTGATTGCTATATATTAGCATAAAAAAGAAAAGAATAGTTTATTGAATTTAGTTTTCCTTTCTCCAGTTTCTCTGTCTATTTTTTATACTCGATACCGAAGGTAAAGAGTATATTGGGTTTGTGCAATGTCCGTCATGGTGTCTGTCCGTCCGTCCGTCTGTCCGTCTGTATGTTCGCAACTTTTTTCCACACCCTTCAAGTTAGAGACTTCAAACTTTGCAAACCCTTTTATCTATGGCAAAGTAAATTAAAGTGTCAAGATTGGATTTCTACGATAACTAGGGGGCTGGCAAATCGATAAACTCGATAACGCAAAATCGATAGATACAGCTATTTCGCAAGCCCTTACAGCTAGAACTACCAAATTTGGGGAGAAAATAGCTACTAACAATCCCCAAAAAACTGCATCAAAAATTTTTGAGCCACGCCCAGCCATTCCGCCCCCAGCCCCCCCGCAGTTTAACACTAAAAATGCCTATATCTTCTACAGTTTTTGAGCTAGACCCACCAAATTTGGTGCCAAGATAGGTGTTGACGATCTCCAACCAAATTCATAAAAACTTTGGATGCCACGCCCATCTATACTGCCCTATCCGCCCTCAACCACCACAACGCTTCGCTAAAAACGGTAGTGCGTGTATCTTCCATAGTGTTTGAGCTAGAGTCACAAAATTTGGTAGGTAGATAACTGGTAACGATCCCCCAAAAACTGTTTCAAAGTTTTGGAGCCCCACCCACCCATTCCGCCCCCAGCACCCCCGCAGTTTAAAAACAGAAATGCTTATTTCTTTTACAGTTTTTAAGCTAGAACCACCAAATTTTGTGCCAAGATAGGTGATTACAACCCCCAAAAAAATTTATAAAAACTTTGGATACCACGCCAATCCATACTGCCCAAGCTGCCCCAAACCGCCCCAATGCTTCACTAAAAACGGGAATGCGTGTATTTTCCAAAGCGTTAAGGCTAGAGTCACCAAATTTGGTAGGAAAATAGCTATTAACGATCGTCAAAAAACTGCATCAAAGTTTTGGAGCCACGCCCCTCCGTTCCCCAGCCCCCTGCATTTTGAAATCAAAAACGCCTATATTTTCCACATTTTTTGAGCTAGAGACGCCAAATTTGATGCCAAGATTGGTGATGAAGAAACCCAAAAATTTTGGATGGCGGCCCCCACCCATACCGCCCCCAGCCCCCCCTTCACCATATTCTACTAACTTTGAGCTAGAGTCACCAAATTTGGTATGAAGATATCAATTAACATCATAAATAGATCTACAGCAAAACTTTGGACGCCACGCCCCCCATACCAGCCCCCAGCCCCCCCGTCCACCATATTCTACTTACTTTGAGCTAGAGTCACCAAATTTGGTATGAGGATAGCAATTAACATCATAAATAGATCTGCAGCTAAACTTTGGACGCCACGCCCCCCATACCAGCCCCCAGACCCCAGCCCCCCTTCCACCATATTCTACTAACTTTGAGCTAAAGTCTCCAAATTCGGTTTGAGGATAGCTATTGACATGATACATAGATCTGTAGCAAAAATTTTGATGCCACGCCCCCATACCGCCCCAGCCCCTACCTTTAACAAACTTTGAGCTAGAGTCACCAAATTTGGAAGGAAGATAGCTTTTTGGCATCCCCATCTGCACCAGACAATCGTTGAGGCAGAGTACACCCCTGCCGTATCCACACACCATTGCAATCAGCTCTCTTTTAATCTGTTTTACTACTGGTATCGAGTATACCGCAGTCGGGTGCGTCCGACTGCAACGTTTCTACTTGTTTTTTCTTGCCAGTGCTACAGAGCTAGATTGAATTATACATGGTTAAGTCGTGAGAGCATGCTCGCTCAATTTTTAGGAGCCTGTTGTTAGTCGCAAAGCAGCTGTCAACGTGATAAGTTGTGAGTGCGGACGAATTTTTCGTTGAATTTAAAGGTTACGTTACTTTTTTAGAACTATGTTTATATGTTTTATACGTTTATACATGTTTCATGTCATTTTATTTCATTTACATAATCAGTTTAAATTGTTGTTTACACAGGTAGCCAAAAACACAGAACGCTCTGAAATTAGAACCTCTGTTGAAAAATGTAAACAAAATCACACATCGTTCTATCTCTTTTTTGCTCACTAAAACAAGACGATGAAGCAATATCGAGAAAGCAATTATGCTATCTCTCTTGCACTCGCATGGTCTTATCAACAGGCTCCTTCTGCTACGCATGACTTAAGGCCCAGTTACCCGAACTTGGCTTGAACTGAATTTGAATTGAATGCGAGCGTGAATTGGTATATGAAAACAAAGCGGTTACCTAAACGTGAACTAGACTTGAACCTAAAAATGAACCTGAATATGAAATTGAACCGATTACCCTAAACATTCAATTATCGAACAGCTGTTTGTCATCGTTCTGATATTTTCACAATCGTGCGCGAACTTCTGTTTACACAAAAAAATAATAAACTTATTTAATATGGATGATATGGTTAATGTATATTACATGTACGTAGTACAAATCGGCAATTGATATCCAAGCTGCCCTTTTCTTTGCCGGATCTTTAAATAGTTTGCTAGCTTTATTGTACAAAAAATCATTTTTCTGCACCAACCAAATGAGTTTATGCTCGTCCATTTTAAATCAGCTGTTCAATGTTAATGGATCGTAACTTGAACTTAAATATGAACTGGAACTAAAAATTCTGTTTTCTGCAGGTTTCCAATTTAGTTAAATTCAGTTTAAGTTTTGGGTAACCAGCAAACAGTGTTTGACGTTTAGTTGAACTGATCAGCTGTTTTCTAAGTCCACGTTCAATTCGGTTCACGTTCGGTTAACTGGGCCTTAAACCATGTATAATTCAACCATGCTACAGACTCTGTAGTACAGAGTTAGGTATAAAAAGTGTTTTGGTTGTATCATGATACAATTAATATGGGAGTGTCATGCGTGCAAGCGCTCTCTTTTTTCTGGTACCAATCGACAGTCGCAAAGTGCTTGTCGTTGTGGTAAGATGTCCTTGCGGACGAATTTCGTTCTGTTTGGTATTTCTGTTCATGTGTGTTTACATTGCCCCACGAAGTAAAAAAATTTTATTTTAAGATAAGAATACATTTTCGTATCAAAAACTTTAATACTAAATTATAAATACAAAAACAAAAACAAAACATAATTAAAAATAAAAAACTATTAAAAATACTACTTCATATTAATAATAATTAATGCTTTATATTTGAATATGAATATTTATTTTAATTTAAATGTCACAACAAAGCAACCAAAATGTATCGGCCGTATACATACAACAAAACATTTTCTATACCTAACTTTATCGCACTTGAAAAACAGCCCTTTAACAGACTCAAGAGAGTAAAATAAATAGAGCTTCATGGCTGTCTCCCTCGCACTCACATGTTCAAATCCGTTGGTACTGGCTTGCTCGCATGACACTACCATATTAATTGTATCATGGCAATAAGAATGTAATACTTATAGAGGGTTCAAACAGCCATATTTCAACCAACCTAACATTTGTGGAACCTGGCTATTTTACTCTCTCGCGGGACTGCCGTATGTTGCTTCGTGAATTGTGGGCGAATTCGATGTCATTCGGCTTGCTGGTTTCGCTACGACATGAGCTACCGTAGCACAGCCAGCCCAGCCGTACTGTGTGTGTGAGCGCGATCGCTGCCAATTTCCGAAGCTACTGCGCGCAGCGATCGCGCTCACACACACAGTACGGCTGGGCTGGCTGTGCTACGGCAGCTCATGTACTGTGTGTGTGAGCGCGATCGCTGCCAATTTCCGAAGCTACTGCGCGCAGCGATCGCGCTCACACACACAGTACGGCTGGGCTGGCTGTGCTACGGCAGCTCATCTATAAGTATTACATTCTTATTGATCATGGGTTGTATGCAGTCTATGCAATTTTGTAGTTTCGTAAAAATATTTAACTAAATAAAATTTTGAGTGAAACGCTTTCGATTATATTCATTAAATAGTTTTTATTAAAAAAAATTAAAAGTTATATTAACATTTAATTATATTAAAGCAATATTAAACAGAAATGTATAATCAGCTTAAAAATATAAAATAAAATATATTTATAGCAAAATTTTTAAATTGCAGCAGTCAGCGGCCAGTCAATGTTACGACGAGCGGCTGGCTAGCTGCAAGCAAAAAGGGTTAAAATTTGTCATGTGCGTCCGTTACATTTCTTGCTTGGCCTGCTGGTCGACAATTCTGCAGTTCGGATGTACCCAATAAATTTTAGTCGATTCGTGACTTTCAAATAATTTTATATATTGATACAGCGCTGGAATAATTTCTTCGTCCGAACTACTTGACATTTTGAACAGTACTAAAATTGTGTTTGAGTGTATCGCACACCGAAGCCAACAAGACAATAAAAACAAAATGTTTGTCGTAAGATGTTGGCTTTGGTGTGCGATACCAATAAAAATGTTTTCTTGTCAGGCTGACAAAGACCAAACAAAAACGTTTTGTCGGCTCCGGTGTGCGGCCAGCCTAAATATGAATAGGTTTGGAATTGAAATTAATTTTCTGTGACCATATTTATTTATTATAGCTATGTTAATATTGGAACAACTGTTATTACTTTCCAACATTGCTTTAGCGCAGCGAGTTCGATCACACAGAAATTCATAACGCAACTGTAATTTGCCTTACACTTATTCTTTGTGCCTGCTACCGAACCACACTCGGCGACAATGACACCATTCTGTCGCCCATGATGTTATTCCATCATGCTGTCGCCCCGTAAAACTAAACTTCCCAAAGCAACAACGAACCAAGGCAACAACAAGTCAGAGTAACAACGAATCAAAGCAACAAAAAGTCAAAGCAACAGCTAGCTAAAGCAACAACGAACCAAAGCAACAACGAATCAAAGCAACAACGAACCAAAGAAACATCGAGGCAAAGCAACAACGAAAATACAAAAATAATACATAGCGACAGCAAATCAGCAGACACATCGTGTTATGTTCGTTAGCAAGACATCGTATTGTACAGTTATTCACTGCTGTTACGTCAATACAATCATACTCAGTTGAAAATGTATATTAAATTTTTCAGTCGGTCCAGCACGGCACTCTAAATTTGTACGTCGGTCGAGCTGAGTCCAGCACGGCACGCTACATTTGTTTGCATGTATTCAACTGACAGATATAGATACCCGTGCCTAAAGATAATAACACATTAAGAAGCTTTGACTTAAATGATTTAAAGAAAATCTAGGGCTTTTTTTTAGCGTTTTTAAAAGGTTTTTTGGGTTTTTAGCTGTTTTTTTTTTAACGGGTGTCGACAAAAGTTGCACTGATACAGATAGACAGACATCACAAAGGGCATTGCACAAAACCAATATACTCCCTCCCTTCGGTATCAAAGTAAAATAAGTATCCTTTGCCATATCGGTTTCAGTGCGTGTAAATTTACCATTAAAAAGCTTTCATCGGGGAAATGAAAATGTTTTGCTTATTTTTAACTACGTTTTACGACACTCAACATGACTTGCATCATAACATTCTTTTTATAGTCACTGTGATTGCTTTTGGTAAATGATTTAGGTCTTTGTGGCTTTGTAAAGTAGTTGTTAAGCTGTAAGACTTATTTTAATTTATCGAGGTATTGATAACGTGTGGGCAGTACGTTTATAAGTCTAAAAAGAACCCGTTGCGCAAAGTAAAGGCAGTTTGATTAAATTAAAGCTAACACGAAAAGCTAGCCACGAAATGGTATACTATTGCCACGCACACATTTAAAGGTGCAGCAAATGCATCCTCGTACACACACAAACAAATTTTCTGTATTAAATTGCTGGTCATTAATACTCTTTAACGTTTTCAGTTTTATAACACTAGTCAACATATTTGCCATCGCAACTACCATACAGTAAGGCAATAATGCTCACAAATTCCGAAAGTGTATTCAGTAGATCAGTAGTGCATTTGTCGATGTCGTTTGCTGCAAGAAAAGGAAAGGTCAAGTGAAACAAAAACGTCTGCAACATGCTATTTGCTTTCGCGCTCGCTCAAGCTTTCTGAAGCGAAAGCAAAACCAGTCAAAACCAAGAGAAGACATATTGAAAAGTAAATAAATAATCTTATAAGTTTGAAGCTTTTTGCAGGCTTTATGAGTGTGAACCATCTATCAGCTGATTATGAGGTAAAAATTGCTGTCAAATTCATTGTTTGCATTTGATTGTTATACGCAAGAAAAGTTGATCAAATCAATTCAGCAAAATAATGGAGAAAAAATGGTCAAGCTATGTATTATAAAATGTTCATAGTGCTTTTATGTGTAGTCTTAGGATTGTAGTGTTCTGCAATGTCCTCTTCATGTGTATTTTTGTAAAAAACTAAATATCGTGCTGATACCAATTCTTCTCGTCAATATGTTTTTATGAATGTCGTCTTTAATCGAAAGGTATCCAATATCCATAAAGTATTATCTCACGTGTTTCAAATAAACAGTTTGACGATGTTTCCACTTCGATGCTAAGACGAAAATGGTTGGAAGAAACGAAAAAAAATCTACAAATATGACAGACTATCATATGCAAGAAAACAAGTAAGAAGGCTCTAGTCGGTAAAGCAAGACTAATAAAAACCTTGAACCCAGTTGAGCTCTAAAAGCATGCTTACCTATTAAAAATAATGATCAATGTGAACAAAACTTACAAGTAGAAACCTTGCAGTCGGACGCACCCGACTGCGGTATACTCGATATCAGTAATAAAACAGATTAAAAGAGACCTGATTGCAATGGAGTGCGGATACGGCAGGGGTGTGCGCGGCCTCAAAGATTGTCTGGTGCAGATGGGGATGCCAAAAACCTATCTTCCTTCCAAATTTGGTGACTCTAGCTCAAAGTTTGTTAAAGGTAGGGGCTGGAGGTGGTATGGGGGCGTGGCATCAAAATTTTTGCTGAAGATCTGTGTATGATGTCAATAGCTATCCTCATACCGAATTGGGTGACTCTAGCTCAAAGTTTGTAGAATATGGTGGAAGGGGGGCTGGGGTCTGGGGGCTGGTATGGGGGGCGTGGCGTCCAAAGTTTTGCTGCAGATCTATTAAGATCTTAATTGCTTTCCTCATACCAAATTTGTTGACTCTAGCTCAAAGGGTAGGCGTGGCTTCAAAATTTTTGATGCAGTTTTTTGGGGATTGTTAGTAGCTATTTTCTCCCCAAATTTGGTAGTTCTAGCTGCAAGGGCTTGCAAAATAGCTGGATCTATTGATTTTGCGTTATCGAGTTTACCGATTTGCCAGCCCTCTAGAACTCCAATATTGACACTTTAAATTACTATGCCATGGATTAAGACATTTGAAAGTTTGAAGTCTCTAACTTGAAGGGTGGGGACAAAACTTGCGAGCATACGGACGGACAGACGACCGGACGGACAGACACCATGACGGCCATTGCACAAACCCAGTACACTCTTTACCTTCGGTATCGAGTATAAAAACTGACTTAATTTCAATATGTTTAATTCGAAGTCGTTTCTTATCCGGTTTGGACGAAATTTTGATCGTTAGTTCTACCGTTAACCATTATTTCAAACCCCATTTTTGCATGTTCCGAATTCGATATTTTTTGTAATCTATTCCATGTCAATATCGGAAATAGTTATCGATAGTTTAAAACAAGCTTGTTCTGCTTATGGTCTGGGAGCACTCATATTCAAAATCTAAAGTCTCTAGCTCGTGTAGTCTCTGCGATGGACGAGTTCATATAGACGGACAGAGAGACAGACGGACATAGCCATATCGACTCGGCTATTGATGCTGATCAAGAATATATATATATATATTATGGGGTCGCAGATACTTCTTTCTGCCTGTTACATACTTTTGCACAAAACCATTATACCCTGATTTACCCATTTTATGGGTTCAGGATATAAAATTCAACAACATTTATTACTTACAAAATGGAAAATTACCATTGAGAAAAACAAAACGCAATTCGAAAAAACCGCTGTCTCTATCTTTTGTATAGACCTTTTGCAGAAGGTTTTTGGTGAATAAAGAATTGAGACCAATCGGCCCTTCTTTTTTAAATTTTCTGCGCACGGAACCAACGGTTTCCTGTATAGGCATTTCTTTATTTTTAAGGTTAGTTGTATTTTCATCGACTTTGGAACTCTCCTGTTTATCTACGTTCGTTTTGGTCACTTTTCACTGAGATCGCTTTGAGTTTCTTCTGTATTCTGGAATCTTTCTGGATTATTTTGCTTCATTATCTTCACACGCACGCACTCACCTGCGTTGGTGCCACGCTGGAAGCATGATTCAATTAACTACGTAGTGTCATCCGAGAGAGCCAGTACCTACTGGTTTGAACATGTGAGTGCGAGGGAGACAGCCAGGTTGCTCCCGTTTTTTTATTCTCTTGACTCTGTTAAGAGGTTGTTATGTTGGTGCGACAAAGTTAGGTATAACAAGTAAGAAGGCTCTAGTCGGGAGAGCCCGACTAGAAGATACCCTGAATCCAGTTGCAATAAATATTTTACTCCATGCGCCTTAAAAGTATGCTTCAAATAATAATCAATTGAAACAAAACATAAAACTGACTTAACTTTACGATATCTACGGTGTTTCTTAACGGATTTGGACAAAACTTTGAGAAAACTTCTATCGTTACTCATTTTTACAACCCCCATTATAACATTTTTCAAATTCGATATTTTTGTAATCGATTCCATGTGTATATTGGAAACCAGAACAGTTATCGATAATTTGAAACAAACTTGTTCTGCTTATGGAATACGAGAACTCATATTCAAAATCTTAAGTCTCAAGCTATTGTAGTCTTTAAGATCGAAGCGTTCATACAGACGGACGGACAAACGGACATGTTCATATCGACTCGGCTGTTGATGCTGATCAAGAATATATATACTTTATGGGTTCGGAGATGCTTCTTTCAGCCTGTAACATACTTTTAAACAAAACCATTATACCCTGATTTACTAATTTTATGGGTTCAGGGTTTAAAAATAGTCGAATCAATACCATGATTGACTTTTTCACATAGCGATAGATTCCTTGGATCCAGTACTACGGAGTGTCGGTTTATAAGAGAGAAAAAAAAAGAAAAAACAGAACTCAACTTTTTTCCAAATATGTATTAAGTCTTCTTGAGATGCCGCCAACTGAAAATAAAAATTCACCCAAAAATTAATGGAAATCTTAGTCTGATTCTGATTTTGATGAGGACATTTATGAGCTAGAATTGAAAGATTACAATGACGATTAAAAAAATTAATATCTAATCAATTTCAATTAGTTTGTTCATTTTCGTGTTGCTAAAGTGTAGAAGTGCAAGCCATCTTAACTGATGATACTGTGGCCAGAGTTTTCCAGCGAATTTGGTTTGAGAAATTACAAAATATTTTATTGAACGTTGTGCTTCATGTGAATGTTGGTAACGAACTAACTTAAACTTAAATGGGTGGGACATACGCTCAATAACATAATTGCGTATTCTGTTTCTTCTCTTAAATTTATATGCTTATAACTGTACAAGCGCTCTTTCATTTGAGCATTAATGTAAACAATCACAGTGTAGCAAATTCAACACCCTTCCTTTATGTGAGTCGGTATACATTGTTGCAATTATTTTAAATTCATTAAATTTACAAAATGGCAATGTTTCTGCTTTGGCAGATATTTTGTAAGTACATCGGAAATCATATCACTAGTTGAAACGTACTTCACCTCCAAATTGCCTTTCTGTATAACTTCTCTGACGAAATGATACCTGATGTCGATGTGCTTCGACCTCATACTGGATTTCTGGCCAAATCCTGTGCACTGAGATTGTATCCGTAGACTACTGAGGGAGTATCTTCTCGACCATATCCAATCTCTATTATCAAACACCTCTAATAAAGCGCTTCTTTTGTGGCGGCTGATAGAGCCATGTACTCGGCCTCTGTACTGCTCAACGATACGCAGTCTGACTTCCATGAAATGGGGAAATAGTCTGGTCCTTGTTCTGTTGCGCCAACTTATAAACGGAATGGTAGATATCTGGTCTCGATGTCAAAGCTAACCACATTAACTGTGCAACTGCTTATTAATATGCCGTTACGTCTTCAGCGACGCATTTCTCATTGCTGCACGCCACTTGGAATCCTGCAATTATAAGTGTCGCTATTGGTATGCATTAATAAATCCTATGCTGCTGCAGCATGTCCCTGATGTACAAAGCCTCGTTAATTTTTATGTCACCAGTTTCACCATCTCGCTCGATCTGCATGCCCAGGAACATTTTAATAGGAGCCATGTCGACACATTCGAACTTCATTGCTATCATTGACTTCATACCCAATAAGTCTGTCTTCTTCTGGCAAGCTAGTCCCAAACAAATAGTACCTCCTTTGTTCTCATTTATACAGGCAAAACTCATTCTTGTATGGGATGAAACCGATTCCGCGTCACATCTAGCTTTTGGTTCCAGCATTAGCCCATAGATTGCCAAAATGTTGCAGTCGGACGCAACCGACTCTGGTATACTCGATGGTATATAGACTAATAAAACCGATAAAAAATTACCTGATTGCAACGGGGTGCGGATTCGGCAGGGGTGTATGCTGCCTCAAAGATTGTCTGATGCAGATGGGGATGCTTAAAAGCTATCTTTCTTCCAATTTTGGTGACTCCAGCTCAAAGTTTGTAAAAGGTATGAGGAGGAGGGCTGGAAGTGGTATGAGGGGCGTGGCTTCCTACAAAATTTGGTGACTCTAGCCCAAAGTTTGTAAAAGTTGTGGGAAGGGTGGCTGGAGGCGATATGGGTTGGTATCGTATCCAAATTGTTTGGGTTTCTTCATCACCTATCTAGGCGCCAAATTTGGTGGATCTACACTGAACCAAAAAATTCTATAGTACAAGTTGATAGTATCTTAACAGTACTTTTTTACGTTGTACCACTAATTAGAAAATAATATAGAGCATATATTATATTATCATTCAGTACCAATGCGATCGGATCCATGCAGACAAAAGAGCGCAAAGAGCGCTTTGCCGAACTCTCTCGCTTCAAATTTTTGCAGACAAAGTTTGCCGCGCATAAACTGCAAGTCATTCTTTTGCCTGCTTTGCTTGCGAACGATGAGCAACAACAGACTCGTGTCGCTGGATCTAATATAAGACATTTTAAATGCCATCATCATGTTTATAGTAATTGAACAAGTACCATGCAACAAGTGGTCATTGTATTTTTAATGTAAATATGTTAGTACATGTTTTAGTAGTTCTAAGTTATTTCAATAGTTGTAAGAAACCTGTAGTCAATGGAAATAAATACAGCAAATAATAATAAATATACATATATAGTTAAAACTGCACTTCTTTTCTCTTGCTATTTATGTTCCTCAACCTTTTTATAAATTCTTAAAATCCTAAAAGTGCGAAAGGTCAGTTAATGCCAGAACAATTATCATTCATACATACGCTGGATATACATTGTAACGACGTAATTTCGCTGGCCGGGGTCGGCGTCTCAGTCGCGTCCGGGGTCTTTACAGATTATTTGTAACATTGCTGGGACACTGGAGGAGCTGTACCGGAGTATACCTAGGGGTCGGGCCAACAAGAGAAAGTGTAGGTAAAATAGTGAGGGGGCGGGGCGGGGCTCACGAGCACAACGTACGCGCTGGCGGCGATTTGGGAGACCCTCAATGCAATAAATTGGCTAGCCCAGAGCTAGCCAATTATTCCCCGAAGGGCTCTTCGTCACCGACCATGGCGTCGAGCGAAGTTTGGTGGGTACGGGGGAATGAGTGTAAACAGCTCGTTGGTCAGGCTGCGGGTAAGACCCGGAAGCCTGCCCGCCGGCTGTCTAAGGTCATCCGTCCACATCAGTCACCGGCCGCGCCCTTGAGAAATTCTTTCGGACGCGTAGGAGAAATAAGAGTGAGAACATTTGTAACGCATAGGGTAAGACTCGGAATTTGCGCTCATCCCCCCACCCGATCCCTCACAACAGCAACGCGTGGGTATTACCCACTTGTCGCTACACGTGGAACATACTCAAGAGGCAAGCGTGGCAGAATCCAGAGTAAGACTCGGAAGATTCGCTAGCATACCCCTTAGGTTTGCCCCACGTGGGCCATATGGTAAGGTGCGCCGAACTACTGGCTCGAGGCCGACTCGCTAATAGGGTAAGAGAAGGGGGAAGGGGAACAAGTAAATTACACAACACAATTTAGCAAGCAATTTTCTTTATTTAACACATATGGGCATTTCCAGAAAAAGGTCCACTACGACCAACAAATTTAAAACAAATGTTTTGTTCTTTTATATTGATAAAGAAATATTTGAATTTAAAGGAAATAATGAGTTTTTAGGATATTTTTGTTTTTGTGTTAAAATATTTGCACAGAAAGTCAGACATATGTTTTTTTCATTTTTGGCTACTTTTGTTGCTGTTTTGCTTTTCGTTGTTATTTTTTAAATATTCATTTTATTGTTGCAGTCTTTTTTCTAGGTTTTAGTACGAACATCTAACTAATACAAAATAGAAAGAGATATAAGGCAATCATCAAGTACATTTTTGAGTTTCTTTCCCATGCTATTCCTTTGTCACGTTCGCGAGCCAAAAAGTGAATTTTTCTTCAGTACTGCTCATCCAGTCGAAGGAATTCGATGAAAATTTGTATTTAAAGAAAGTTAATTGCGCTTAACTTAACAAAAAAAAAATCGATGGTCTGTGCTTTCGGCTTGACCTACGGGAGCTACGCTAAGATTTTACGCAGAATTCGTTCCATCTCAAATTTATCAAACAAAATAGACGCAATGACAAAACAATGAAATTAAAATAAGTAAAATATATTTTTAAATGTATGATGGAAATTATATCAATGCAAGTTGAAGATTGAATATAGTTTCCATAAGTTCCTAGAAGAGTTTGTTTTCTCTCCTGATAAATTTCAGACAAATATAAATAATATAAAAGTATTTTCTACTCACTGAATTTTTTTTACTTTCAAAATATTTTGTTAGGAGGCATTTTATTATATTTTCATTCTATTTAGCATCATTCGTCTGGTCGCACTCGATCTCACAGCATGTGTTTGTGAAAAAAATAAAGCAGAAAAAATTAAATTTTCGCAAATTATCAAAGACAAGCCCACAATAGTGGCATAAATTGTGAAAAGTTACTATTAGTGATCAACGACAAGGGCAGTTACTCCATTTATTAAGCTGCGCCCAAAAATTAAGCTTTTCGGCCCACTAGTGAACCAAAAAAATTTTGCGGCCAATATTGGCCTGCAGAATGACCTAAGACATCGAGATGAGCGGCTGTGCTGCGGGACCCGTCTCCCGGAAGTCAACTCCTCTTAAGAAAAAGCAGACGTATCCAGTAGTGAAACGCAAGAAGCGTTCGTCCGATTCATCAACTGATACGGCATCATCCGGATCCGACAAGAGCTTAGCTGAGGCCGGTGAAATCCGACGCAAGCCAGCTACAAGTGCAGCTCTAAACTCCAACAAGTTTCCCTTACTCGCTCAGAATGATGACAGTCCCGAGCTAAACGCTCCAACTGCCGCACCTCCTCCGAGCACCTCTGGCCCCAAGACTCCCCCCATCTTTATTTTCTCCGTTGGCGACATCTCTGACATGCTAATCTTTATCGTAGATACCATAAAAAGCGATAACTTCTCGTATAAAGCAGGAAGAGACGGTCAGGTTCTTGTAATGACCACTAGCGTCGAGGACTACAATAAGTTAATTCGTGCACTAGAATCAAACAAGGTCGAATACCACAGCTATCAACTGAAGAATTAAAGAGGGTACAGAGCTGTCATCAGGAACTTGCACCACAGCACTCCAATAAGTCTCATCAGTGATGAAATAAACAAGCTTGGACACAAAGTGCGCCATCTCACCAACGCAAAACATAGAATTACCAAAGTGCCATTGCCGATGTTCTTTGTTGACTTGGAGCCAGCTGTAAACAACAAAGATGTGTTCTCCATCAAACGCCTGTGCAACGCCGTCGTTGTCTTCGAGCCTCCCAGGAAAAGAAATGAACCAGTTCAATGCCACAGATGCCAGGAGTTTAACCACACCCAAAACTTCTGTAACAAACCCTGGAGATGTGTCAAGTGCTCAGGTAATCACGAGACAAACAAAAGCTTGAAAGGCAAGGACCTGCCCACAGTGTGCGTGAACTGCATCGAAAGCCACACTGCTTCCTACAAAGGCTGCAGGGTCTACAAGGAAATAGTCAAGCTAAGAGACCAAGGCAAGACTCAAACTCGCTCTGCCACTGTGCGTAACCGCCCGGGAACCGGGTTCATCAACCCAGTGTCCCAAAATCCCCCCTCAACCTATATTCAGTCGGGAATGATGTATGCTGGAGCAAATCATTTAACTACTGCAGGCTCAAATGGAGCAAATGACTCTAATGATGAACACGATCCTGGCCCAATTGTGCAAGTAGGTCTCAAGCTTGTCATATGGAATGCTAACGGCCTATGCAAGAGTAGGCCTGAGATTGACTTGTACCTTAAGCGGAACAACGTTGACGTCATGCTAATATCAGAAACTCATTTAACCACGCAAGCCTTCTTTAAAATCAGCGGATATGACCTCCTGCAAGCAAACCACCCCAGCGGTAACGCAAGAGGTGGAGCTGCCATCATAATAAAATCAAAGCTGAACTACGCAGAAAACACGCCAACACTACTCCCGTGGCTCAAAGCGGCATCTCTGAGTATTTCCACCTCCCTTGGAAACCTAACGATTGCCTCATGCTATGCTCCTCCAAGACACACAGTCGACACCCAATCATTCCTGCAAATCTTAAACTCGTTTGGCTCCAGATTTATCGTCGGAGGCGACTCTTTTAAAACAATGCTTGAAGCGATTACTGAGCCTAACGCCTGCCTCAACAGCGGAGAGGACATCGACATAACTGTGGAGAAGCTCACGGGTGACATCTGCGAATCTGCTTTTGCCTGCACACCTCCAGCACGAATCTCTCAACCTCCAGTAAGTCAGAGAGACATATTCACCCGGTCTGACGAAATAACTAACGCGCTGAGAGAGAAAAGACGCCTGCGAAGAATTTGGCAGCAAACTCGCAACCCGCTGGACAAAAGGGCCTTCAACCGCGACATCAAGGAAGTGAAAGCTTTATACTACAATCTCCGTAGCCTGGAGTCCAACAACCCGGATCACAGCCTCTGGAACGCAAACAAATACCTCAAAAGGCCAACCGCGAGGAAAGTTCCCATCCGGAGCTCAAATGGCACATGGTGTAGGTCGAGCACTGAGATGGCTGAGGAGTTCGTGTCGTACTTGGCAAGTACTTTCACCCCCTTTAGCACATGTTGCGCTGAAGAAGCTGACGCTTTTCTGGATGGCTCTCCCCATCACCAGAGTCCGGGCTATGACGAAATCGACTCAGTCACCCTCAAGAGCCTTCCGCCGAAAGTGATCCAGCTGCTGGCTAACATCTTTAATGGAATAGTTGACCTCTACCACTTTCCATCCCAATGGAAGTGTGCGGAGGCTATTATGATTCCGAAACCTGGGAAACCGGAACATGAAGTTGCCTCTTACCGTCCAATCAGTCTGCTGTCAATACTCTCCAAAGTTTTCGAGAGATTACTTTTAGCTAGAGTGATGCCGCTACTGGACAAAGGCAACTCTATCCCAGACCACTAATTTGGATTCCGACAGCATCACAGCACACCAGAGCAATGCCATCGCATTGTTCAAGCGATCCTATGCTCAACTGAGGAAAAGAAGCACTCCTCTGCGGTATTCCCTCTGCATTCCAACATGATAAGCTCCTAACTGCCTCCTACGCTGACGACACAGCCTTCATCGCCTCAGCAAAGGACCGCGCTGAGGCATCCGAAATCGTCCAAAGGCAGCTGGACTTGCTGCAACCATGGCTGCTAAGATGGAATATATCAGTAAACACTGAGAAATCACTGCACATGACATTTTCAAACCGCTGGCTCAATTGCCCTCCAGTCACCCTACACAATTTACCCCTTCCAGTTGTGAATAAGGTACCTGGGCCTTACTCTTGACAGGCGCCTAAACTGGCAGGCTCACCTCAAGGCCAAAAAAACGCAGCTAAACCTTAAGGTAGCTAAAATTAACTGGCTGCTCGGTAAACGCTCGGAGCTGAGCACTCGCAACAAAGTGTTGCTTTACAAAGCGCTGCTTAAGCCAATCTGGACATACGACATCCAACTCTGGGGGACGGCAGCTGAGTCCAACATTAATATCATTCAGCGTTTCCAGAGCAAGCTGCCCCGAAGGATTATTGGCGCACCTACTTACGTAAGAAATTCAGTCTTACACAGAGACCTGGAAGTGCCCTCAGTAAGGAACGAAATCCGCAAATTTGGTATACGATACTCCTCCAGGCTCGAGCGTCACCCTAACCATTTGGCCTTAAACCTGCTGGACAACAGCCAACATTTAAGGCGGCTAAAACGAAGCCATCCCCTGGACTTGCCGTTTAGACCCGAGCCGCATTGGTGACCTATTTCTGATCATTTTTATTTTTATTATTTATTTGTTTATTTTATTTTTATTTATTTTTCTTTTTATGTAGTTCTTTAAACAAATTAGCTTTTTGTCTTCAAAAGACAGATTGTAAATAAAATCAGGCTTTAAAAAAAAAAAAAAAAAAAAACTCTGTTTAGTATATTGGTAGCGACTGTTTTGCACAAGCACACTCATTTTGCTCCTGAATCACATACAAAAATAGTCAAAAACAGCCATAAACCAACAACAACACGTGCTGGTTTGTCGTAAATGATTACTACAAAATGCACAAATTAAAAATACTCCCTTGTACAAAAAATAATATTGAAGTAATAACGTTTTGCTATTTAATTGCACAAAGTTCATATTGAGGTTATACAACCCTTCTAAGTTGGGTTACATTAATCAGTATAAGTCAAATGTTGAGACGACATGAGAAATGTAGCGCGGTTGCTTCTTTTATGACCAAGCACAATCTTTTACCGTTGTTGGTTGCTGCTGCACTATGGGGCACTTTTGTAAAAAAACTGTCATTTATTAATTTTTTACATGTCCTAAAACTAACTACTTGTTTATGCAAATCTCTTGTTAGAACTATATAGTTGGCCGATCTCGATGATTTTTTAAAAATATTGAAGTATTATATAAACAAGCTTAACTCCCAGATTTGGGCCTGATATGTTGAAAACAAGCGGCGGTAACAAGCCAATTTTATAAAAATGATTTTCCTTGGTTCTTACAAATCTAACGCAAAAACCTAAATCAAAATATCTTTTTGGAAAAATACCAATAGTGCGTTGGGCCGCCGCTTGCCTTGAAACACCAATGAGCGCAGGGGCAACTGAAACAATACTATCTGTTTTAGCTATCACTATCGCGCCCGCTCGAACTTATTGCTAATACATGTTGTTGTAAAGTATGAACATACATATGTACATAAATGAGCAAAAGTAACATGAATACACATTACATGCTTATATGTGTGAGTAGAATGGATGAGGCAATAGCAAAAAAGTAACGGGACTTTATTGGTCTTGTTCTTTGACTCTTGGGTGTTTGCCTGTACTTATGAACACGTACTTCTTTTCTCTCTTGACAACGAGTGCGTGCGGTTGAGAAACTAAAATAAATCAAAGTGTCTACTTATTTAATTGTGTGCTGGTTTGGACTTCTTGTAATATTATATTTGCTAATATAATTCAATACATGTACACATAAAACACGCAAATGAAATATGTATTGCGCATAAAACTTTATTTACTTATGGTTTCAAAAACTTTATATGTAGCAGTATTATACTTTATATACTATTCGAAAGCGAACAAATTCAACTAGCTCCTATATAAATGAGATTCCATTTGGGTATGGTCGCAAAAATGTTTACATCAAATTGCACCCCTAACCTGCCGAATAACGTATTCTACATTAAAGATGCGTTATATGGATGGACAGACACCATGACGGACTTAGCCAAAATCCTATATACTCTTTACCTTCGGTATCGAGTTTAAAAAGCCATTAAAATCTTGCGATTACAGCAAATTTATAAAGCAAAGCAAGATTAAAATTTGAACAGCTCAGGATTTTTTGAATATAAATTACAAACTGACTTACATTGTGATGATCACAAATATATGGACTTTTTGTGTTCAGAATTGATTTAACACACATTTGCACAAAAATCTAATAAATTGTTTCGCATTCACGGGTTCAGCATTTAACAGAACAGAAGTGTCCACACAAAAAACAATCAATATTTAAGTGTCATTTACAAAATGCCAGACAATAGAAGCAAATAGATGAGGCGACAAGAGGAGGATGGCAAATGATTTTATTTGGCTTCCGGCAAATGTCAATGCCACAAATTTGGGGCAAACATAAAAAAGTAGACAAGACAAAACGGTTTCCTCCACAAATCCTAACTCCTTTTATTTGACATTTGAACTCTGAAATGTTGGGCTATTGACATAGCCACCTGGTGGTCGTATAATATGTTTCGGCTAGAGCTTAATTAGCTTGGCTGTTGCAATTTTCCAGCAAATTAAACTGACAGTGAAAAAGAGTCTAAGAACAAAAACTGTACACTATGGGGGAATTCGGGTGTGTCGATGTCTTTTTATGCTTTGATGCCGAAGGTAAAAGAGTATATTAGAAAGTATAGTATAGTACAGAGTACTTGCTGACTGCCCGTTCATGGAACTAAGCGCTTACAATACATGTTTTGTAAACGTTCACTGAACGCTCTGCTTAGCAAGCGCACTTCACACATGTTTAGTCAGCGGTCGCCGTCTTTCTAAGCGTAAAATATGTTCGCTATTGCGCTCACTAGTTGATCAGCTGTTAATTGTTTTGTGCAAATGGAACTCTTTCGGATGAACAGAACCACAGTCGAGTTAAAAATATACATATATCGTTTCGAATTTTTATAATCTTATACATATGTGTCAACATTGCAAAGTCTTTTAAACGCTATCCAAACTAATGGGCAAAACCATGTGCAACGCTAAGCAGTGCGTTCACAAGTTTGCAGCGATTAATACTAAGCGCTCAGTAAGCAGCTTTATAGCCGCTCAGATCCCTGAACGCAGCGAATGACTTTCACCAAAGATCTTTTCAGTGTGCAAAAGGTTGCATTCACGGCCATTCAACAAATATATACTTAAATTCGCGCTAATACACTATTTTAGAGCTACAGTTCCCGAAATATAAAAATATTATCGATAACTTTATCGGAAGGTAAGGCCACGCCAAATCGCCACTGCACTCATTCATCACTTACCCCTTGTATAACATTGTTATCACAGGATATCGCAGTCAGTTACGCACGAACGTCCAACGCCGATACTGTAGTTTTGTTGTTGCTTTTGTATAGTTTTAATTAAGCTTGAGGTATATTACAAGCAAAACTAATTTGAACAATTAAGAACGCTCCAGTCGCGACAGCTTGATTGTAAATATTCTTATGCCCCAGACTCTTTATTTGTCTGTGGGAGCAAGTTTTCAGGATATACTTGCAGGGGTTTTTGTACTTGATACCGAAGGTAAAGAGTATATTGGGTTTGTGCAATGTCCGTCATGGTGTCTGTCCGTCTGTCCGTCTGTGTGTCTGTATAAGCGCATTTTTTTTCCACACCCTTCATGCGGTATGGGTGAGGGCCGCCATCCAAATTTTTTGGGTTTCTTCATCACCAATCTTGGCACCAAATTTGTGCGGCTCTAGCTCAAAAGCTGTGGAAAATATAGAGGTTTTTGATTTCAAAATGCAGTGGGCTGGGGAACGGGGGGGGCCGTGGCTCCAATACTTTGATACGGTTTTTGTGGATTATTAACAGTTATCTTCCTACTAAATTTTGTGACTCTAGCTCAATCACTATGGTAGATACACGCACTACCGTTTTTAGCGAAGCGTTGGGGCGGCTAGGGCAGTATAGATGGACGTGGCATCCAAAGTTTTTATGAATTTGGTTGAGGCTTGTCATCAGCTATCTTGGCAACAAATTTGGTGACTCTAATTCAAAAACTGTAAAGGATATAGGCATTTTGGGCTTTAAACTGCGGAGGGGCTGGGGGCGGAATGGGTAGGCGTGGCTCCAAAATTTTTGATGCAGTTTTTTGGGTGTTAGTAACTATCTTCTCCCAAAGTGTGGAAGTTCTAGCTGTAAGGGCTTGCGAAATAGCTGGATTTATCGATTTGTGTTATCGAGATTATCAATTCGCCAGCGCCCTACTTATCGTAGAGCTCCAATCTTAACACTTTAATTTACTATGCCATAGATAAAGAAATTTGCAAAGTTTCAAGTCTCTAGCTTGAAGTAATGGGAAAAAAATTATGTTCATACTGACGGACGGACGGACAGACATCATGACGGACATTGCTCAAACCCAATATACTCTTTACCTTCGGTATCGAGTAAAAAAAAATTTATATTTGCAAAGCTAAGTTTTAGCTTTAAGATTTTCGAAAAAAAATTCGCTCATACAGACGGAAAGGCTGACATTCACAATGACATTGGACACACCAAATGTTCTCTTTACTTTCGGTTTCGAGAATATAAATTGTGTCACATATCGTGATTTGCGGTTTTTATACTCGATAACTAAGGTAAAGAGTATATTGGGTTTGTGCAATGAGCGTCATGGTGTCTGTCTGTCCGTCTGTATGTTCGCAACTTTTTTCCACACCCTTCAAGTAAGATACTTCAAACTTTGCAAATCTCTTTATCTATGGCATAGTAAATTCAAGTGTCAAGATTGGATTTCTACGATAACTAGGGGGCTGGTAAATCGATAAGCTCGATAATGTAAAATCGATAGAGCCAGCTATTTCGCAAGCCCTTACTGCTAGAACTACCAAATGTAGGGAGAAAATAGCTTCTAACAATCCCCAAAAAACTGCATCAAAAATTTTGGAGCCACACCCACCCACTCCGCCCCCAGCCCTCCAGCAGTTTAACACTAAGAATTCCCATATCTTCTACATTTTTTGAGCTAGACTCATCAAACTTGGTGCCACGATAGGTGTTGACGATCCCCAACCAAGTTCATAAAAACTTTTGATGCCACGCCCATCTGTACTGGCCTAGCCGCCTCTGACCGCCCCAACACTTCGCTAAAAACGGTAATGGGTGTATCTTCCATAGTGTTTGATCGAGAGTCACCAAATTTAGTAGGAAGATAGCTGTTAACGATCCCCAAAAACTCCATCAACATTTTGGAGCCACGCCCCCCGTTCCCCAGCCCCCTGCATTTGGAAATCAAAAACGCCTATATTTTCCACAGCTTTTGGCTAGAGCCGCCAAGTTTGGTGCCAAGATTGGTGATGAAGAAAACCAAAAAATTTGGATGGCACCCTTGCACCATATTCTACTTACTTTGAGCTAGAGTCACCAAATTTGGTATGAGGATAGCAATTAACATCATAAATAGATCTGCAGCAAAACTTTGGACGCCAAGCCCCCCCATACCAGCCCCCAACCCCCCTTCCTCCATATTCTACTAACCTTGAGCTAGAGTCACCAAATTCAGTATGAGGATAGCTTTTGACATGATACACAGATCTGCAGCAAAAATTTTGATGCCACGCCCCCATACCGCCCCAGACCCTACCTTTAACAAACTTTGAGCTAGAGTCACCAAATTTGGAAGGAAGATAGCTTTTTGGCATCCCCATCTGCACCAGACAGTCTTTGAGGCAGCGTACACCTCTGCCGTATCCACACCACATTGCAATCAGCTCTCTTTTAATCTGTTTTATTACTGGTATCGAGTATACCGCAGTCGGTTGCGTCCGACTGCAACGTTTTTACTTGCTTTATCTGAAATTTAAATCTGTTTGTTTTTCTTTTAATGGCCTCGTCACTCCCAGATTAATTCAACAGAAATTTCTGACCACTATCAACTAGTCATTAACCATGCACACCATCACTTTCATTCATTTCAACTAAAAGCATCAGCGCTCTAAACCGAAAGGCCCCAAAGTGAGTTCTGTCGTTTGGTAAAAATGGTTTGTTGGCTTTCAGCAATGAAAGCATTGCTATCCTTGGTCAATAGCTTGGCCTTAACAGAAAGTATGTAAATTGTACATGTATGTGCTTGTGTTTTGTTGTGTTCGTGATGAAATGTGCACAACGTCAGTTTGAATTTTGTTATGTTTGTCAAATTTCAAGTGATTTATCGTCGTCGTCGCACCGCACCGTCAAATATTTTCCTTCTTCTTGTTGGCCGACGCATATATGAAGAACGAGTAATGCTATCCTTGTCACTCATCTTTGCACAAGCCGAATTCTTGAAACTAAGCTGCAGTCACACTTCCATGTAACGACCTTTCGTACTTTGATTATCTATATTGCGAATTTATTTCCAGGTCCATGCAAATGGATCAACCAAAAGCATATACAAACTCTCTTTAACGAGGGTATTTCTTCTCCCCTTAAGATTCGTTGTATGAAGGTGGACTGTATTAAAACTGTCAAAAAGCCAACTTGGCACCAAAAAAAGAAGAAAATGATTTGTCAAACAGAATAAACAGCTATATTCTGAACATGTGACCTTTAAAAAAAAATTGACGGTATGTGCTTTTGGCTTGACCTACGGGCTTTGTCTCTAACACGGCCGCTAAGATTTAACGTAGAATACGTTCCATTTCAAATTTATCAAACAAAATAGACGCAATGACAAAACAATTAAACTTAAATGACTAACATATATTTTTAAATGTATGCTGAAAACCATATCAATGCAGGTTGAAGATTGAATGAAGTTTCCATAAGTTCCAAGAAGGGTTTGTTTTCTCTCCTCATCAGACAAATGTAAATAATATAAAAGTAGATTCTACTCACACACATTTCTTTTTACTTTCAAAATATTTTGTTAAATATAGGCGGTTTTTAGGAGGCATTTTATTATATTGATGTGTTAACATCTATTTCTATCTATCCCCTCTATCTATTTCTGCCAGTTGAATACATGCAAAAAAATGCAGCCTGCCGTGTTGCGGAGATCTCGACCTATGAACAAATTTAGAGTGCTGTCGTGGACCGACTGAAAAATTTCATATACATATTCATCTGAATTTGATTGTATTGGTGTAGCGGCAGAGAATAACTGCAAAATACAAATTTTAGAGTTTTGCCTCAATCTGCTTGATACAGTCCAAGTTGGAAGGGTAGTATAAACTTAATATTAACTTTGTGCAATTGAATAGCAAAACTTGAGATTCTTAAATATAATTTCAATTCTACATGTTTGTTTATATTCTAGCATTGTTTATTGTTTATATTCTAGCATAAACAATATATATATATTAAAATCATATATTAAAGTTTGCATTGACTACCATTGAATATTGGTTCAAAGGGTATTTTTGTGCAATTTTTGCGTCTCAGCTACGACAAGCCAGCACGTTGTTGTTTTGTTCAGTTTCCCTTTGCGTTCAGTGGCCCATCGATTAAAGGAGAGGCGGCGGGTCAGCGGGAAGCAAGAACGGTAAAAAGTTGTTTGTACATATTGTATGCAAGTGCGTTTGAAACAAACATATATTTCTTGCTGTGCCTGCTTATCGAGGTTTTTGTTATTTTTGATATTTTTCCTTTTTCTGTGTCGGCGGTAAATCGCGCTTACATTTACATATGTATGTACCAATGCACTACTGAATACACTTTCGTAATTTGTGTACACCTATGCATAACTCTGTAAGGCAAGGATTGTTAGAAAGTGTCACAGGGTAAAAATTGGGAAGAGTATGTATGATCAGCAATAGCAAAACTGATATTTGACTGCCTTGGAAGACAAAATCTCGTTTTCTTTCTCAAGCGCAATTATCTGGGAAGAAAAATAGTTTTATGGACAAGTGTTTGCAGAAGCCTAGTTTTTAGCTCAAGATACTTGCTTGGCTAGGTGCATATCAGTTGCTAATGCATGTGTTTTGTGGGGTAGGACAGGTATCAAGAGGTCATAGAATACGTAAAGCAGGCAAGCTTTTCTTCATGTCCCAATCGTTGTTTTTGATGTTCCAGTTTAAGTTTTTAAAATAGTTCCAGTTATACTCCTTGTTTGTTGCTCCTGCTTGTTTTGTCCTAGGTTCTCCTGAACCCACGGTCGCCATGTGCTATTATAATTGTTCTTTAGTATTTGAACGCAACTCTTTATGGTTATGCGGCTGACAAAATTTACCAGGCTTTGTACATCAGGGACATGCTGCAGCAGCATAGGATTTATTAATGCATACCAATAGCGACACCATTAATTGCGGGATTCCAAGTGGAGTGCAGCAATGAGAAATGCGTCGCTGAAGACGTAACGGCATATCAATAAGCAGTTAGACAGTTAATGTGGTTAGCGTTGACATCGAGACCAGATATCTACCATTCCGTTTTAAAGTTGGCGCAACAGAACAAGGACCCGACCATTTCCCCATTTCATGGAAGTCAGACTGAGAATCGTTGAGCAGTACAGAGGCCGAGTACTTGGCTCTATCAGCCGCCACAAAAGAAGCGCTTTATTAGAGGCGTTTGATAATAGAGATTGGATGTGGTCGAGAAGATACTCCCTCAGTAGTCTACGGATACAATCTCAGTGCACAGGATTTGGCCAGAAATCCAGTATGAGGTCGAAGCACATCGACATCAGGTATCATTTCGTCAGAGAAGTTATACAGAAAGGCAATTTGGAGGTGAAGTACGTTTCAACTAGTGATATGATTTCCGATGTACTTACAAAATATCTGCCAAAGCAGAAATATTGCCATTTTGTAAATTTAATGAATTTTAATTTTTAAATAATTACGACAATGTATACCGACTCACATAAAGGAAGGGTGTTGAATTTGCTACACTGTGAGTGTTTACATTAATGCTCAAATGAAAGAGCGCTTGTACAGTTATAAGCATATAAATTTTAGAGAAGAAAGAGAATAAGCAATTATGTTATTGAGCGTATGTCCCACACATTTAAGTTTAAGTTAGTTCGTTACCAACCTTCACATGAAGCACAACGTTCAATAAAAATATTTTGTAATTTCTCAAACCAAATTCGCTGGAAACCTCTGGCCACAGTATCATCAGTTAAGATGGCTTGCACTTCTAAATGAACAAAGACTTAATACATATTTGGAAAAAAGTTGAGTTATGTTTTTTCTTATTTTTTCTCTCTCATTTAAACAGACACTCCATAGTACTGGATCCAAGGAATCTATCGCTATGTGAAAAAGTCAATCATGGTATTGATTCGACTATTTTTAAACCCTGAACCCATAAAATTGGTAAATCAGGGTATAATGGTTTTGTTTAAGAGTATGTTACAGGCTGAAAGAAGCATCTCCGAACCCATAAAGTATATATATTCTTGATCAGCATCAACAGCCGAGTCGATATGGACATGTCCGTTTGTCCGTCCGTCTGTATGAACGCGTCGATCTTAAAGACTACAATAGCTTGAGACTAAAGATTTTGAATATGAGTTCTCGTATTCCATAAGCAGAACAAGTTTGTTTCAAATTATCGATAACTGTTCTGGTTTCCAATATACACATGGAATCGATTACAAAAATATCGAATTTGAAAAATGTTATAATGGGGGTTGTAAAAATGAGTAACGATAGAAGTTTTCTCAAAGTTTTGTCCAAATCCGTTAAGAAACACCGTAGATATCGTAAAGTTAAGTCAGTTTTATGTTTTGTTTCAATTGATTATTATTTGAAGCATACTTTTAAGGCGCATGGAGTAAAATATTTATTGCAACTGGATTCAGGGTATCTTCTAGTCGGGCTCTCCCGACTAGAGCCTTCTTACTTGTTATACCTAACTTTGTCGCACCAACATAACAACCTCTTAACAGAGTCAAGAGAATAAAAAAACGGGAGCAACCTGGCTGTCTCCCTCGCACTCACATGTTCAAACCAGTAGGTACTGGCTCTCTCGGATGACACTACGTAGTTAATTGAATCATGGTTCCAGCGTGGCACCAACGCAGGTGAGTGCGTGCGTGTGAAGATAATGAAGCAAAATAATCCAGAAAGATTCCAGAATACAGAAAAAACTCAAAGCGATCTCAGTGAAAAGTGACCAAAACGAACGTAGATAAACAGGAGAGTTCTAAAGTCGATGAAAATACAACTAGTTAAAAATTAAAAAATGCCAATACAGGAAACCTTTAGTTTCGAGCGCAGACAATTTAAAGTAGAAGGGCCGATTGGTCTCAACTCTTTTTTCACCAAAAACCTTCTGCAAAAGGTCTATACAAAAGATAGAGACAGCGGTTTTTTCGAATTGCGTTTTGTTTTTCTCAATGGTAATTTTCCATTTTGTAAGTAATAAATGTTGTTGAATTTTATACCCTGAACCCATAAAATGGGTAAATCAGGGTATAATGGTTTTGTGCAAAAGTATGTAACAGGCAGAAAGAAGTATCTGCAACCCCATAAAATATATATATATTCTTGATCAGCATCAATAGCCGAGTCGATATGGCTATGTCCGTCTGTCTTTCTGTCCACCTATATGAACTCGTCGATCGCAGAGCCTACACGAGCTAGAGACTTTAGATTTTGAATATGAGTGCTCCCAGACCATAAGCAGAACAAGCTTGTTTTAAACTATCGATAACTATTTCCGACATTAACATAGAATAGATTACAAAAAAATATCGAATTCGGAACATGCAAAAATGGGGTTTGAAATAATGGTTAACGGTAGAACTTTCGATCAAAATTTCGTCCAAACCGGATAAGGAACGGATTCGAATTAAACATATTGAAATTAAGTCAGTTTTTATACTGGATACCGAAGGTAAAGAGTGTACTGGGTTTGTGCAATGGCTGTCATGGTGTCTGTCCGTCCGGTCGTCTGTCCGTCCGTATGCTCGCAAGTTTTGTCCCCACCCTTCAAGTTAGAGACTTCAAACTTTTCAAATGTCTTAATCCATGGCATAGTAATTTAAAGTGTCAATATTGGAGTTCTAGAATGCTGGCAAATCGGTAAACTCGATAACGCAAAATCAATAGATCCAGCTATTTTGCAAGCCCTTGCAGATAGAACTACCAAATTTGGGGAGAAAATAGCTACTAACAATCCCCAAAAAACTGCATCAAAAATTTTGCAGCCACGCCCACCCATTTTGAAGGAAGATAACTTTTGGCATCCCATCTGCACCAGACAATCTGTGAGGCAGCGTACTTCTTTTTTCAGTTTTATTACTGGAACGAGTGTACCGCAGTCGGTTTCACCCGACTGCAACGTTTCTACTTGTTTTTCAACTGCACATTGCTTTAAAATCAACCATAGAATCGAATTATTTTTTTTTAATAGAAAATAACCTTGATTTCTTTACATTTGATATATATTCGGTCATGACTGATAGCTTCTAATCGTTTAAATTTCATTAAGATATTCGGGCATAATTAAATTTTCATACATAAATTCTTCCGTGCTAGGGGTTTAAATCAGTGATGGGCACACACACATACCGTCACAATTTTCACACGCATACAAGCACAACTTGCGTGCGCTGCGACGAAAAAAACGAAGTGTGCTCAGCACAGTGTAAGCTGCAAGTTAACGTTCATTGTGTTTTTTAACTATTATACGTATACGTTGTTCTTGAGATTAATGTATCTTTATCATTATCATCATTTACATCATTATCATAATCATAATTATTATTATCATAATGAATATCATTGTGTATAATATTACTATCAATGTTATGAACATCAATGAAACGCAGAAAGTATTCAGCTTTTAATTGCAAAAGATATAAATTTCTTTGCTCTCCTGAATAAATTTTATAAACCTCGTGGCGAATTGAATAATACCGTCTTAAATAAAATGTAGCATTGCGGCATACAATAAAATTGCATAACAAGCATTGTGCTCTGCCATACTCATTTTCTATAAAGAAAAACTCATTCTCCCATGTGAGCATGAAAAATTTTAAGCGCCACTGTAAAAAATGATAATTTGTATAATGCGCTGCGTGGTGTCTGCCTCTCAAGTGTTCGCCATCAACTAAAAAAAAAAATATAACATGCTTCGCACCATGATACAATTAAGTAGGTAGTGTCAGTCGAGAGAGCCAGTACCAACTGAACAGAACACGTGAGTGCGAGGGAGACAGTCAAGTTGCTCTCTTTATTTTACTCTCTCGACTCTGTTAAGGGGTTGTTTTGTTAGTGCGACAGAGTTAGGTATAAAAAGTGTTTTGGTTGTATGCAGCCATGAAATTTTGTAGTTTCGTAAACATATTTGACTAAATGAAACGCTTTCGATTATATTAATTAGATAGTTTTTAATAACAAAAATTAAAAGATATATTAACATTTAATTATATTAAAGCAATATTAAACTAAAAAGTATATTAAAATTAAAAATATAAAAAATTATCTTATTTATAGTAAAATTTTTAATAATTTGCGATGCCCCATAAGTTTTTGTTTCTGCTTTTGCACTTTGAGCTTATTATTAAGATTTTTTATGCGAAAATGTATTCGTATCTTAAAGAAAAATTTCTTTACATGGTTTGGCAAGTCAACATTTTGTGCCGTGTTTTGGAAAACATAACAAACAGAACGAAATTCGTCCGCACGGACGTATTACCACAACGACAAGCACTTTGCGACTGTCGATTGGTACCAAAATTATGAGAGCGCTCTCTCGACTAACACTACCTACTTAATTGTATCATGCTTCGCACCAGCACCGACGACGCGTCGCGACGGCCGAACATTCGAGTTCTATAAATAGCTTCCAATGCTTATAGCGTACGTGTGATTTTGTGCGGTTGGCTGCGGCAGAGCATGCTGCCTTGTGTGCATTAGGACGTCGACCACCACTGGTTTAAATAAACAAGCTCAGCTAAAGCGTCAGCTCCAAACAACTATATCACAATAAAATATGTTTACCCCAATTTTATACATTCAGAAATTTGCGTTGAAGTTTTTCATTATGGTTTTGCACCAAACCAATTAATATGCTCGTGCAAAAATATCATATAAACTTTCGGGAACTAAACTATCGATAATTCGTCTTTACGGTGGCAGCCCTGATTTTCGCAACTTGTGAACAGAAACTTGCATTAAAATTGCATTAAAAAAAAAAAGGTTTAGATCTACTTTTGCAGAAATTTTGATTTAATAAATTATTTTAATTGCTAACTGAAGTAAGCCGGCGCGCCCAATCGGGCTGAACGAATAGAGACCAAGGCCACAAAGAGGTTCCTAACTTACCTCGTATTCCTTATTAAAAGATATTAAAAAAAAGAAAAAAAAAAAAAATAAATTATATCATATTGATATTTCAAGTCAATGTCCTCGCGCGGTTTAAAAACATAAATGCCTATATCTACCACAGTTTCTGAGCTAGATCCACCAAATTTAAAGACAATAAAATTAAAAATACAACGCAAAATTTTGTATACTATAAGATTTTATTGGGTTTGTGCAATGTCCGTCATGGTGTTAGTCCGTCTGTATGAAACTAGCTGACACGCCCACGCATTTCACCCCCAGCCCTTCGCCACACAGTTTAAAACCAAAATGCCTACATATATCGCCTACACGATAGAGGCACCAAACTTGATTCCAATTCCGGTATGGGTGGAGGGTGGCATCCAAATGTTTTGGGTCTCTTTATCAACAATCTTGGCACCAAATTTGGTGGCTATAGCTCAATAGCTGTGGAAAATATGGGCGTTTTTGATTTCAAAATGCAGAGGGCTGGGGAACAGTTTTTTGGGGGTCATAAACAGTTATCTTCCTACCAATTTGGTGGGTCTAGCTTTAACACTTTTGAAGATACAAGCATTCCCGTTTTTAGCGAAAGGTTGGGGCGGTTCGGTTCTATAGCAGAATGGATGGGCGTGGCATCTAAAGTTTTTATACTAGATTCCGAAGGTTAAGAGTATATTGGGTTTGTGCAATGTCAATGAGTTTTTGTTTTTTGTGCACGGAGTGTTACTAGGTTTTATTTGGTAAACGATTCTAGCAGTGATCGCAAATATACGTTGTATGTATTTACAAGTGCTTAATAATAGTTTCTGACTTAAATTACATTTGAAGTTGCAGTAGATCCAACGCTGCACTTGCTTTAAAAAAACATATGTACATACATTCGTATATTTACATTTGCTTATTCTGTGTTTTCCTCTCCCGCTTTCGTCCGCTCTTATCAGACGTAACTGACAACGCGCTCTTGCTTACGCGCTCTCTTGGTTTTTTCCGTTCTATCGTGCATTAACTCTTTCACTGTTACTTTCGTGAACCCTACACCTTTTTGATAAAGCATATTATTTATTTACATAAAATCACTATGCTAGTTTGCTGAAGCAAAAGTTAAAAATTGGTTGAAACATCCAACGAAGACTTCATTCTGTGTAGATTGTGTGACATGAACGGACTAGATGTATCGCTATCGAAGTTAATGTTAAAAACTCTACGAGGAACTAACTAACAAATTCATTAAGGTTGAAGTTGAATCTTTGGCTGCACGACTAATTTGTATATATTGTTTTGAGGCTATGCATGTTGCTTTTAACAACCTGCATATGTCGTTTAAAGAGCTAGAGTCTAATTTCAAAAATGGCAAGGTGATAACCGAATCTCCGAAGCGAAAAAAGACTTGAGGTCCTAATCCACTTGCTGTCTCAACTGTTCCGCCCACCAAATCCCTTCTGGTGCCTCGCATTTATCCCCCAGCGGGTATTTCTGCTAGCCCGCTTCTGTTATTAACTCGCCTGTAAGAAATCTAAACTCTAAGAGTCATTCTAACTACTTAACTCCCGATTATCTGTTTCAACAGCTTGTGTGCCAACTAATTCCACTTTAGGTACAGCAGGGGTCCGCAAGTCTTTTTTTGTTGTGCCGTTAAATAAGTTCATACTCGTGTTTAGGCTTGCCTCCGATACTTCATTGGAGGACGTAAATGCCAACGTATTGCTGTTGAAAAGTTTAAATTTAGTCCAGTATCTAAAAATTCTATAAAAATCCGTTGATTTCGTAAAACTAATTTTGCTAAATAAAATGATCTTCTTCTGCATACAAATTGGTCTCACCTTTATTCTTGTAGTGTAGGCATTTCTATATTTTATGAGACCTTGAATTCACATTTGGATATCTGTGTTCTCCTCACTTGCCCTTCAAGTAAAAATAAACCACCTTGGTTTTCGAGGGAGCTATCAAAATTGAAAAACGTGAAGACAAGAGCTTATAAAAGGTTTAAAAAGTCCGGAACTACTGTAGATTTGTCTTCGTATATATATTGGCAAGGTCTAATTTTATTTCTGTTAACACTTCTTGTTATAATAATTATCTTAATCGTTGTAGATTAAACTTTTCACGTGATCCCAAACAGTTTTATAAATTTGTCAACTCTAAACGTAAATGTTCAAGCTTGCCATCCTCATTTTACCTCGATAGTACAAAAGCAAATTCTTATCAGGCTGTGGCCGATCTATTTGCTGAGTATTTTCAATCAGTATACTCAACGAGTTTATATATTTGTAGTAATTCTTATACTTTTCAAGTTCAAACGTCCAATTGCATATATGTCCAGTTATTACTGAGTGTACGTAGCTAAGTGACCTTAACTTTATCAATCCCGGCTTTTTGCCCGGTCCAGATGGAGTGCCAGGTTGTATACTTAGATACTGTGCAGATTCACTTTGTAAACCTTTACATAAATTATTTAACTTGTCGATTGACTCAGCTGTGTTTCCTGGTATATGGAAGGAATCATTTATTATTCCATTCCATAAAAATTCTTCTGAATCTAACGTTAAAAACTACAGGGGTATATCCAAGCTGTCCGCCATTCCGAAAGTCTTTGAAAAAATTATATGCTCTCAATTGCAGCACATATGTAGTTCAATTTTATCCCCTTATCAACATGGTTTTGTTAGGCGAAGATCTACTACCACTAACATTCTTGAATTCACCTCGCTTGATATCAAAGGGTTTCAGGCCAAAATGCAAACTGACGTCGTTTACACAGATTTTAGTAAGGCATTTGATTCTGTTAGTCATTCTTTGTTGCTTCAAAAATTAAATATTATTGGATTTCCAGTAAAACTCCTGTCGTGGCTTTCTGAGTACTTGTGTGGTCGAACACAAAAAGTTGCTTTTAAATCATCTATATCCAAACCTATTTCTGTTACCTCTGATTTACCTCATGGGAGCAACCTAGGACTTTTGCTATTTAATCATTTTATGAATGATCTTCCAACTGTTATGCTGTTTGCTGATGATGTGAACCTTTGTTTTACCTACAGCGATACTTCTCTGTGTAACTCACTTCAGTCGGAAGTGGGTGCGTTGTTGTCCTGGTGCCGTTATAACTTATTTAATTTAAATTGTTTAAAATGTAAAGTCATGTCTTTTTGTAGAAGTACCCCTTATACTGCTCTCTACTTGCTTGATGCTTCACCACTTGACCGTGTCCTTGAATTTAAAGATGTAGGTATTATTCTTGATCGTAAATTAGAGTTTGATTCGCATATATTATCAATGGTCAATAAGTCCATTAATGTCATTGGCTTCATCAAGCGGTGGTCCAAAGAGTTTAATGAGCCCCTTTAACGCCTTATACATCCCTGGTGCGTCTCATCCTGGAGAATGGATCTTGTTTGTGGTCCCCGCAATATGGGATTCACCAGGATAGAATGGAGTCTGTTCAGAAGAAATTTCTTTTATTTGCCTTAAGAAGTTTAAACTGGGTTCGTGGAATAGGCCAACCCCCGTATTCAAGTAGACTTCTTTTAATTAATCTTCCCTCCTTGTTGAACCGTAGAACTATGCATGGAGTTCTATTTATCACTAACCTACTTAACGGTGAAATCGACTCATCAGTTCTTTTGACTCGCATAAATTGAACTGTCCCAATTAGATCTACCTGTTACTTCACACCACTAAGCCTCGATTGTTGCTCGAGCAACTATGTAGTTCATGAACCATTTCTTGTTATTTGTTATGACTTTAACCGGCTTTATTCCCGTGTCTCTTTGGAGACCTCAATTTTAGTACTAAACCGATCGATCCTCTCTGCCTTACCTAATCATAACCTCTAATCAATAATCTTCCACTGGTCTAATTGGGGTTTTCCCAATCCACGCAACAAATGTTGGACCAGTTATTTTTATGTTGAATTTCCCAGAGCGTTAACGTTAACCCATAAAATGGGTAATTCAGGGTATAATAGTTTTGTGCAAAGGTATGTAACAGGCAGTAGGAAGCATCTCCGACCCCATAAAGTATATATATTCTTGATTAGTATCAATAGCCGAGTCGATATGGCCATGTCCGTCTGTCCGTCCGTCTGTCCGTCTGTATGAACGCGTAGATCTCAGAGACTACAAAAGCTGGAGACTTCAGATTTTGAATATAAGTTCTCCTATACCATGAGCAGAACAAGTTTGCTTCAAATTATCGATAACTACTCTGGTTTTCGATATACACATGGAATCGATAACAAAAAACTATCGAATTAGGAAAATGTAGAAATGGGGGTTGGTGTAATGGGTAACGATAGACCTTTTCTCAAAATTTCGTCCAAATCGGCTAAAAAACACCAGAGATATCATAAAGTTAAGTCAGTTATGAGTTTTGTTTAAAGTGATAATTATTTGAAGCATACTTTTAGGATGCAAGGACTGCAACTGGGTTCAGGGTATCTTCTGGTCGGGCTATCCCGACTAGAGCCTTCTTACTTGTTTTTTTTTTTTAAACTAATTAATCTAATTATGCTTTTCAATATTATAATTAGAATTAATTTTTATTCATGTCAGCTGCTCATAGCTGACAATAAAAAAATAAATAAATAAATAAAGTGCGTGTGGCTAAGGGCGGACTGGGTGGATGGGGGTCGTTACTATTTATCTTTCTACAAAATTTGTTGGTTCTACACCGACACTTTATTTTACTCTGCCATAGATAAAGACGTCTGAAAAGTTTCAAGTCTCTTACATAGGTCATAACAACCCTGAAAATAATTCATTTAAAAATTTGGGTTGCACGCCTATCCATACTGCCTATCCATACTGCCTAGCCGGCCCCAACCCGCTCAACGCATCGCTAGAAACGGGATTGAGTATATCTTCCATAGTGTTTGAGCTAGAGTTGACCCTTCCAAAGACCCCTATGAATTTGGACACTTTTTTTTCCACAGCTTTAGAACTAGTGCCACAATATTTGGTGCCAAGATAGGTGATGAATAACCCCAAAAAAATTTGGATGGCAGCAACCTCTTTTTTACCACCTTTTGCAAAAATTGAGGTAGATCCATAAGGTTTGGTAGAGGGATAGCAATTGACGACCCCCAAAGATGTCCTGCATGCCCGCCCAGAACGCCCCCAGCTCCCCGTCCCACTCCTTTTAAACACCATCAGCTAGATTTGGTTGGAGAATAATGATTGAAATCACACATAGATATGGAGCAAAAACTTTCATGGCATCACACCTTCACCCACATTTTACTTACACTGAGCAAAAGTCAACAAATTAAGTAGGAAGATAGCAATTGACATACTTCACAGATCTGCAGCAAAGTTTGAATGCCACACCGCCATACCGCCTCCATACCGCACCCTGCTCCCACCTTTTACAAACTTTAAGCTAGAGTTAACAAACTTGGTAGGAGGATAGCAGTTGAGAACCCACAAAGATCTGAATACTTTTGATGCCACGCCTCCATACCACCTACAACCCCCCTTTCCCTACCTTTAGAAAACTTTGAGCTAGAGTCACCAAATTTAACAGGAAGATAGGTTTTTGGCATCCCCATCTGCACCAGACATAATTTGTGGAAGCGTACCCTCTTGCCGTATCCACACCCCATTGCAATCAGGTCTCTTTTTATCAGTTTTATTACTGGTATCGAGTATTCCGCAGTCGGTTGCTTCCACCTTTTATAGGCTGAACATATATATTTTGCTTTTTATACTCGATACCGAAGGTAAAGAGTATATTGGGTTTGTGCAATGTCCGTCATGGTGTCTGTCCGTCTGTCCCTCTGTTCGTCTGTATGAACGAAACTTTTTTCCACACCCTCCAAGCTAGAGACTTGAAACTTTGCAAATCGCTTTATCTATGGCATAGTAAATTAAAGTGTTAAGATTGGAGTTCTACGATAACTAGGGGGCTGGCAAATCGATAAACTCGATAACGCAAAATCGATAAATCCAGCTATTTCGCAAGCCCTTACAGCTAGAACTACCAAATTTAGGGAGAAAATAGCTATTACCAACCCCCAAAAAACTGCATCAGAGCCACGCCCACCAATTCCGCCTCCAGCCCCCCCGCAGTTTAACACCAAAAATGCCCATATCTTCTACAGATTTTGAGCTATAGCCATCAAATTTGGTGCCAAGAAAGGTGTTGACGATCCCCAATCAAAATCATAAAAACTTTGGATGCCACACCCATCTGTACTTCCCAAGCCGCCCTCAACCACCCCAACGCTTCGCTTAAAACAGTAGTTCGTGTATCTTCCAAAGTGATTGAGCTAGAGTCACAAAATTTGGTGGGTAGATAACTTGTAACGACCCCCCAAAAACTGCATTAAAAATTGGAGCCCCACCTACCCATTCCGCCCCCAGCCCCACGCAGTTTAAAAACAGAAATGCTTATATCTTTTACAGTTTTTGAGTTAGAGCCACCAAACTTTGTGCCAAAATAGGTGATTATAGCCCCCAAAACAATGCATAAAATCTTTGGATGCCACGCCAATCCATACTGCCCCAATGCTTCACTAAGAACGGGAATGCGTGTATTTTCCAAAGCGCTAAGGCTAGCGTCACCAAGAGAGAAGATAGCTAATAACAATCCCCCAAAAAACTGCATGAAAGTTTTGGAGCCACGCCCCCCCCCCCGTTTCCGAGCCCCCCTGCATTTTGAAATCAAAAACGCCTATATTTTCCACATTTTTTGAGCTTGAGCCGCCAAATTTGGTGCCAAAATAGGTGATGAAGAAACCCAAAAAAAGTGGATGGCGCCCCCCACCCATACCGCATCCAGCCACCCTTCCACCATATTCAACTAACTTTGAGCTAGAGTCACCAAATTTGGTATGAGGATAGCAATTAACATCATAAATAGATCTGCAGCAAAACTTTGGACGCCACGCCTCCCCATACCAGCCCCCAGCCCCCTTCCACCATATTCTACTTACTTTGAGCTAGAGTCACCAAATTTGGTATGAGGATAGCAATTAACATTATAAACAGATCTGCAGCAAAACTTTGGATGCCACGCCCCCCCATTGCAGCCCCCAGCACCCAACCCCCATTCTACCATATTCTACTAACTTTGACCTAGAGTCACCAAATTCGGTTTGAGGATAGCTATTGACATCATAAATAGATCTGCAGCAAAAGTTTGGATGCCACGCCCCCCCTTACCAACCCCAGCCCCCCTTCCCCCAAATTTTACTATTTTTGAGCTAGAGTCACCAAATTTGGTATGATGATACCAATTGACATCATACACAGATCTTCAGCTAAAATTTTGATGCCACGACGCCCCCCCCCCCCCCATACCACCACCAGCCTACCATCCACCATATTCTTCTGACTTTGAGCTAGAGTCACCAAATTTGGAAGCAAGATAGCTTTTTGGCATCCCCATCTGCACCAGACAATCTTTGGGGCAGCCTATACCCCTGCCGTATCCACACCCCATTGCAATCAGCTCTATTTTAATCTGTTTTACTACTGGTATCGAGTATACCGCAGTCGGGTGCGTCCGACTGCAACGTTTCTACTTGTTTTTTTTTTTAAGTGGTTTTATTTATGGTTTTATTTATTGAATCTTTTGTTGTGATTAGAAAACTTACAATAAGTGTACAAGTTAACCGTGGAGCATAGTGCCTTCGCCGCGCGTCATAATGCTGAAACGACTCCGCCGAATTGCATGACACTGCGCATAGGCCAACGACTCCGCCGAATTGCAATATGATATCTTGCACGAGCCGCAAGATCAGCAATTCGGTATCCGGCGTAACGGCATGCTAGGGCTTTAAATGTAAAAACAATTGTACTTTTAGCTTTAGTTCGAAATCGGCTCCACATGAAGACGCTTCGTCCATGTGTTGAATAAATAATTAAAACATATTCAGTCTCTGATTTTATTAAATAACTAATTCGGCTGTTGTCCGGGTTACGATATAACGTTTTAGTTAAACTGGCACCCAACGCTTACAAACTCACACCTGAGAGAGTTCACCAAATAAAAAGTGAATAACTATAATAAAACAAAAAACACACAATACACAAACAACTCATACCTAAGAGTTCGCAAACACAAAAACATACAAGTGAAACACAAGCACAAAAGTAAAGATTAAAACATTTAAAAGTGACAATAAATACGCAAACGTACATCAAAACATTCGCAAGTAAAAAAAAAAAAACGTACAATTAAAACACAAGCAATTCACGCATAAGAATTTACAAACACAAAAGTAAAGATTAAAACATTTATAAGTGACAAAAAAATCGCGAACGTACATCAAAACATTCGCAAGCGAACACAAGTGCGCGAACATTAAAAGAACAGATAAGCCTCAAATACATATGAGCAAAAACACACGTCTTATTCACCAAAATCGAATCACAACAAATTAAACAATCTGGAGAGGATTTATCACCGCATTTCATCATTTCAAACGGACGAGAAGACATCAGTAGCTGCATCATAATTAAGAAAAACATATAAGTGAAAGTTTCATACAGAATTGTCCACTAAATCGTCACAAGCCGTTTTAAATACAGTATAAATTAAATAAAAAGAAAAAAAATTACACACAGCCACCGAGCGCTGTTCAGAAATAGTTTTATATTTACGTTATAAATACCTTAGCAGCCGCAACAACAAGCGGCCAAGCCAATGCAATCCGACTCACTACATACATTGTAGAAGCTGTGCGGCCTGTTCGCTTTCGTTTACTCATACATTGTAGCAGCCAGAAAATATTTTATCGCTTGCTACTTATGATTTCTAGTGTCAACAACGTTCTATGAATACAAACAACGAAAGTGATTCGGACAGTATCTCAGAATTGCTGACTGACTTAGAAAAACTAAAATAAGCTCAGAACAACACAAACATGAACATAAACGCAGAAGCACTAGCGAACGTTATAGGGGCAGCAGTAAGTGGTGCACTTGCAACACAAAGAGCCGAATTTAATGGAAAAATTCAGCAACTCGATTAAAGCTTTAGGCAGTCATCAATAAGAGAACCAGTTGTCAAAGTCTTCGAGAACGTCAACTGTACGGTTGTACAATGCGACCACTAAACGCAATCAAATCTTTACCAGAGTTCAATGGTATACAAGAAGAATACGTTTGTTGGCGCCAAGCGGCCACTGCCGCTTACAAGCTTTTCGAAAGATATGAAGGTAGTTCACGTCATTACCAAGCGGTAATCATAATTAGAAACAAGATTAGGGGCGGAGCAAAACGCACACTTTCTTCCTTCAACACGAAACTTAACTTTCAGGCCATAATCATAAGATTAGACTTCACATATGCGGATAAGCGACCCGCACACCTCATCGAGCAAGAGTTAGGAACTCTTAGGAAGGGAAATATGAGCCTCCTAGAGTTATATGATGAGATTGAGAAGAAACTCACTCTCCTCACAAATAAAACTGTGATGTCATATGACACACAAGTAGCCCACCACATTAATGAGAAATATCGCGCAGACCCAATGCGCGTCTTTATATCAGGACTGAGGAAGAACCTAACTGACGTATTGTTCTCAGCTTAACCAAAAAGCTTGCCGGCTGCTCTTGCTATGGCACAGTAGGTTGAGGCCAACCATGATAGATATAATTTTGCAGCAAATTACTCTAGAAATCTTGAAGAAAAGGAAAAAAGGCAGCAAACCGAGCCAAGAGATAGAGCACCTATCAGAGGTCAGCGTAACCCAAACTATAAAAGAGCACAAGAAAATGTAAAACAGATTTTGCACGACTATTATTTCCCCAAAATTACTAACATAGCCAACGAAGTTGCTACAGGGTGCAGAATTTGTGCAAAGTCAAAGTATGATCGCCACCCCAAAAAACAAGAACTCACGATCACACCGATTCCGTCTTATGCCGGCGAAACAATACATATCGACATTTATTCTACCGCAGGAAGAAATTCCTGACTGCCTTGACAAATTTTTTTAAACTCGCAATGGTACAACCTATTGCATCACGCACGATTGTAGACGTAAAAGGCCCCATTTTGCAGATTGTAAATTTTTTTCCAGAATAAAAACAATATACTGCGACAACGAAGCAGCATTTAATTCTGAGACGATCAAATCCATGTTAAAATTTTTTTTACGAAATAGAGGTTGTGTGTTGTCCACCGTTACATAGCATATCAAATGGACAGGTAGAACGTTTCCACAACACTCTAGGCGACATGGCAAGATGTCTTTCTGAAGAGAGAGGTACCACTGACATGACTGAGTTAATCCTTCAGACGACAATAGAGTACCATCGCTCAATTCTCTCGGTAATAAAACAGTCACCTATTAGAGTAATCCATTTAGCACCACCAGGCCTACAACAAGACATACGGAAAAGACTAGATAAGGCCCAAGAGACACAATTGGAAAGGAATAACCCGGAAAGGCAAAATAGAGTATTTGAGGTAGGAGAAAGGGTATTGGTAAAAACCAATAGAAGGTTAGAAAACAAGATCATCCCCTTATACGTAGAGGAACGAATACAAGCTGATTTGGGATCAACTGTTCTCGTTAGAGGGAGGACGGTTCACAAAGACAACCTACGTAGAAGCCCCAAGACCAAACCGTAAAAAAAAAAAACTAGAAATATTACAAAAAAATATATAAAATTTCTTACAAAAAAATCACAAAAACATAAAGTATTATAATAAGTCCCTTTTTATCATTTCTATTTCGCTCGATAAGGTATCTTATCATATTTTTATGGTTTGCACTAACGACCGCCAAACTGACGGACTACACACACTCCAAATACGTACCAATACTGGACGGGACTGCGATAACCTGGAACGAAACAAACTACATACGCCACACGAGAAACCTTACCAAATACGACCGACTCGTACGGGAGACTGCAGACATGACAGACTGGTTTCCTCAATCCCATATGACGAAGATACTTGACGCAGACGTCGGACACTTCAATATACCACTGGCAACTCTCGACGTACATCACCGACATGCAAGAAGCCTGAATTTCCTAGGCATAGCGCTAAAGGTGATAGCAGGGACACCTGACTTTGACGACTTACAGAAGACGCGACAAACAGAGGCAGAATTGATTAGAGAAACCAATAGACAAATATTAATTAACACAAAAACTCAGGAGCAACTAAATAGCTTGACAACGACAGTTAACGAAATTCTAAAATTCACAAAAAATCAAGAAGTTGACACCGCACACTTATATGAAACTTTATTAGCAAGAAATAGGATACTTACCCTACAATTAGAAAATTTAATCATTGCAATATTACTCGCTGGTATTAACTTAACCAACCCCGCGATAATTAATAACGACGTATTGCGTATAATTCTGCATGAAAGTTTCACGGTTTTATCTGATAGCAATTCAAAAAATTTTATTATTAAATATCCTAAACCTAAACTAGTTTGTAACAAAATAATTGTTTATCCTGTCGCTCACCACGGTGTCGTCTTGCATCTACCGGAAAACGTAGTGGCGGAGTGCAATAGCAAAATAATTGCACTGCAATCCTGCAGCGCCTCGTCGACAGTAGCTTTCTGCAGAGAAACATCGGGTCCAACCTGTGCGCAAGAGCTCCCCGCGTGGGCGGCGGGAGTACAATACCCCCACAGTGTGCTAGCTGCTTGTCGTAAGAGGCGACTAAATGCGTGCTGGAGAGGAGTAGAGGTGGCCTTATGATCTTCATAGTTGAAATGACGTGAAATAATGGTTTATCTGGTGCAAAAGGTGATAAAAGGAAGTTAAAGTAGCCAACGGCGAAATTTAGTACTTGGTGTCTAAAGGTTGTTCCCGTGTGGTTAGTGGGAAAGAATTCTACCACAGTAAGCTACTGCTTGTCGTACGAGGCGTCTAAAAGTGCACCGCTGCAAACGATGTCGAAAGGAGAGAGAAGGCTTTGAGGATATGGGGAAAGAATGCCAAAGGATGATAGATAGAACGAAGGTTTCCGCCCGTGTGATTGACGGGTCAAAGAATATCAATCACAGTATACTACCGCTTGTCGTAAATGCCGACTACAGGAGTAAATGGTCCACCAAACCATAAACTTTTTGGAGTTTAAATTGGAAGTATCTTAAAGTTGATAAGGTACGAGACCTGATCGAAGGTTAAAAAATTCGGTACCACGGGTAATCAGGAGCCGGCGGAACTTGTTCCGTCCTGGTTAATGGTTGCGGCCCCTCGAAGAGTATCGTGGTGGTTGTGGTTAAACCCAGAGCGGGTAGAGTTTATGCTCGGCGTGGAGTTGCGTATGTTTTAACCGGGTGCCGATGCCCAAATATCGGAAGTCGCTTTAGATAAAACGGCGCTCCTCATCAAGGTGGGAGCTTGCTTACCAAAAATAAGTAACTTTAAATTGGTACCTGAAATAGAAATATCGAAGGGGCGTTAGTTGGCGCATAATCCAGACTCACTGTGCTATATCCTCAGATATACGGGCACCGTGGCTTTAATCCTAACTGGAACATGCCACGTTATAGCCAATGTGCGCAAGAGCTGCACTCCGGCGGGATTGCACGATGCAACACCCAACCAAACCATTTGACCCAAGTAGAGATGATAGAAGAAGAAGTTATCATCATCAATGACAGCCCAGCCAGGGTAAGCACTGACGAGGGACCAAAACCAACATCAACGGTACGTTCTTGCTGACCTTCGACAAGGTAGCGCACGTAAATGGGCGGAAATTTAACAACTATAACGGCACCCCCAGGAAAATACCCGGCTCAGCAGCCTCACCATCGCTTGACATAATCGAGCATCAAAGCCTTCTGAGCATGCCGCTACTGCACCAGATGAATATCGACAGCCTTAGACACATCGACAATTTACGTTCGCAGGTGACAACCAGACCTGTAATTGCATCCATGTCTGTTCTATTGCTATGCGTCGCAGCAGCCATAATACTGTCGCTAATCCGCTGCAGAAACAGAAAGCAGCAGAACAAGGCGATGTCATAAGAGATCTAAGCGTGACCGAGGACGGACACGATTTAAAAGGGAGAGTAGTTAACCGTGGAGCATAGCGTCATCGCCGCGCGTCATAATGCTGACACTGCGCATAGGCCAACGACTCCGCCGAATTGCATGACACTGCGCATAGGCCAACGACTCCGCCGAATTGCAATATGATATCTTGCACGAGCCGCAAGATCAGCAATTCGGTATCCGGCGTAACGGCAAGCTAGGGCTTTAAATTTAAAAACAATTGTAATTTTAGCTTTAGTTCGCAAACGGCTCCACATGAAGACGCTTCGTCCATGTGTTGAATAAATAATTAAAACATATTCAGTCTCTGACTTTATTAAATAACTAATTCGGCTGTTGTCCGGGTTACGATATAACGTTTTAGTTAAACTTACAAATCTTTTTAATATAACTTAGCTTACATTTCATTAAAGGACTGTATTCTGAGTGCACGTCCCTAAGAATCATCCCTGGGTTGGTAAATCATTACGACGAAGGCGGGATCGGCTGATACACACATTTTGAAATTGTATTCAGTAGTGCATTTGTGTCAATGTCGTTTGCCGCCGAGACAGAAAAAGGGAAAATACCAAAAATATCAAAAACCTCGACAAGCAGGCCCGGTTAGCAACGAAACAAACGCACACACACCCAAAAACAAGAAATGTTTACAGTTATTGGTTGTTGGTCAACATTTGGCCCGAACAATGAGCGCAGAGATAGTGAAACAAAAATCAGCTCTCGCGCCTGTTCACACTTGTGCGAGCATACAAGGGGTCTACCACCGGCACCTTTAGACGCGAAAGCTATAAAAGCTCTTGTTAGCAATTGCACAGTCTATATCTTAGACTGTCTGTGGTTTAAGCTGCTGCGAGTAGTTTTTGGTTTATTTGTTGAGTGTTGCGGACTTAGCTTTCTTTTGATTTGGATGTAGCGGATTTCGTTGACACGATACAAGGGATGAAGAAGGTGAGCAAGAACGTTCTGTGTCGCGCGCGATGTAAGAGAGTTCGATTGACTGGTTGGGGGTAAGTGACAGCTCGTGCTGGACTGAAACTACAGAGAAGTTACTCTGCCGACGACGATGTGTTGCTCGCGTTCTGGCTTTGCAGAATTCTCGCGTTGACTCATTGTCTTAAACGCGGTATAACTTTCGATTTTGACTTTTGTTCAGCTTGTGTTTATTTGTCAATTGTTTTCTTTAAAATGTAAATTTTTACGATACCGAAGGTAAAGAGTATATTGGGTTTGTGCAATGTCCGTCATGGTGTCTGTCCGTCTGCATGAACGCAACTTTTTTCCACACCCTTCAAGCTAGAGACTTGAAACTTTGCCAATGTCTTTATCTATGGCATAGTAAATTCAAGTGTCAAGATTGATTATACGTTAACTAGGGGGCTGGCAAATCGATAAACTCGATAACGCAAAATCGGTAGATCCAGCAATTTCGCAAGCCCTTACTGCCAGAACTACCGAATTAAGGGAAAAGATAGCTACTAGCAACCCCCATAAACTGCATCATCTTTTGTAGCCACGCCCACCCATTCCGCCCTCAGCTCCCCCGCAGTTTAACATTAAAAATGCCCATATCTACAGTTTTTGAGTTAGAGCCACCATATATGGTTCCAAGATAGGTGTTGACGATCCCCAACCAAATTCATAAAATCTTTGCATGCCACGTCCTTCTATACTGCCCCAGCCGCCCCCAACCACCACAAAGCTTCGCTAAAAACGGTAGTGCGTGTATCTACCATAGAGATTGAGCTAGAGTCACAAAACTTGGTAGGTAGATTACTGGTAACGACCCCCCAAAAACTGCATCAAAATTATGGAGCCCCACCCACCCATTCCACCTACAGCCCCCCCGCAGATTAAAAACAAAAATGCCTATATCTCTTACAGTTTTTGAGCTAGAGCTACCAAATTTTGTGCCAAGATAGGTGATTACAACACCCAAAAAAAAGCATAAAAACTTTGGATGTCACGATAATCCATACTGCCCAAGCTGCCCCAAACCGGGAATGCGTGTATTTGCCAAAGTCTTAAAGCTAGAGTCACCAAAATTGGTAGGAAGATAACTGTTGACGATCACCAAATAACTGCATCAAAGTTTTGGAGCCACGGCCCCACCGTTCCCCGTGATGAAGAAACCCAAAAAAAATGGATGCCACCTCCCACCCATACCACCCCCAGCTCCCCTTCCACAAAATTCTACTAACCTTGAGCTAGAGTCACCAAATTTGGTATGAAGATAGCTATTGACATGATACACAGATTTGTACAAAAAATTTGATGCCACGCCCCCATACCGCCCCAGCCACTACCTTTAACAAACTTTTAGCTAGAGTCACCAAAAGAAGGAAGATATCTTTTTGGTACGCATCTTGGTTTCCGCACCCCATTGCAATCAGGTCTCTTTTAATCTGGTTTATTACTGGTATCAGTCGTGTGTGTCCAACTGCAACGTTTCTACTTGTTAGAAAACAATTTGGGCAACGTCATTGCACTAGGCGTCTTTGCGCGTAGAATGTTTGTTCAAATGAATTTGGTTTATTGTGCACTCGTTTGAATAGTCAGAACATATAACTCGAAATGGTTCATGAGTTAAAATGGTGCTCGAGCAACGATCGAGGCTTAGGGGTAACAATTTCGGGTAGATCTAAATGAAACACTTAATTTTATTCGAGATAATAGAACTGATGAGTCGATTTCACCATGAAGTTGGTTGGAGATAAATACTACTGCATGCACAATTCTACGGTTCAAAACGGAAGGAAGATTAATTAAAAGAAGTCTACCTGATAATGGGGATAGGTCTTTTCCAGGAACCCTGTTAAAATATCTAAGCGCGAACATAAGGAATTTCTTCTGCACAGATTCAATTATATCCCGGGGAATCCTGAACTGCGGGGCCCACACGCAAGACCCATACTCCAGGATGGGACGTACTAGGGATGTATATAGCGTTTTTGTGGCTTATGGAACATTAAACTCCTTTGACCACCGCTTGATGAAGCCAAGAATATTTATTGCCTTATTGACCATCGACGATTTATGAGAATCAAATTTTATTTGCTATCAATAGTGATGCCTAAATCTTTAATTTCAAAAACGCGGACACGTGGTCAAACATCAAGCAAGTAGTGAGTAGTATGAGGGGTACCCCTACAAAAGTTCATGATTTAACATTTTGAACAATTTAAATTTAGTAAGGTATAACGGCACCAGACCGAAAGTGCCAAGTCCCAACTGTAGTAAGTTACATTTTTTTTTTTTTTTTTTTTTTGGGGTTCGGTGTGATTTTATTTAAGATCTGCCCCGTGTGGGCAATAATTAAATTATATGGCTTGAAACTTGGCAGTAATTAAGTTAAGTTAAGGTATCATTTGGTGAATTAGGAGCTAGTGTGGGGGGAGGATCAGACGTCAACCAGGTGCGGGAGGTCAAGCGGGTGGGTCCTCTGGAGTCTTCTGGTGGTAAGACTATTGTCAAGGAGGGAAAGAGCTAGATTGCTGGGGTGATTGTGTAGTCTGGCAATGTAGCTGACACTTAACTTTGAGATGACCTCCTTGACCATTGGCATGCGTAGTTGGCCGTGAATAGTGGCGTTGTCATGGTACACGTGGGCACCTGATATAACTCGGAGTGCTTTGTTCTGAAACCGCTGGATCAACATCCGATTGCTCATGCTCGCGTAGTAAGTTACATAGAGAATTATCATTAAAGCTATGCTTCACCTTAGCTTTACATCATCAGCAAACATATAAACACGAGAATTAGTAATAACAGCAGGAAGATCGTTAGTAAAAATATTAAATAGCAATGGTCCTAGGTGACTCCCTTGGGGAACACTAGAGGTAACAAAAATAGATTTGGATACTGAAGATTTTAAAACAACTTTTTGTGTTCGGCCACACAAGTACTCAGAAAGCCACAACAGGAGTTTTGCTGGAAATCCAATAATATTTTATTTTTGAAGCAACAAAGAATGACTAACAGAATCAAATTCCGTGCTAACATCTGAAACTCTTTGATAACAATCAAGGTGAACTTAAGAAGGTTAGTGGTAGTAGATCTTCGCCTAACAAAACCGTGTTGATAAGGGTATTAAATTGACTTACATAAGTGCCCCAATGGAGAGCATATTATTTTTTCAAAGACTTTCGGAATGACAGACAACTTATATATACCCCTGTAGTTGTTTACGTTGGACTAAGAAGAATTATTATGGAGTGGAATAATAAAAGACTCCTTCCATATACCAGGAACTCAATACCCGGGAGAGCACAATGAGAGCACCGCACCCTTTGCTGAAGGTTCGATCGGATCTGCACAAATTATAGTTTTTCGGCAAAACGAAATAATCAGATATATCAGTTTTAACCAAGTGCAACTATCTGTAAATCAAAGGATAAGCTTATTACATAAAATTTAGAATGTTTAGTGTTAAGGCCTCGAACATTTTGATAGACAAAACCAATTACTTTTGTTAGATTTTTGCTGCCGAAGTTGACAGGATGGATAACAGGCGAGGCAACACTGATTCTTATACCATTATTAATATTGTTTCGCCTATTCACATACTCCTTTATATTGAGCTTTGGTGGTCAAAATATAGCCATAAAGCCTACATGAGTCTGCCTCATGAACTGGGTTGATTCTTTCACCTTTTTATTGCAGGGCTTACAGTACCATTTCAGGCTATTGTCAGCAAGTAAACAATCTCTAATTTTGCCAGTTAAAGGCCCATTCCCAGCAAAAAATTTTATTTATGGAAAGTGCTCAATTTTTACCTAAAGTTAGAGTGACCAGATGTGCGAAATTCTTCTATTGCAAATGTAAATATTTGCTGGTCACCTTGTTTGATTAAATTGTTTATTGTGCTAGCAAATTGTAAAAAATTTATTAAAAGAACATGGAAAATAGTGATCGGTTGCTAAATTTGGCGGAATTCGGCTTAATTAGTTATTCCAAAATGGAAATATAATTCGCGATTTGCTGGTTTTGGGCCATTCATAAATTTATCTAATATGCCCACCAATTTGTGATCGGTGTGATCCACTTCCTTCGTCTTTGGCTTCTTTGCCCGATACTGATAGGCACTAGATATGCTGGGCTCGGTATTTGTTTCAGCATCGAACAAAAAATCCAAAGACTCGGCAGCCTGTGACGCCAAAGAGTCAGCAGTCGGTGACGCCAAAGACTCGGCAGCCGGTGACGCTTAAGGGGTGGAGCAAGTCACTGGACTCACACTTTCACTTAGCATACTGGAAAAGGCGCACCTTTCCGCTGCCAAAGTTCGCAAAAAATCCATATAGTGGGCAAACTCCCACTCTATCTATGGCGTCCCCAACACTCTGCTGTTTTGGCCGTATTCCACGAGCGCTTCCACTTTTCAGTTTTTTCCCCCGATGGTAGCGGAAGCTATCCTTCAACCCGTTCCAAGCGGCCTTGCATTCGGCAGCTATAATATGATATTTTTGTTTAATAAATGCCTATTATCACCATCTTTGGCTATTTGGGCGCCAACACATTCCCAAGCGCTTCTTGTAGCTACCTGGTCTGAATATTTTTTGGATTCAATATTCCAAATAGCTTCGTTTTTTTTGCCGCATTGATTAATGCGATTTTATCTTTGCGGAAGAAACTTTGGAACCGCGAACGTTTATTTTTTTGTTTGAAGCGTCCATTCTGTATTCTGCTCGTACAATTTGTTCTGCCCGTAATAATTGTAAGGGCCGATTTCTCAATGTCCGGTTAGCGTAACTATCCCAAGTTTAGTCGAAATTCTCAATGTTCGTTTAGGGCTTAGCGTGCGATAAACTTAACCGATGCCTGAGTGCTGGCTAACATTTATTGTTCGTTAAAAGCTCGATATAAATATCGCTAAAACCATCGTTAGGCAACTACCTGATTGTCACTTGCATTGTATATGTTTTATTATTATACAAAATATTTTGATTTGACTTCACAAGCGCATTAACTGCATGCTTCTCAGCAACCGAAACGTTTTTCTAACGTTGGCTTATGTCAGTTATGCCGACATTAACTAATTGGCACTTTAACTGGACATTGAGAAACCGGCCCTAAAGCTATTATTTCGTTTTAAAGAACAGCTGGTTATGAAATCCACAACTGTTCCACTATCAGAACTATCGATTAACTTTACTGATGGTTGCTGGGAATTTAAAAACGGAATGCAGAACGGAAAATTTTTGGCAACTGTTTTTTTTTATATAGAGTTGCACATAAAAATTCCGTTTCGGAGCTGCTGGGAATAGGCCTTAAAGGCCTGTTGTCACATACACCGTAAACCGAAACCGAAACCGAATTCAGTACATTTGCGACTGCGATAGAAACTGCAACCGAAACATCGGTATTTTTCAGTTGCTAGCAATAGTAATCGAATTCAGTACATTAGCAACTGAAACCAAAACAAGTACTTTTGACTTTATTCGGTTGCTGTTAACCGACGATCACCTGTTTTCTACAAACGCAGATAACTTAACGCTGGTCAATTCTTTGTGCAATCGATATTTTTGTTTCGGTTTCGGTTTCGGTTTACGGTGTATGTGACAACAGGCCTTAAGCCAGCAGACTTCAAAAGGATCATGTTATCACATAACCTTCAGAGAATGAAACCTTGGTTGTTTGTTTCAACTAATTTGAAATTCGTACTGCAGCAAACAAGCATACTGTTAATAATTAAATAAATTAAATATATTACCTACTATAAATTATATGCTTTATCAAACAAAAAGTAGGGTGCAAGAATGAGGTATGGAAGTGTCGATGCAATGAGAACTAAAGAAACTGTAATAATCAGAATAGAGCTTTAGCGAGAGAGCGTTGGCAGATTCAACCGCAAATACGTCGGATAAGAGCGGACGAAAGCGGGAGAGGACTGATGCTGGCAATCAAGAGCAAGAAAAATAGACAAGCTGTTTGTTCTTAGTAGACGATAGACAGCATAGAGTATGTACAGTACGACTTCGCTCAACGCAACCCTTGTTAAACGCAACTCCTTGATAATCGCAACACCAAAATTCTTAATTTGAAAACAATTTACCTCATTTTACGCAACTTTCTAAGGAAATCATACAAAGTACAGACCACAATTTCTAATTTTATCAAAAACTTAATAAATTAAAATGAAATCCTTGCAGATAAACTCGATTTACTTTGATTTAAATGATAAGAAAATGCATCTACTTTTGGAAATAGGTCTCGTAGCCAACAAAAGATTATTCCTCGGTTATCGCAACCACCTCAGTTTTCGCAACAGGCCAAATTCTAATAGGTTGCGTTAAGCGAGGTCGTACTGTATATGCAAATCTATGTATAAATGTTTTTTTGTCTATATTTCAAAGCGCTGCAAAGTAAGTTCAACTGCAAATTTAAATGAGATTTAAGTCGACAATCAATTGATGCACACAAAATATATACAACGTATATTTGTGATCACTGCTAGAATTGTTCACCAAATAAAACCAATTAAAACTCCGTACACAAACACAAGAAAGCAATAAATTATTGAGAGCACTCAAAAACACAACCGTCACCAACGAAAGACAAAAGCATACTTTTCATATTCTGCTGTTTTTAAACAGCTCTGCCTTGTTTTTTAAAATTGTTGAAAGACTGCTGGAAGGGATTCCAAACTGCGCGGCAATATCTTTATTCTTTTTTTTTGCCCCTTTCCAACTTCATTAATTATTAAAAGTTGGAAAGGGGCAAAAAACTATTCTAAATATAGTTAATAACAATCCGTTATTCTTTGCTGGTGCCTATAAAAATTAATAAAAACGATAGTTTAGCGTGACAACGTCTTAATAAAACAGTGATGAAATGAGTGCAAACTTTTATGAATATATTATTATTTATTTTTTTCAATCGGTGTAATTGTATTATTTATTCAGCGTAAATCTATTAAGTATTGAGCAATGGTAAGACAAGTAAGAAATAAATGGCAGTAGTTCACAATTTATATGCCTTGAAAACGTCAAATCGATGGTGGTTCCTCCCAGCGTTGATTAATTTTGAACGTTTGATGCGCAGTCCAGATTGTAAATTTTTTTAAAAAAATTTAATTTAACTCTCAACATTTTCAAAACAAACAGAATTAAAAACTAAATTAGAGATAAAAAAGTTGAAATAAACATATTCATAAAACTCTCAAGCGGTGTTGAACCCGGGAAGTCATGCACTAAAACCTCAAATACTAGTTATCAGATATTATTGATATATATATACATATATATATATATATATATATATATATCAAAACCTTAATAAACAAGCGCCAGTATAACAGTGCCACGACCATCTATTCATTGTGATGGCTAAAAGACATGTGACCTTCTCGTTTTTGCACTTGCTAACCTTATACTCATCAATTTTAAAGACGTTTTCACGTCAAAAATAGCGGAGTAGTCCCAACAACAACATCAACGTCAACATCTACATCTTCGTTTGCACTGAGCAGTAAAAAATGTTCATAAAAAACTGTGCAGCGAAAATCGGAGAATAAGCAAAACATAACTCAAAAATAAAACTGTAAATGAAACAAGTAGTAACGTTGCAGTCAGACGCACCCGACTGCGGTATACTCGATACCAGTAGTAAAACAGATTAAAGGAGAGCTGATTGCAATGGTGTGCATATACGGCAGTGGTGTACGCTGCCTCAAAGACTGTCTGGTGCAGATGGAGATGCTATTCCTTCCAAATTTGGTGACTCTAGCTCAAAGTTTGTTAAAGGTAAGGGCTGAGGGCGTGGCATCAAAATTTTTGCTGAAGATCTGTGTATGATGTCAATAGCTATCCTCATACCCAATTTGGTGACTCTAGCTCAAAGTTAGTAGAATATGGTGGAAGGGGGGCTGCGAGCTGGCGTGGCGTCCAAAGTTTTGCTGCAGATCTATTTATGAAGTCAATTGCTATTCTCCAACCAAATTTTGTGACTCAAGCTCAAAGTTAGGTTTTGCTCTTTTTTTGGGGATCGTCAACACCTATCTTGGCACTAAATTTGGTGGCTATTGCTCTAAAACTGTGGAAGTTATAGTCATTTCTGCTTTTAGCCACGGGCGACTGGGGCAGAATGGGTGGGTGGGGCTCCAAAAATTTTATGCAGTTTTTTGGGGATCGTTACCAGTTATCTAACTACCAAATTTGATGACTCTAGCTCAAACTCTATGGAAGATACACGCATTACCGTTTTTAGCTAAGCGTTGTGGCGGTTGTGGGCGGCTAGGGCAGTATGTATGGGCGTGGCATCCAAAGCTTTTAGGAATTTGGTTGAAGGTCGTGAACACCTATCCTGGCAGCAAATTTGGTGGCTCTAGTTAAAAAACTGTAGAAGAAAAAGCCGTTTCTAATATTAAACTGCGGAGGGATTTTGGGCGGAATGGGTGGGCGTGGCTCCCAATTTTTTGATGCAGTTTTTCGGAGGTTGTTAGTAGCCATCTTTCCTCAAATTTGGTAGTTCTAGCTGTAAGGGCGAGTAAAAAAGCTGGCTTTATCGTTATTGATTTATCGAAATTATCGATTTGCCAGCCCCCCAAAAATCGTAGAACCCCAATCTTAACAATTTATCTTACATGGCCATAGATAAAGACATTTGCAATGTTTCAAGTTTCTAGCTTGAAGGGTGTTGAAAAAAGTTGCGCACATAAGGACACACAGACGGACAGACAGCATGACGGACATTGTACAAACCCAATATACTCTTTACCTTCGGTATCGAGTAGAAAAATGTTTTATTGTTTTGTTTTCGCATTCTCAACGTAATTCGTACTTAAAAAGAACATGAGCGTACGAGCTATGTCCTAATAAAATATCTATATACATATAATAGAAAGTCGTCTTAGTTTTCCAGCTTATAACACAAGAACGGCTAAACTGATTTGGCTGAAAATATGGTGGTGAGGTAGCTTAGAACCAAAAGAATCGAATCCGGTTCAATTAATAAAGATATTGTCTGAATTGACCAAAATATTGTGAGTGTCAAGTAAGTGAAAAAAAATGCTGCAGTAAGCTATTCAAAAAATATTTCGAGAAAGCAAAGTGTAGATTCCAAATTCCACATTTTTTTAACAAACAATATTTAAATTTGAATCCGTGTGAAGATTTTGTTCACAAACAATATTTAATTAAGTCGGTTCATTAAGAAAACCATGCCGCGACCAAGACGATCAAATCTTTCTTCACGAGCCCCTAATGAAACTAGGATTCGAAACATTGCGTGTCAAAGGACAAAAGAAGAACAAGCAATTGTGCGTGAACAGCGACGCGTTAGTATGGCTCGACATCGTGCTTTTCTAATTGTTGGGGAAAAATGGTGAAGAAACTACCAAGAACTTCAGTTCGATGAATTATTACGCATATTACTATTTGCTGCGGTATGGTCGATTGCTTCAGCAGTACTGTGTGGACATGTTCGTTAAAATAGAAACGGAGTGCTTAACTTTCATTCGGTTGAACCAAGCCAAACTGCGTTTTGAGGAGTATATTCATTTATGTGATACAATTATTACGGAATTTGAAAATTTAATATTCTGGCAGCGACGTACATGGGTAGTCCGCGTCATATAATTGATAATGAACGAAAAAAGAGTTTTACCCATGCACTGAAATACATGGACTATAAAAAATGCCATTTTTTTCAGACGGCATTGTTTTAAATTTATTTTATCAAATAATTATGTTGCTGTTCATAAATTGCAAGATTAAGGGCTGCCACTGTAAGGACGAATTATCGATAGTATAGTTCCCGATAGCTTGTATGATATTTTTTCACGGACATATTAATTGTTTTGGTGCAAAGCCATAAATAAATGTCCAACAAAAACAATACAACATGGTTTCAAAAACTTGCACGCAAATTTCCTGAATATATAAAATTGGGGATGAATATATTTTATTGTGATATAATTGTTTAAAACTGACGCTTGAGCTGAAATTGTTAATTTACACCCCCGGGTCGCCAGAATTTAAGAATGAAAGTTTAATTATGCCCGAATATTTTAATGAAATTTAGAATCTATCAGTCATGACCGAATATATATCAAACGAGAGGAAATCTATTTTCTATTAAAAAAAATTTAATCGGTTCTATGGCTGATTTTTTGAGCAATTCGCAATAAAAAACAAGTAGAAACCTTGCAGTCAGAAGCAACCGACTGCGATATACTCGATACCAGTTGTAAAACCGATAGAAAGAGTCTTGATTGCAATGGGATGCGGATACGGCAGGGGTGTACGCTGCCTCAAAGACTGTCTGGTGCAGATGGGGATGCCAAAAAGCTATCTTCCTTCTAAATTTGGTGACTCTAGCTCAAAGTTTGTTAAAGGTAAGGGCTGAGGGCGTGGCATCAAAATTTTTGCTGAAGATCTGTGTATGATGTCAATAGCTATCCTCATACCCAATTTGGTGACTCTAGCTCAAAGTTAGTAGAATATGGTGGAAGGGGGGCTGGGGGCGGTATGGGTGGTTGCGCCTTCCAAATTTTTTTTCTCCATCTCTAATCGTGGCACCATTTTTGGCGGCTCTAGCTGAAAAGCTGTGGAAAATTTAGGCGTTTTTGATTTCAAAATGCTGGGGGCTGGGGAACGGGGGGGGGGGTGTGCTTGGCTCCAAAACTTTGATGCCGTTTTTTGGTGATCGTCAACAGTTATCTCCCTACCAAATTTGGTGACTCTAGCATTAACGCTTTGGAAAATACACGCATTCCCGTTTTTAGTGAAGCATTGTGGCGGTTTGGGGCAGCTTGGGCAATATGGATGGTTAAACTGCGGGGAAGCTGGGGGCGGCATGCGTGGGCGTGGCTCCAAAATTTTTGATGCAGTTTTTTGGGGGTTGTTAGTAGCTATTTTCTCCCCAAATTTGATAGTTCTAGCTGTAAGGGCTTGCGAAAAAGCTGGATCTATCGATTTTGCGCTATCGAGTTAATCGATTTGCCAGCCCCCCTGTTATCGTAGAACTCCAATATTAACACTTTATTTTACTTTGCTATACATAAAGACATTTGCAAAGTTTCAAGTCTCTAGCTTGGAGGGTGTGGAAAAAAGTTGCGTTCATACAGACGGACAGACGAAAATTGCACAAACCCAATATACTCTTTACCTTCGGTATCGAGTATGAAAAGCAGTGATTTTTGCACTGATTTTTTGCCTTAAAAAGTTATATATTTGGCAAAAATATTAAAAATTTGATTGTGGGAATGTTTGTTTACCTCATATCAACTTAAATCCCAGAGTAATTGATGGATTATTGAGATTGATAGAGCAATTTAAAGTTTTCAAAATTAAGCAAAATTTTGTAAGTTTTGATCTAATTTTTTTCAATAGTAAATGTATTCACTACATATCTAATATATATAAAATTCGTGTCACGCGGTGCGTTATGAAACTCCTCCGAAACGGCTCGACCGATTTTTATGAAGTTTTATATGCGTATTCAGTAGGTCTGAGAATCGGCTAGAATATATTTTGCATCCCCCCAAATGTTAAGGGTGTCCCACCAATAGTTGGTTTGTTTGTAAATGCCTATTTGAATATACAGTTGCCTTTGAATGTTGTGTCACTTGGCTTTTCAAATTGTATTTCGATATAGTAAAGTGAAATTTGAATTTGTAACATTCAGTCAAGGCAGTTTATTGTGTGAGGAACTAAAATAAATTTTTAAATTTGAATCAGTGTGTGAAAAGTCGGTTCATTTAAAAACCCGAGCCGAGACCAAAAAGAAATCGCATTAACAGTAAGGCTGGCCGCACACCGGAGCCGACAAAATGTTTTTGTTTGGTCTATCTCAGTCTGACAAGCAAAACATGTTTATTGGTATCGCACACCAAAGCCAACATCTTACGACAAACATTTTGTTTTTATTGCTTTGTCGGCTTCGGTGTGCGATACAACCAAAAACAATTTTAGTACTGCTCAAAATGTCATGTAGGTTGGACGAAGAAATTATTCCAGCGCTGTATCAATACATAAAATTGTGAAAGTCACGAATCGACTAAAATGTATTGGGTGCATCCGTACTGCAAAATTCTCGACCAGCAGGCCAAGCAAGAAATGTAACGGATGCACATGACAAATTTTAACCCTTTTTGGTTGCAGCTGGCCCGCCGCTTGTCGTAAAATTGACTGGCAGCTGAGTGCTGCAATTCTGTGATCGTTCTGTCGATCGCTGGGTCGTAAAGCACCGTTAGTTTCTCTACATCGGACAAGAGCCGTAGCAAATAAATAATAAAAAAAAAAAATAACGAGAGCACAACAAATAATATTCAATTGCAGGTTTCTTGGTTTGGGAATACATTTTTTTCGTAGCCATACATATTTCCAGCCAACAGCATTCGAAAGGAGAAAGACATTTGTTGGCCTTAGTCTTATGCTGTTTTGTTTGTTTGATTCGGTGTGCGATACTCCATAAGCAAGCGTGTAATTTTCCGTTGGTCCGTATGTAACTCTATATAAATTCGGCATTCGACAATGTTTTTTTATGTTTGTTGGCTCCGGTGTGCGGGCAGCCATAAGAACCAATGCATTTATGTTAGCAAAACGTTTTGTTGGCTTTGGTGTGCGTGGTCCGTATGTAACTCTATAAATTCGGCATTCGACAATGTTTTTTTATGTTTGTTGGCTCCGGTGTGCGGGCAGCCATAAGAACCAATGCATTAATGTTAGCAAAACGTTTTGTCGGCTCCGGTGTGCGGCCAGCCTAAGTTTTACACTGTTAAAGAAAAAATGCCACGAGCCAGACGAGCAAATATAGGTCGGCGAACGCGTAATGCAAATGATGTGGCATTACAAAGTCAATCACAGACTTCATGTATGTCAAAGTTGAGAGCGCTTAAGGTTTATTGCATTAAACCAAAAAAAATGCAAGCAGAAAACTTTATACATAAACAAGACGCGATCACGAATGATGCGGAAATAGATCCAAACAATTTAGCTCAATTGGTACACTACCGTCGTCATTTGTAAAAAGCCCGAGATATCTTCATGAGAACACGCAGGATACGCTGATAAACGTGCGTTACTACGGGAAACTGCTAACTTTGATGGCATGTAATCCCGCTTGGCCAGAAATTACTAACGGACGGACATGACTTTAAGAGGATAAACACATGATCATGATCATGTTTTCTATATATATAAAGTCAAAATGCACCACAGCAACGCGTGGTCCGGGTCGACAAGTATATATATAGATTAAAATAAAGTAGCCTTGACTTTAAAATAAAATCCTCGATCCTTTAGTTCAAGAGCAATAAGCGATTTTGTGAAGTAATAATATCACAATAACTTTTTTGGATAGCACACTCATTGCCGAAAGGTAAGACGTATTCTACGTAAAAACCATTTGATTTAACTTTAACTTTGATTTAACTTTAACTTTGATTTAAAGTAAATCGAGTAAAACTGTGTTCAATGCAAATATTAAATTTTTTTGATGTGTTAACATCTATAGGCACGGGTATCTATTTCTGCCAGTTGAATACATGCAAACAATGTCGTGCTGCGCTGGCTCGACCTACGAACAAATTCAGAGTGCTGTCGTGAACCGTCTGAAAAATTTCATAAACATACATGTACATATTCATCTGAGTATGATTGTATTGGTGTAGCGGCAGAGAATAGCTTTAAAATATACATTTTAGAGTTTTACCTCAATCTGCTTGATACAATCCAAGTTGGAAGGGTAGTATAAACTTAATATGAACTTTGTGCAATTGAATGGCAAAACTTGAGATTCTTAAATATAATTTCAATTCTACACGTTTGTTTTATTCTAGCATTGCTTATTGTTTATATTCTAGCATAAAAAATATATATATATTTTGTCTTTCGTTGGTGACGGTTGTGTTTTTGAGTGCTCTCAGTAATTTATTATTTTCCTGTGCTGTTTACGGTGTGTATTTCGGCTTTATTTGGTAATTAATACTAGCAGTGATCGCAGATATACTTTGTATATGTTTACGTGTGAATAAGAAAATATTGCAAACTTAATAGTCATTTCAATTTGCAGCTGAACTGACGCTGCATTGCTTTAAAATAAAGAAAACATACGTACATATATACATTCGTTTTTCTGCTCTTGTCTAATCTGTGTATTCGTCCACCAACAACAATCACCTTGCTTATTTTTCTTGCTCTCGCTCCCCAGCATTCAGTCTGCTGCAGCTTTCGTCCGCTCTTATCCGGTGTACTTGCCGTTGCATTTGCCTACGCGCTCACGCTCTCTCTCTTGTCTTTTTACCGTTTCGTCGCGCTCATTGCCTCGAAACAATCTTACTCTTAAATTTGCACATTACCTACGTTTTGATATTGCATATCAATTGTTTTAAATAATTAATTTTATTTTTCTATTGTATAAATTCATAATGCTGGTCTGCTGCAGTACTAATTGCAAATTGGTTGGAACAAACAACCAAGATTTTATTTTGTGTAGATTGTGTGATAACATGATACACATGAAATGTGCTGGCTTCACAGCCAAAATTAGGGACTGCTTGCTGGCTGACACAGGCCTGAAATGGTACTGTGAGCCATGCAACGAGGTGGTGAAGGAAACTTCCCAATTTATGAGGCAGACTCATGCCGGCTTTAAGGCAATGCATGTTGCATTCAACAACCTGCATGTGTCATTTAAAGACCTAGAGTCCAACTTCAAAAATGGCAAGGTGATAACCGAAACTCCGAAGCGAAAAAAGTCTTCGGGTCCTAACCCACTTGGTGTCCCAAATGTTCCGCCCTCTAAATCCCTTCTAGTGCATAGCGTTAATCCCCCAGCGGCTATTTCAGCTAGCCCACTTATGTTGTTTAACTCGCCCTATTAGAAATCTAGACTCTAACGGTCAATCTAACAACATAACGCCCAATCTCTCAGTTTCAACAGCCGGTGTGCCAACTGATTCTACTTTAGGTACAGCACGGGTCCACAAGCCACTTGTTGTGGTGCCCGTTAATAAGTTCATATTCGTGTCAAGGCTTGCCTCCGATACTTCATTGGAGGATGTAAATGCCTACGTTAGAAGAAAAATTGATTCCCCACGTATTACTGTGGAAAAGTTTAAATTTAAACACGCCCGAAGCATATCTTCCTTCAAGTTAGGTGTTCCACCCGAATTATTCACAACAATTTGTTCTGAAAAGTTTTGGCCACCAAAGCTGGTAGTAAAGGAGTATGTTAACAGGCGAAACAATATTAATAATGGCGTAAGAATCAGAAGTGCACCGCCGGTTGTCCATCCTGCTGCCGCAACTACGGCGGCAAAAAACTAATAAAAGTAGTTAGCTTGGCCTATCAAAATGTTCGAGGCCTTAACACTAAACTTTCTAATCTCTATGTAAACAGCTTGTCTTTTGATTCACAGATAGTTGCATTTACAGAAACCTGGCTAAAACCTGATATATCTGATTATTCCGTTTTGCCTAATAAGTATAACTTGTACAGATGCGATCGCACCTCCCGAAAGGGGGGCGGGGTGCTCATTGCCGTTGATTCGTGTTTTTCCTCTGAACAGATTCACTCCCATGATCATCCAGATATTGAGTTCATATGTGTTAAAATATTATTTAGAGGCCGCTCACTTTATATAACTTGCTCTTATATCCCTCCAAATTCAGATAATAACATTTATATATCACATCTGGGTGCCCTGCAACTTGTTGCGTCGTTGTTGACGGATATGGATCAACTTATAGTGGTTGGTGATTTTAATTTGCCACATGTTGTATGGTCGTTGAATGACACATCTTCAGCGCAATTACCGGCCACTTCTGATGATTTTATCGATGGCCTTTTAGAGTTAGGCCTATCACAAGTTAACGGAGTGCGTAACAGTTGTGATAAGATGCTAGATTTGATATTTGTTTCTGATTCAGATTGTTGTAACGTTAGTAGAGTACACCCTCTAGTGCTTCCCGAAGATACCTACCATCCAACCTTAGAACTTTCCTTTGAAATTATTAACCTTAGACCAGCATCTAACAATTCTTCAAAGACACGTTGCTTCCGAAAAACTGACTTTACTAAATTGAATGATTTGCTTCAACATACTAATTGGTCTCAACTGTATTCTTGAAGTGATATAAAAACTGTCATTGCCATTTTTTACAGGATTTTGAATTCGCATTTGGATAACTGTGTTCCCCTCACTGTTCCATCAAGTGAAAATAAACCACCTTGGTTTACGAGGGAACTTTCAAAATTAAAAAACGCGAAATCACGATCCTATAAAAAATTTAAAAAATCTGGAAATACTACAGATTTATCCTCGTATATAATTGCAAAATCTAATTTTATTTCTGTAAACACTTTTTGTTATAACAATTATCTCAATCGTTGCAGATCAAACTTTTCCCGCGATCCGAAACAGTTTTATAAATTTGTAAACTCTAAACGTAAATCTTCATGTTTGCCATCCTCGGTTTACCTTAATAATACTAAAGCAAGCTCCGATCAAGCAGTGGCTGATCTATTTGCGGAGTATTTTCGATCAGTATACTCATCGAGCTTGTATAGTAGCAATAATTCCTATCCTTTTCAAGTGCAAACCTCAAATTGTATATATGTCCCAGTTATAGCTGAGTGTACGCTGCTAAGTGACCTTAACTCTATCAAACCAGGCTTCTTGCCTGGTCCAGATGGAGTGCCAGGTTGCATACTTAGACACTGTGCGGATTCACTTTGTAAACCTTTACATAAATTGTTTAACTTATCGGTTGACTCCGCTGTGTTTCCTGGAATATGGAAGGAATCTTTTATTATTCCACTTCATAAAAGTTGTTCTAAGAGTAACGTTAAAAACTATAGGGGTATATCAAAGTTGTCTGCCATTCCGAAAGTCTTTGAAAAAATTATTTGCTCCCAATTGCAGCACTTATGTAGTTCAATTTTATCCCCTTATCAACACGGTTTTGTTAGGCGAAGATCTACTACCACCAACCTTCTTGAGTTTACCTCACTAGTTATCAAAGGGTTTCAGGACAAAATGCAAACTGACGTCGTTTACACAGATTTTAGTAAGGCATTTGATTCTGTTAGTCATTCCTTGTTGCTTCAAAAATTAAATATTATTGGATTTCCAGCAAAACTCTTGTCGTGGCTTTCTGAGTACTTGTGTGGCCGAACACAAAAAGTAGTTTTTAAATCTTCTGTATCCAAATCTATATTTGTTGACTCTGGTGTCCCTCAGGGTAGTCACCTAGGACCATTGCTATTTAATCTCTTTATTAACGATCTTCCTGCTGTTATTACAAATTCTCGTGTTTTTATACTCGATACCGAAGGTAAAGAGTATATTGGGTTTGTGCAATGTCCGTCATGGTGTCTGTCCGTCCGTCCGTCTGTCCGTCTGTCCGTCTGTCCGTCTGTCCGTCTGTATGTTCGCAACTTTTTTCCACACCCTTCAAGTTAGAGACTTCAAACTATGCAAACCCCTTTATCTATGGCATAGGAAATTAAAGTGTCAAGATTGGAGTTCTACGATAACTAGGGGGCTGGCAAATCGATAAACTCGATAACGCAAAATCGATAGATCCAGCTATTTCGCAAGCCCTTACAGCTAGAACTACCAAATTTGGGGAGAAAATAGTTACTAACAATTTTCAAAAAACTGCATCAAAAATTTTGGAGCCACGCCCACCCATACCGCCCCCAGCCCCCCCGCAGTTTAACACTAAAAATGCCCATATCTACTACAGTTTTTGAGCTAGACCCTCCAAATTTGGTACCAAGATAGGTGGTAACGATCTCTAACCCAATTCATAAAAACTTTGGATGCCACGCCCATCTATACTGCCCTATCCGCCCTCAACCACCCCAACGCTTCGCTAAAAACGGTAGTGCGTGTATCTTCCATAGTGTTTGAGCTAGAGTCACAAAATTTGGTAGGTAGATAACTGGAAACGACCCCCCAAAAACTGCATCAAAGTTTTGGAGCCCCACCCACCCATTCCGCCCCCAGCCCCCCCGCAGTTGAAAAACAGAAATGCTTATATCTTTTACAGTTTTTGAGTTAGAGCCACCAAATTTTGTGCCAAAATAGGTGATTATAGTCCCAAAATAAATGCATAAAAACTTTGGATGCCACGCCAATCCATACTGACCAAGCTGCCCCAAACCGCCCCAATGCTTCACTAAAAACGGGAATGCGTGTATTTTCCAAAGCGTTAAGGCTAGAGTCACCAAATTTGGTAGGAAGATAGCTAATAACAATCCCCAAAAAACTGCATGAAAGTTTTGGTGCCACGCCCCCCCTGATCCCGAGCCCCCTGCATTTTGAAATCAAAAACGCCTATATTTTCCACATATTTTGAGCTAGAGCCGCCAAATTTGGTGCCAAGATAGGTGATGAAGAAACCCAAAAAATGTGGATGGTGCCCCCCACCCATACCGCCCCCAGCCCCCCTTCCACCATATTCTACTAACTTTGAGCTAGAGCCACCAAATTTGGTATGAGGATAGCAATTAACATCATAAACAGATCTGCAGCAAAACTTTGGACGCCACGCCCCCCATACCAGCCCCCAGCACCCAGCCCCCCTTCTACCAAATTCTACTAACTTTGAGCTAGAGTCACCAAATTCAAATGAAAGCTCTTGTGTTTTTCGCCGGCGCATAGTTTCAAAACTTACATCTCTTTGTTAATCTGTTTCTGCAGCTCGCATTGCAGCTTGTTTTTTAAAGGTCTTCGAAAGGTAACCGATGGAGTATTTCGGTCAATAAAACTCTAAAAACCTTTCCGGGACCCAAAAGAACAAACTGACATATTTTCAGCATAAACTGCTTCCTAGTTTCGGAGATCATTGAGAACAAACAAACATAAAAACAAAGATTTGTATATTTTAAGCAGATATTTACAAAACTGTATTCTACATTACGAATTCAATGAAGAACTTGAATAAATTGAAATAATTCAGTTGAAGGATTGAGCAAAAAAAGCATTCGTGTCGATATAATGATATTAAGTGACTAAAAACTATGTAATATTTAATACTAAATAATGTAAAAAATATAAACATATATTTTTTAAAAGTTTATGTTATGTTAAAATATTTATCATGATTTTATGTTTAGGCACGCTCCTTGGCTACCACAGAGTTGGGCGATGCACGTATTTCGATGAAGATCGCTGAGAAAATGGGCGAAATTCACAGCTTAAATATACCAATGTCCAAGGAACCGGATTGGATATGGAATTGCATGGATCGTTGGCTGACCAGCTTGTCACCAAATTTGGTAGGAAGATAGCTAATAACAATCCCCAAAAAACTGCATGAAAGTTTTGGTGCCACGCCCCCCCTGATCCCGAGCCCCCTGCATTTTGAAATCAAAAACGCCTATATTTTCCACATATTTTGAGCTAGAGCCGCCAAATTTGGTGCCAAGATAGGTGATGAAGAAACCCAAAAAATGTGGATGGTGCCCCCCACCCATACCGCCCCCAGCCCCCCTTCCACCATATTCTACTAACTTTGAGCTAGAGCCACCAAATTTGGTATGAGGATAGCAATTAACATCATAAACAGATCTGCAGCAAAACTTTGGACGCCACGCCCCCCCATACCAGCCCCCAGCACCCAGCCCCCCTTCTACCAAATTCTACTAACTTTGAGCTAGAGTCACCAAATTCGGATTGAGAATAGCTATTGACATCATAAATAGATCTCCAGCAAAAGTTTGGATGCCACGCCCCCCCTTACCAACCCCATCCCCCCTTCCACCATATTCTACTAACTTTGAGCTAGAGTCACCAAATTCGGTATGAGGATAGCAATTAACATCACAATCAGATCTGCACCAAAACTTTGGACGCCACGCCCCCCCATACCAGCCCCCAGCACCTAGCCCCCCTTCTACCATATTCTACTAACTTTGAGCTAGAGTCACCAAATTCTGTTTGAGAATAGCAATTGACATCATAAATAGATCTACAGCAAAAGATTGGATGCCACGCCCCCCCTTACCAACCACAGCCCCCCTTCCCACAAATTTTACTATTTTTGAGCTAGAGTCACCAAATTTGGGAGGAAGATAGATTTTTGGCATCCCCATCTGCACCAGACAATCTTTGAGGCAGCCTACACCCCTGCCGTATCCACACACCATTGCAATCAGCTCTCTTTTAATCTGTTTTACTACTGGTATCGAGTATACCGCAGTCGGGTGCGTCCGACTGCAACGTTTCTACTTGTTATGTTTGCTGATGATGTAAAGCTATGTTTCACCTATAATGATGATTCTCTTAGTAACTTACTACAGTCGGACTTGGGAGCACTATCGGCTTGGTGCCGTTATAACTTACTAAATTTAAATTGTTCAAAATGTAAAATCATGACTTTTTGTAGAGGTACCCCTCATACTGCTCACTACTTACTTGATGCTTCACCACTTGTCCGCGTTTTTGAAATTAAAGATTTAGGCATCATTCTTGATAGCAAATTAAAATTTGATTATCACATATCGTCGATGGTCAATAAGGCCATAAACGTTCTTGGCTTCATCAAGCGGTGGTCAAAAGAGTTCGATGATCCCTACACCACCAAAACGCTATATACATCCCTAGTACGTCCCATCCTGGAGTATGGATCTTGTGTGTGGTGTCCGCAATACGGGATTCACCAGGATAGAATTGAATCTGTGCAGAGGAAATTTCTTCTGTTTGCGCTCAGATGTTTTAACTGGGTTCCTGGAATAGACCTACACCCCTATTCAAGTAGACTTCTTTTAATTAATCTTCCTTCCCTGTTGAACCGTAGAATGCATGGTGTAGTATTTATCACTAATCTACTTAATGGTGAAATCGACTCATCAGTTCTTCTAAGTCGAACAAAATTAAATGTTCCCATTAGATCCACACGTAACTTTTTACCCCTCAGCCTCGATCGTTGCTCGAGCAACTATTTAATTCATGAACCATTTCGTGTATTATGTTCTGACTATAACAAGCTTCATTCTCTTGTCTCTCTAGAGACCTCGAATACAGTACTAAAACGATCTATCTTTTTGCATTATCTAATCGTAACCACTAACCACTAACCTACCACTGGTCTGAATGGGTTTTTCTGGGTTTTTCCCAATCCACGCAACAAATGTTGGGCCACTTATGTTCTTGTTGAAGTTCCCAGAGCTTTACCGTTAACTTTATTATTTTTTCAACCTTAATTTACTTTCAGAACTACATATAATTTTAAATTTTATTTTAAATTTAATTGTTTTTATTATAATTATTTTAAATTAATTTTATTATCATGTCAGCTGCTCATAGCTGACAATAAATAAATAAATATTAAAATCATATATTAAAGTCTTGATTGACAATCATTGAATGTTCAAGGGGTATTTATACTCGATACCGAAGGTAAAGAGTATATTGGGTTTGTGCAATGTCCGTCATGGTGTCTGTCCGTCTGTATGAACGCAACTTTTTTCCACACCCTTCAAGCTAGAAACTTAAGACTATGGCAAAATAAATTAAAGTGTTAAGATTGGAGTTCTACGATAACTAGGAGGCTGGAAAATCGATAAACTCGATAACGCAAACTCGATAGATCCAGCTATTTCGCAAGCCTATACAGCTAGAACTACCAAATTTAGGAAGAAAATAGCTACTTACAACCCATAATAGAGCCATATAATGTAGTGCCAAGATAGTTGTTGACGATCCCCAACCAAATTAAGAAGAACTTTGGATGCCACGCTCATCCATACTGCCCTATCCGCCCTCAACCACTCCAAAACGGTAGTGCGTGTATCTTCCATAGTGTTTGAGCTAAAGTCACCAATATTGTCATTGTCATATTGTCATAGTCATTGATAGGTAGATAACTGGTAACGACCCCCCAAAAACTGCATCAAAGTTTTGGAGCCCTACCTACCCATTCCGCCCCCCCCCCGCAGCTTAAAAACAGAAATGCTTATATCTTTTACAGTTTTTGAGTTAGAGCCACCAAATTTTGTGCCAAAATAGGTGATTATAGCCCACAAAAAAATGCATAAAAACTTTGGATGCCACGCCAATCCATACAGCCCAAGCTGCCCCAATGCTTCACTAAAAACGGAAATGCGTTTATTATCGAAAGCGTTAAAGCTAGAGTCACCAAATTTGGTAGGAAAATAGCTATTAACGATCCCCAAAAAACTGCATCAAAGTTTTGAAACCACGCCCCCCCGTTCCGAGCCCCCTGCATTTTGAAATCAAAAACGCTTATATTTTCGACATTTTTTGAGCTAGAGCCGCCAAATTTGGTCCCAAGATAAGTGATGAAGAAACCCAAAAAATGTAGATGGCGCCTCCCACCCATACCGCCTCCAGCCCCGCTTCCACCATATTCTACTAACTTTGAGCTAGAGTCACCAAATTTGGTATGAGGATAACAATTAACATCATAAATAGATCTGCAGAAAAACTTTGGACGCCACGCCTCCCATCTTAGCCCCCAGCCCCCAGACCCCCTTCCACCATATTCTACCAACTTTGAGCTAGAGTCACCAAATTTGGTATGAGGATAGCAATTATCATCATAAATAGATCTGCAGCAAACTTTGGACGCCACGCCCCCTCAATGCCAGCCCCCAGCCCCCCTTCCACCATATTCTACTTACTTTGAGCTAGAGTCACCAAATTCGGTTTGAGGATAGCTATTGACTTAATAAATAGATCTGCACCAAAAGTTTGGATGCCACGCCCCCCCTTCCACCAAATTTTACTATTTTGAGAGCAAGAGTCACCAAATTTGATATGAGGATAGCAATTGGGGCATACCTCCCCCAGCCTACCATCCACCATATTCTTCTAACTTTGAGCTAGAGTCACCAAATTTGGAAGGAAAATAGCTTTTGGCACCCCCATCTGCACCAGACAATCTTTGAGGCAGCGTACACCCCTGCCGTATCCACACACCATTGCAATCAGCTCTCTTTTAATCTGTTTTACTACTGGTATCGAGTATACCGCAGTCGGGTGCGTCCGACTGCAACGTTACTACTTGTTTTTCGTTGTGGAATTTATCTGTTTCACCTACGACAAGCCAGCACGTTGTTGTTTTGTTCAGTGTTTAGCGGCCTGTGGATTCAAGGAAAGGCGGCGGGTCAGCGGACAGCAAGAACGGTAAAATGTTGTTGGTACATATTGTATGTAAGTGCGTTTGAAACATACATATATTTCTTGCTGTGCCTGCTTATCGAGGTTTTTGTTATTTTTGATATTTTTCCTCTTTCTGTGTCGGCGGTAAACGCGCGCTTACATTTACATATGTACCAATGCACTACTGAATACATTTTTGTAATTTGTGTACATCTTTGCATAACTGTATGGCAAGGATTGTTAGAAAGTGTCATAGGGTAAAAATTGGGAAGAGTATGTATGATCAGGAATAGAAAAACTGATATTTGACTGCCTTGGAAGACAAAATCTTTTTTCTTACTCAAGCGCAATTATGGGGGAAGAAAAATAGTTTTGTGGACAGAAGTTTTTGCAGAAGCCTAGTTGTTAGCTCAAGATACTTGGTTGACTTGGTGCATATCAGTTGCTAGTGCATGTGTTTTGTGGGGTAGGACGGGTTTCAAAAGGTCATAGAACACGTAAAGCAGGCAAGCTATCGTTCATATCCAAGAATCTTATTTATTGCAAAAATAACTCAATTCAATTAACTATTCTTTTGTTTTTTATGCTAATATATATCAAGCAAACAGGTACAAACAGGTGTTAACACATCTCTAATGAATTCTAACACTCATTAGTTGTTTTTTTTTTTTATATTAAGTTTTGAATAAGTTGAGAAATTTCGTTAATAGTTAGCAATGTTTAGAATTAGAAGAATAGCAATTATCGATGAGTTGCGTGTATCGAGGGTTGCGTTGATTGAGGTCGTACTGTACTTACATGTTTAATTTACATTAATTATCCAAATAAAAAATTGACATTAGTAAAGAAGTCTGCTCGAAGGCGGAACAAAGTTCGCTAGGCTTGTTAGTTCGTAATAAAGAAATAATCGCTAAAGGGAAATTTATGGTATGGAGAACAAAACACACTGAAAGTTGAACTAAAAACCAATGTTCGCGAAATGGAAAATTTTGTTATACGGGAGTTCGTTATATGGAAGTTCGACGTATTTAATATTATATTAAATTAGTTATAATGGACATACCTATGTATTTTATTTAATTGTTAACAACTTGAGCTCACTGTCGTCAATATTCACATTTGCAAACTTTTTTTCGCTGTTGGTTGCTTTTCTTGATGACAATTTTTTAATGATGGCAATTAAACAATTTGTACAACTGTTATGATTCATTTAAATGCAATTAAAGTGGGCATTTTATGTATGCAGATATGCAAATAAACTCAAAAAAGCTTACTTTTTTACGCTTTGTAACGTGGGCTTATGTTTGCTAGTGTTAATCCGCATTTTCCATTCAAGTTGACATTTACTAAGTAGAAACTACACACGTTCATCCTTCTTGGAATTAAATAAGCTTAATTTGTTGCCCATCTAGGGCGGCTTATTAACATATCACATGTATGTTTATGCACCCCTTTTAGTAAATCGTTAGCAAGGACATGGGTGTAAGCTTTGATTTCACTTCTCTCGTTAGAAAACATTATCTGTTTCTGCACAAAATTACGCTAATTTAAAATTTATTAAGAAATACTATATATGTTGCAGTCCGCTAACGAAAGCACTTAACGCATGTTTTTGACTGTATAAAATTTTAAACGAAAAATATTTGACTATTAACCTTAACATAAAATAATCTCATTTTTGCGTTTGTTTGCTCATACAGTCTGTCAAGAAACACTTTACACATTGCAAAAAAACCGATTTATTTTTATTTGAATGTGAAAAACATAGGCTTTTACTTATTTTTTTGAAATTTCAATGATGGCAAATTAATAAATAATGTATTCTTAGTTAACTTGCGTTAATCCCATATTAAAATTATAAACACTTAATAAGAAAATCAACAAAGTACAAGTGTACACACTTTTGACACTGTCAAGAAACTGTTTACACAAAGTATTTTATTGTTGGTTTTGTTTATTATATAACGCTTATTCTGATATAATTAATAAATTTAATATTGTGTGGCACCCCCTTAGCATTAATTACATGTTGAAGACGTTTTTTCATTGAATTGACCAACTTAGGAAGATAATTTTCCAGTGGAATCTTGTGCTCGGTTCGGTTTTTTGGTGCTCTTTTTCGTACTTTTTTCTTCAAATGAGCCCTCAAATTTTCAATGGGGTTAAGATCAAGGCTCTGGGGTGGAGTATCAATGACCTTGCCGCAGTTATACAGGAGCCAAGTCCGCACATTAAGCTCCTTATGTTTTGGGTCATTGTCTTGATAGAACTTAAAATTTGGCTTGTTGTTGTCAACTAACCCAAATTTCTCCGCACTGCTTCTCAAATTAGTTTTTAAAATTTGGAGGTATTGCACTGCATTCAATGTATTATCAACAAGAATTCATATAATAGAGCGTTCAAATGCAAAAATTCTGATATAGAGTTGGGAAGTCGTTTAGCAGCTACCACGCTCTCAGAGAGAAATATCGCAGGCTAGTTTTACTTAAGTCGTGAGCCTCGAGCATATCGCGTCAGTCTGCTTGCTGGTTTCGCAGAGACATGAGCCATACTGTATGTGTGCGCATAGCTTGTTTGTTTCTCTTCTTGTGTCCCTTTTCTTTGTATACCTGCTTGCGTATCGCTTTTGCCGCTATCCCTAGAGCAGCAACGCACTAGTGCGTTTACCCATTACATTTACATATGCATATATATTTGTGTGTGCAAATGTGCGTTTGTTTTGCTTGCAGTTTTGGTGGACTTGGGCTTTGAAATGATTTTTGTTATTTCATTTCGACTAGGTTTCATAAGCATGTTTGTGTGTCCTTTTGTGAATACATATGCATGTATAATTGTATGCGTAGCATTGGCATTGTCATTCATTGACCTGCTGCGATCGTCATGAATGAGGACAATTTAATTAAAAGCAATTATGTTTCTATACTAATAAAATATACGTATTTTAATTCAATTTCAATATTGTACAATTGATTCGTCTTCTCACAATTTATATGAATTCTTGTTGGTATTATCTATAAACGGTATTTCTCCGACTCCCCGGCTGGATATGCACCCCAAACCATAACCGAAAGTTTGCCATATTTTATAGTGGGAATGATGTTTTTGTTTTCCAGCGCAGTTAACAGCTTGCGCCACACTCTGCTCGGACCATCGTTGTAATACATCATTATTTTTGACTCAACGCAAAAAATTACGTCGTCCCAATACTCGGCTGATTGGCCATCCTCATCGCAAAAGTTATGCGCTTTTCTATGTTAACTTTTGAAAGAAGCGGCTTCTTTCTTGCAACTCTTGATGAGTACCTATGGCGGAGAATGGCTTGGCGCACTGTTTCGTGTGAAACATTCGTAGAAATGAGCGCAAAAGAGAATTGAAAAACAAATGTGTAAACAGTTTCTTGACAGTGTCAAAAGTGTGTAAACTTGTACTTTGTTGATTTTCTTATTAAGTGTTTATAATTTTAATATGAGGTTTTCGCAAGTTAACTAGGGATACATTGTTTATTAATTTGACATCATGTTTTTGTGACCTATGTTTTTCACATTCAAATAAAAATAAATCGGTTTTTTTGCAATGTGTAAAGTGTTTCTTGACAGACTGTATTTCCAAACCACTGATCCGATAAAGATCCGGTTCTTTCAGTTTGTTAGCATTTCCTTACACAAGGTTTAAAAAAATTACGCTGGGTCTCCTAGAGCCCAAGCAATTAAAAGAATACGTGAACCGCACGTCAAATTTTTCGTCCGCTTTGTGCGATATTCGTAAAGTTTCTTGCTTCAGGAAGAAGAACGTAATAGTTTACCAATGTTCTCCTTTCCTTGCTGCATTCAACAAGAATCCATATTGATAGAGTGTTCACTGGCCGAAATTAAGACATAGAGTTGGGAAGTGGAATCACAGCGATATTGTAGCCTGCAGTTGCTTGTGAGTTTGCGAATATTGCATGCATATGAGCGTGTGTGAATTCTTCTGGTCATATTATATAAATACATTGGGTTTGTTGTGTTTGCAGTTTCGGTAGACTTATGCTTTCCAGCGATGTTTGACATTTTGTTTCGACTAGGTATCTTACGCATGTGTGTGTGTCCCTTTGTGTATATGGTAAATGTGCATTTTTAACTATATGCGTAGCATTTGCGTTGTCATTAATAGACCTGCTTCGGTAATTATGAATGAGGACAATAATAAATGCAATTATGTTTTTATATTAATTAAATATATTTGTTTATTTATTTATTGTCAGCTATGAGCAGCTGACATGAAATGGAAATTAATGCAAAACAAAGAAATAAAAATATTGTAAAATAATTAAACCAAAAGTATATTAAAAAACTATATGTAGATCTGAAAGTAATTTTAGGTCAAACTAAATAAAAAGTGGACAGCCTGGGTTTGGGTTTGTGCAATGTCCGTCATGGTGTCTGTCCGTCTGTCCGTATGTATGAACGCAACTTTTTTCCACACCTTTCAAACTTTGCAAATGTCTTTATCTATGACAAAATAAATTAAAGTGTTAAGATTGGAGTTCTACGATAACTAGGAGGCTGGCAAATCGATAAACTCGATAACGCAAACTCGATAGATACAGCTATTTCGCAAGCCCTTACAGCTAGAACTACCAAATTCGGGGAGAAAATAGCTTCTAGCAACCCCCAAAAAACTGCATCAAAAATTTTGGAGCCAAGCCCACCCATTCCGCCCCCAGCCCCCCGCAGTTTAATACCAAAAATGCCCATATCTTCTACAGTTTTTGAGCTAGACCCATCAAATTTGGTGCCAACATAGGTGTTGACGATCCCCAATCAAATTCATAAAACTTTGGATGCCACGCCCTAGCCGCCCTCAACCGCCCTAACGCTTCGCTAAAAACAGTAGTGCATGTATCTTCCATAGTATTTGAGCTAGAGTCACAAAATTTGGTAGGTAGATAACTGGTAACGACCCCCAAAAAACTGCATCAAAGTTTTGGAGCCTCACCCACCTATTCCGACCCCAGCCCCCTCGCTGTTAAAAAACAGAAATGCTTATATCTTCAACAGTTTTTGAGCTAGAGCCATCAAATTTTGCGTCAAAATAGTTGATAGCAACCCCCAAAAAAATGAATAAAAACTTTTGATGCAACTCCAATTCATGCTGCCCAAACCGCCCCAGTGCTTCACTAAAAACGGGAATGCGTATATTTTTCAAAGCGTTAAAGCTAGAGTCACCAAATTTGGTAGGAAAATAGCTATTAACGATCCCCAAAAAACTGTATCAAAGTTTTGGAGCCACGCCCTTCCGTTCCCCAGCCCCCTGCATTTTGAAATCAAAAACGCCTATATTTTCCACAGCTTTTGAGCTAGAGACGCCAAATTTGGTGCCAAGATTGATGATGAAGAAACCCAAAAAATTTGGATGGCGCCCCTCACCCATGCCAGCCCCCCTTCCACCATATTCTACTAACTTTGAGCTTGAGTCACCAAATTTGGTAGGAGGATAGCAATTGACATGATACATAGATCTTCTGATGCCACGCCCCCATACCGCTCCCAGCCCCTACCTTTAACAAACTTTAAGCTAGAGTCACCAAATTTGGAAGGAATAGCATCTCCATCTGCACCAGACAGTCTTTGAGGCAGCGTACACCACTGCCGTATATGCACACCATTGCAATCAGCTCTCTTTTAATCTGTTTTATTACTGGTATCGAGTATACCGCAGTCGGGTGCGTCCGACTGCAACGTTACTACTTGTTTTTCGTTGTGGAATTTGTGTGTTTCACCTACGACAAGCCAGCACGTTGTTGTTTTGTTCAGTGTTCAGCGGCCTGTTGATTCAAGGAAAGGCGGCGGGTCAGCGGACAGCAAGAACGGTAAAATGTTGTTGGTACATATTGTATGTAAGTGCGTTTGAAACATACATATATTTCTTGCTGTGCCTGCTTATCGAGGTTTTTGTTATTTTTGATATTTTTCCTCTTTCTGTGTCGGCGGTAAACGCGCGCTTACATTTACATATGTATCAATGCACTACTGAATACATTTTCGTAATTTGTGTACATCTTTGCATAACTGTATGGCAAGGATAGTTAGAAAGTGTCATAGGGTAAAAATTGGGAAGAGTATGTATGATCAGGAATAGAAAAACTGATATTTGACTGCCTTGGAAGACAAAATCTTTTTTCTTACTCAAGCGCAATTATGGGGGAAGAAAAATAGTTTTGTGGACAGAAGTTTTTGCAGAAGCCTAGTTTTTAGCTCAAGATACTTGGTTGACTTGGTGCATATCAGTTGCTAGTGCATGTGTTTTGTGGGGTAGGACGGGTTTCAAAAGGTCATAGAACACGTAAAGCAGGCAAGCTATCGTTCATATCCAAGAATCTTATTTATTGCAAAAATAACTCAATTCAATTAAGTATTCTTTTGTTTTTTTTGCTAATATATATCAAGCAAACAGGTACAAACAGGTGTTAACACATCTCTAATGAATTCTAACACTCATTAGTTGTTTTTTTTTTTATATTAAGTTTTGAATAAGTTGAGAAATTTCGTTAATAGTTAGCAATGTTTAGAATTAGAAGAATAGCAATTATCGATGAGTTGCGTGTATCGAGGGTTGCGTTGATTGAGGTCGTACTGTACTTACATGTTTAATTTACATTAATTATCCAAATAAAAAATTGACATTAGTAAAGAAGTCTGCTCGAAGGCGGAACAAAGTTCGCTAGGCTTGTTAGTTCGTAATAAAGAAATATTCGCTATAGGGAAATTTATGGTATGGAGAACAAAACACACTGAAAGTTGAACTAAAAACCAATGTTCGCGAAATGGAAAATTTTGTTATACGGGAGTTCGTTATATGGAAGTTCGACGTATTTAATATTTTATTAAATTAGTTATAATGGACAAACCTTTGTATTTTATTTAATTGTTAACAACTTGAGCTCACTGTCGTCAATATTCACATTTGCAAACTTTTTTTCGCTGTTGGTTGCTTTTCTTGATGACAATTTTTTAATGATGGCAATTAAACAATTTGTACAACTGTTATGATTCATTTAAATGCAATTAAAGTGGGCATTTTATGTATGCAGATATGAAAATAAACTCAAAAAAGCTTACTTTTTTACGCTTTGTAACGTGGGCTTATGTTTGCTAGTGTTAATCCGCATTTTCCATTCAAGTTGACATTTACTAAGTAGAAACTACACACGTTCATCCTTCTTGAAATTAAATAAGCTTAATTTGTTGCCCATCTAGGGCGGCTTATTAACATATCACATGTATGTTTATGCACCCCTTTTAGTAAATGGATAGCAAGGACATGGGTGTAAGCTTTGATTTCACTTCTCTCGTTAGAAAACATTATCTGTTTCTGCAAAAAATTACGCTAATTTAAAATTTATTAAGAAATACTATATATGTTGCAGACCGCTAACGAAAGCACTTAACGCATGTTTTTGACTGTATAAAATTTTAAACGAAAAATATTTGACTATTAACCTTAACATAAAATAATCTCATTTTTGCGTTTGTTTGCTCATACAGTCTGTCAAGAAACACTTTACACATTGCAAAAAAACGATTTATTTTTATTTGAATGTGAAAAACATAGGCTTTTACTTATTTTTTTGAAATTTCAATGATGGCAAATTAATAAATAATGTATTCTTAGTTAACTTGCGAAAATCCCATATTAAAATTATAAACACTTAATAAGAAAATCAACAAAGTACAAGTTTACACACTTTTGACACTGTCAAGAAACTGTTTACACAAAGTATTTTATTGTTGGTTTTGTTTATTATATAAGTCCAAGTCCGCACATTAAGCTCCTTATGTTTTGGGTCATTGTCTTGATAGAACTTAAAATTTGGCTTGTTGTTGTCAACAAACCCAAATTTCTCCGCACTGCTTCTCAAATTAGTTTTTAAAATTTGGAGGTATTGCACTGCATTCAATGTATTATCTATAAACGGTATTTCTCCGACTCCCCGGCTGGATATGCACCCCAAACCATAACCGAAAGTTTGCCATATTTTATAGTGGGAATGATGTTTTTGTTTTCCAGCGCAGTTAACAGCTTGCGCCACACTCTGCTCGGACCATCGTTGTAATACATCATTATTTTTGACTCAACGCAAAAAATTACGTCGTCCCAATACTCGGGCGGCTGATTGGCCATCCTCATCGCAAAAGTTATGCGCTTTTCTATGTTAACTTTTGAAAGAAGCGGCTTCTTTCTTGCAACTCTTGATGAGTACCTATGGCGGAGAATGGCTTGGCGCACTGTTTCGTGTGAAACATTCGTAGAAATGAGCGCAAAAGAGAATTGAAAAACAAATGTGTAAACAGTTTCTTGACAGTGTCAAAAGTGTGTAAACTTGTACTTTGTTGATTTTCTTATTAAGTGTTTATAATTTTAATATGAGGTTTTCGCAAGTTAACTAGGGATACATTGTTTATTAATTTGACATCATGTTTTTGTGACCTATGTTTTTCACATTCAAATAAAAATAAATCGGTTTTTTTGCAATGTGTAAAGTGTTTCTTGACAGACTGTATTTCCAAACCACTGATCCGATAAAGATCCGGTTCTTTCAGTTTGTTAGCATTTCCTTACACAAGGTTTAAAAAAATTACGCTGGGTCTCCTAGAGCCCAAGCAATTAAAAGAATACGTGAACCGCACGTCAAATTTTTCGTCCGCTTTGTGCGATATTCGTAAAGTTTCTTGCTTCAGGAAGAAGAACGTAATAGTTTACCAATGTTCTCCTTTCCTTGCTGCATTCAACAAGAATCCATATTGATAGAGTGTTCACTGGCCGAAATTAAGACATAGAGTTGGGAAGTGGAATCACAGCGATATTGTAGCCTGCAGTTGCTTGTGAGTTTGCGAATATTGCATGCATATGAGCGTGTGTGAATTCTTCTGGTCATATTATATAAATACATTGGGTTTGTTGTGTTTGCAGTTTCGGTAGACTTATGCTTTCCAGCGATGTTTGACATTTTGTTTCGACTAGGTATCTTACGCACGTGTGTGTGTCCCTTTGTGTATATGGTAAATGTGCATTTTTAACTATATGCGTAGCATTTGCGTTGTCATTAATAGACCTGCTTCGGTAATTATGAATGAGGACAATAATAAATGCAATTATGTTTTTATATTAATGAAATATATTTGTTTATTTATTTATTGTCAGCTATGAGCAGCTGACATGAAATGGAAATTAATGCAAAACAAAGAAATAAAAATATTGTAAAATAATTAAACCAAAAGTATATTAAAAAACTATATGTAGATCTGAAAGTAATTTTAGGTCAAACTAAATAAAAAGTGGACAGCCTGGGTTTGGGTTTGTGCAATGTCCGTCATGGTGTCTGTCCGTCTGTCCGTATGTATGAACGCAACTTTTTTCCACACCTTTCAAACTTTGCAAATGTCTTTATCTATGACAAAATAAATTAAAGTGTTAAGATTGGAGTTCTACGATAACTAGGAGGCTGGCAAATCGATAAACTCGATAACGCAAACTCGATAGATCCAGCTATTTCGCAAGCCCTTACAGCTAGAACTACCAAATTCGGGGAGAAAATAGCTTCTAGCAACCCCCAAAAAACTGCATCAAAAATTTTGGAGCCACGCCCACCCATTCCGCCCCCAGCCCCCCGCAGTTTAATACCAAAAATGCCCATATCTTCTACAGTTTTTGAGCTAGACCCATCAAATTTGGTGCCAACATAGGTGTTGACGATCCCCAATCAAATTCATAAAACTTTGGATTCCACGCCCTAGCCGCCCTCAACCGCCCTAACGCTTCGCTAAAAACAGTAGTGCATGTATCTTCCATAGTATTTAAGCTAGAGTCACAAAATTTGGTAGGTAGATAACTGGTAACGACCCCCAAAAAACTGCATCAAAGTTTTGGAGCCCCACCCACCCATTCCGACCCCAGCCCCCTCGCTGTTAAAAAACAGAAATGCTTATATCTTCAACCGTTTTTGAGCTAGAGCCATCAAATTTTGCGCCAAAATAGTTGATAACAACCCCCAAAAAAATGAATAAAAACTTTTGATGCAACGCCAATTCATACTGCCCAAACCGCCCAATTCTTCACTAAAAACGGGAATGCGTATATTTTTCAAAGCGTTAAAGCTAGAGTCACCAAATTTGGTAGGAAAATAGCTATTAACGATCCCCAAAAAACTGTATCAAAGTTTTGGAGCCACGCCCTTCCGTTCCCCAGCCCCCTGCATTTTGAAATCAAAAACGCCTATATTTTCCACAGCTTTTGAGCTAGAGAAGCCAAATTTGGTGCCAAGATTGATGATGAAGAAACCCAAAAAATTTGGATGGCGCCCCTCACCCATGCCAGCCCCCCTTCCACCATATTCTACTAACTTTGAGCTTGAGTCACCAAATTTGGTAGGAGGATAGCAATTGACATGATACATAGATCTTCTGATGCCACGCCCCCATACCGCTCCCAGCCCCTACCTTTAACTAACTTTAAGCTAGAGTCACCAAATTTGGAAGGAATAGCATCTCCATCTGCACCAGACAGTCTTTGAGGCAGCGTACACCACTGCCGTATATGCACCCTATTGCAATCAGGTCTCTTTTAATCTGTTTTATTACTGGTATCGAGTATACCGCAGTCGGGTGCGTCCGACTGTAAAGTTTCTACAAACTAGAGAGCTGCATGAATGCAAAGGCACATTTGAATTAACAACGCTCAAACTGAGTTGAATTGAATTGAATGCGAAAGGTCATAATTTTGAGTGAATGAATGAGCTCGCGTAAACTCGGCCTCACAACATTCAAACGAAAAAAGACAAATAGAATGAGTGGGAATGCGAGAGAATGATGGAATGCCGTTTAAATTCATTCGAACGCCAAACAGTTACTTTTTGTTGTGTCGTGCTGAATGAAAACGATGAAGGGTGTTAACCCTTTAACGGGCCGCGATGCATATCTGCAACATACCGATCAAATACCAATATCGTTTTGTTTAAACACTGCAAATAATAAGTCTTTGTTTTATGTTGATCTACAATAAGCATTTTATTCATTTTGTGGTATGGTCACTCTTTACTCTGGGTAGTGCGAAACATATGTTCAGTTGTCCCGCCAATTTAGTGAAAAGCGAAATTGACTTTATTGCGAATTTTAAAATTCAAATTAATCTTACAGTGAAGGTTATTTGACTAAAAGAACTAGACTATTCAAAAGGTAATTCTATCTAGTTTACATATTTGATCGAGTTTTTATGTTTCTAATTGTTATTTACATGTGAATTGTGTGTTTTGATGTGTTGCAGATATGCATCAAAATACAATTGTGAGTTTAATTTTTCTTCTCAATTTTTGTTGCAGTTGTGCAACACACAAAACTTTTCCTAGTTATTGTTATGTCGTGTGTCGTCTTTTTCATGTTTTTGTGTATTGTCGTCTGTGTTTTGTGTTCAACTATGGGTATCACATATATGTATTTTAAAAAAAGGTATTTCTTACTTAGGTAAAATGTCAAGAAAGGGGTTAACACCGTCGCAAATAGCCAGTTTTTTTAATAGTGTGGAAAGCGAGGATGATCTCGATTTTTCTAATGATGACGAAAGTGATTATTCTCCTAATGATGATGATCTGGATTCCACAGAAGACGATGATGTCGAAAGCCAAGCTGAACGTCCAACTGATTCAGATCTTTCAAGTTATGACATTAACAATATCGGGACTTCTGGCACCATGGATAAAAACGGAGCTAGCAAAAACGAAAAGAGAAGGAACTTGCTGTGGAGAAAACGCATTTTGATATTGAATGAGAATCAACTGCAGCTACTTGCGAGTACTGCGTTACCTGCAGAACTAATGGGACTTTCGGAGCCCATTCAATTTTTTTTATATCTCTTTCCAAATCAAATATTTGATCACATTTCCAATGAAACCAGCATATATATTCGTCAGAAAGACCCAAACTCAATTCTCAATTTCAATTCTGTGGATATTCGACAATTTGTTGGAATTGCATTGTACATGTCCATTTCACGTCTTCCAAATAGTAATCAATACTGGTCCGCAAATATTGGAATCCCAGTCGTTCAAAATATTATGACCCAAAAATCTTTTAAGACAATCAAACGCTACATTCATTTCAACAACAACGATAATAATTTGAAACCTTCTGATCCTCGTCACGATAGGCTTTTCAAAATTCGCCCACTTATTAATGAATTAAATAATAATTTTTCTAAAGTACCAAAGGAACAGTTTTTATGTGTCGAAGAACAAATTTGTTCTACAAAAGCTCGAAGCCACTTGAAGCGGTACAATCCCAAAAAGCCTCATAAATGGGGATTTAAGATATATGTTCTAAGCGGTATTTATGGTTTCTGCTACAAGTTCGAAATAGACTCTGGTAAAGAAAACGTTGTACTGGCTAACGAGCCAGATTTAGGTGCAGCATCAAATTCTGTTATCAGAATGGTTAGAGAAGTGCCCAGACATCAGAATTTTCGCCTTTACTTTGACAATTATTTCAACTCTTTGCCTCTGTTAAAATACTTAGCGGACGGCGGAATCCTAGCTTTGGGTACAATTAGGAGAAACAGAATTCCAAATTTCAAAATTACCGATAACATGTGCCTAAAGAAAAATCCCCGTGGTACTTCTACAGAATATGTTGCTGAATTCTCCGGAGTCGATATATCCGTAACAACATGGGTTGATAACAAAATTGTTACATTGGCATCCAACTTTGCTGGTATAGTTCCTCAGGACACTGCGCGTCGATACAACAAAACCAAAAAAGAATATGTTGAAATTGATCGTCCATTCGCAGTAGCGCAATACAACAGCTATATGGGAGGCGTTGATCTGATCGATAGTATAATCGGAAGATACAAAATTTTATTGAGAAGCAGACGTTGGAATGTCAGACTTTTCTACCATTTACTGGACTTGACAGTTAGCAACGCTTGGCTGTTGTATAAAAGGGTCCAAAAGGCAAACGGATATTCTGGAAAAATGTTAGGATCATCCGACTTCAGACTTAACATCGCAGAAGTGCTGACAAAACTCGAAACTAAATATAGATTGGGCAAACGAAGCTTCGTCATTGAAAATGAATTACAACAAAAAAAGCAGAGAGGTCCAACGCAGCGCGTTCCAGACCAAATGGTACGACAGGACCAGATTGGCCATTGGCCACTTTGGACAGAGAAGCGAATCAGGTGCAAGAAACCAAACTGTGTTGGATTTTCACCAGTTATATGTAACAAATGTGGAGTTGCTCTATGCTTCAACAAAAGAAACAATTGCTTTAAGGATTTTCATCTAAATTAATTTCTTATCTTTTATTGGACATAATAAGTAAAATTTTCCCCCAAAGTGTATTTGATGCATATATGCAACATATGCAATATCCTTAATAAAACTGTTAAAAATCAAAATCTGAAAAAACGAAAAAATAGTGTATTTTTTATTTTCGGAAATCTATCCAATAAAAAAAACCGCATCAAAATCCGTTTTCATGCCCTTTTAAGGTTTAAGGCATGAACATAAAAAGTAATAAAATAACACTAAAAACATGCCTTGTGCGGACTCAAGGTCAAGCAGGTAGACGCATTGAGAGTGCAAGGGACACATATGTATGTTTAACAATTTAACAATTAACGAAATTAGCGAAACGCAAAATGCGTAATAGAACGTGTTCTATTTCTGCTCTATTTTGCGTCGGTTAAATTTGTTTAAGTAAAACATGCGTTTTTAGTTTTTTATTAATTGTTGGCAAAAAATAAATTAAATAAATAAATAAATATTTTTGGCTTGAGCTAACGCTGATAAAATAACAACAACCTCTTATATGTTTTTGCCTGTATCCATATTAATCTTGTTTATTTATATGTTTGTGCTGAATTTAGTAGAAAAGTGTGACCAGGTTTTGTAAACACAAAAAGTGATGGGATTTTCAATTTTACCGATGCGAATAATGTGAATGCCAAAATATTTGGTCGGTTAAAAAAGCTACAGAAAAACCGAAAAACCAAATTTTTCATTCCGCTTTACGCTTCATTCATTCTAATTCACTCCACTGAGTGACCTTGGTTATGAGTCGCAGCACACAACAAAATTCATTTCATTCAATTCATTGTGTGCCTCTAACTCACTCAATTCAACTCACTTCATAGCATTCAGCAAACTTATGTTGTGAGTGAAGCCATGCAGCTCTCTAGTACAACATTGACTTGAAATATAAATATGTTTGATAATTTATTAAAAACAAATTTCTGCATAACTAAATCTTAAACTGTATTATTGTTTTATGTTTGAAATGTGACTTTTGATATGACTGGTTTGTGGACGGAAAAGTACGATATGTTATCCATTCATGATACACTTAATATTCTTGCAAATACTAAATCTGTATTGGTTAGAGCTAAGTTGGTTGCTGCATTTTTAATAAACGTTAATTTGAACGTTTCTTGCATAAATTCTGCAAATGAACGACCGGATGTAATTTCTAAATTAATATAACCTACGATGAGCATGTTCACCTTGGTGTCAACTGTGAAATTCTTGTCTATGAGTGCAGTAAGGTGAGAATATTCCATTAAGCCAGAAAAAAGCATTTGTTGTTTGTTATTTTGGGATACATTTGGATGAAAATAGACAGACCCAAGAATTCATTTCTTTTGATTATTAATTTTGATTGCAGACAGAAAAATGTCGCCTATATCGCTATCGATCAGTTGTCTGTTTTAAATATCGATTGGAGTACAATATGTGAACACAGTAGAGTAGATTTTAAAACCATAATTAAATGTGCAACAATAAATCAGGGCTGCCACCGTAAAGTCGAATTATCGATATTCTAGTCCTCGATAGTTTATATGAAATTTTTGCACGGACATATTAATTGTTTTGGTGCAAAGCCATAATTCAGCTTTCAACAAATACAATAAAAAACAAGTAAGAAGGCTCTAGTTGGGATAGCCCGACCAGAAGATACCCTGCACCCAGTTGCAGTCCTTGCATCCTAAAAGTATGCTTCAAATAATTATCACTTTAAACAAAACTCATAACTGACTTAACTTTACGATATCTCTGGTGTTTCTTAACCGACGAAATTTTGAGCAAAGGTCTATCGTTACCCATTACACCAATCCCCATTTTTACATTTTGCAAATTCGATAGTTTTTTGTTATCGATTCCATGTGTATATCGAAAACCAGAGTAGTTATCGATAATTTGAAGCAAACTTGTTCTGCTCATGGTATAGGAGAACTTATATTCAAAGTCTGAAGTCTCTAGCTCTTGTAGTCTCTGAGATCTACGCGTTCATACAGACGGACAGACGGACAGACAGACAGACGGACAGACGGACAGACGGACGAACAGACGGACATGGCCATATCGACTCGGCTATTGATACTGATCAAGAATATATATACTTTATGGGGTCGGAGATGCTTCCTTCTGCCTGTTACATACTTTTGCACAAAACCATTATACCCTGATTTACCCATTTTATGGGTTCAGGGTATAATGATTTTAAAAACTTGCACGCAAATTTCTGAATTTATAAAATTAGGGTAAACTTATTTTATTGTGTTATAATTGTTTGGAGCTGACGCTTAAGCTGAGCTTGTTCATTAACACCCCTGGCACGGAAGAATTTATGTATGAAAATTTAATTATGCCCGAATATCTAAATTAAATTTCAACATTTGGAAGCTATCAGTCATGACCGAATATATATCAAACGAAAGGAAATCAAGTTTTTTTTCTATTATAAATCGGTTTCATAGTTGAGTTTTTGAGCAAGTTCCGTGATTACACTCGATACCATATGTAAACAGCAGTAGAGTGTCGTATCGTTCAGAATTAGTTCAGATGAACGGGTCATTGAAATGAACGAATGATCTAATTCAATAATTCGTTTACGATATCGTTCATTTGTTTTGGCGGCGGAAATCTGAAATTGGTTAAATCTGATTATTGTTCAATTTTTCAAAAATAAAATGACTAAGAGGAAACGTAGTAAGGTATGGAACCATTTTATTGGAAGTCAGGGTGGAAAGACCGGCAAGTGCATTTATTCCAAATCAGTGCTGAGCATAGCTGGCGGTTCTCAAAGCAATTTGACGCGCCACTTAAAGCTGAAGCATCCAACAGTTTCTGTGGGCACTGAACGTCAAATTCAGGAAACCGCTGAAGCTGATCCTGCACCATCAATTGAGGCTGAGGCAAGTCCCTTGATTTCGGTTGCTGGTCAACAAATGATCACAAATTTTGTCAGGCGACCACCAACTGGCAGAAAAGTTGACCAAATGGATCGGCAGGTGCTTAAGATGATAGCAAAGGGTAATCAACCTTTCCGAATCGTGGATGAACCCGAATTCCGGAATTTCATTGAAATGATTAGCCAGTGTTCCGGCTACAAACTGCCTCAGCGCAAAACAATTTCAAACACGCTATTACCCAATATTTATATGGAGGATAAAGAAAAAAATCGCGAGAACTTAAGCAGGGCACATGCTATATGTCTCACAACTGATTGTTGTACATCTCGATGCAATCAGAGCTATATTGCAGTAACTGCTCACTACATCGAGCCTGAGGACACAATTTTGATGTCATCTTTGCTAGATTGCGAAGAAATCTCGGAGGCACACACTATTCCAAACTTGTGCAACTGTTTAAAAAAAATTATGTCGAGTTGGGGGATATGCAACAAAGTGACGGCGATAGTCACAGATAATGCCGCCAAGGGCATAGCCAGGAGGGGGCAGATGGGGCCGCTGCCCCCCCCCCCCCTAAAATTTTGGACGATTTTTTTATGTACACATCAAAAAACTTTGGTTTGCAACCTTATTCAAAAGAAGTAATCAAGAGACAGCAATCTAATGATAGTTATCGATCGTATTCCTACCGCCAATAGCTTTTGATATTTTGCCATCTCTATCATGATATTAATAAAACAGCTGTTTGATCTAAATCTTGATCAATTGTTTTTTGTAAAGAATTTGGTGGAAAATATAGACATTAGAAACTTTTTCAGAGGTGTGTAATGGAGTTCTACGTACAGTTATATCTATACACTTGTTTAAATGTGTGTGTATTGTAGCAAAACTAAAGAGAGCTCTAAGCCCAGAAACTCAAAATGAAATTGGGGACATTTCATGAAAATTGCTAAGAAATTATATCTGTGCAGATATTTTGAAAAACAAGTAAAAAGGATCTAGTCGGGAGAGCCCGACTAAGAGATACTCTGAACCCAGTTGCAATAAAGATTTTACTCCGGTTGCATTAAATATTTTACTCCTTGCGCCCTAAAAGTATGCTTTAAATAATGATAAATTTAAACAAAACTAAAAACTGACTTAACTTTAAGAAACCTCCGGTGTTTCTAAACCGGTTTGGACGAAATTTTAAGAAAAGTTCTATCGTTACCCATTTTTTCAGCCAAATTCGATATTTTTTTGTAATCGATTATATCGGAAACAAGAATAGTTATGGATAATTCAAAATAAAAATTGTTCCGCTTCTTGTGTAGGAGAACTTATATTTAAAACCTGAAGTCTATAGCACAGATTTACATGGCCATATCGAGTCGGCTGTTGATGCTAATCAAGAATATATATACTTTATGGAGTCGGCGATGCTTCATTCTGCATGTTACATACTTTTGCACAAAACCATTATACCCTTTAATCCATCTTATGGGTTTGGGGTATAAAAAGCTTCTGCATATAGCATTTTAGCAGATTAGGCAGCAGGCATGTCTGCAAACTCAGTCCCCGAAATCTGTAAGACTATTTCTAACATGAAAGACGTCATTTATTTTTTCAAGGAGTCACATTATCGTAGGAAATACGCCCCAAACGTACATTCGTTTTGTGAATTACGTTGGTCGGGCGAGATTTTAAGGCGAATAACAGCTATATTGGAAAAGCTGAGTACGGACGGCAATGCTGTCACAAGAAATTTATTTTCAGCTACACAGTGCTGCTACTAGAAGTATGTTTATAATTTGTAAGTGCATTTTTGCAAAATATTTTAGTATTCTCCAGTCAGTAGAGAATTTAATGAAGGACAAAAACAACATTATTATTATTTAATGCAGAGAATACTTCAACTGTATATGACTTGTAATCGAAAATTACAGACAACTAAATGAAACAGAATTTACAACCATTTTTGAAGAATTGGCAATTGGCTAAGATTGTATAAGCCAATTTTTGTGTGACTAGAGTTGTTGCAAACCAAACTAGAAGATCAAATCCTCCATTCACGACGACTTCACAATATTTCTGGGACGCTATTTCTTTACCCTATCTGGATTCACTAATTTCATCAAGAAAAGAGCATTATCTAAAAGAAAGCTATAAGGCATTCGATCTCACAGCTCTAAGTCCACATCATATTAAAACTATTACTGTGGGCTAGAGAAGGTGCGGTCCAGGATTTTTTTCCCGCTGGCTTGGAAAGGTCCGGTACGGGTGAGTGAGTGCAGTCCCGGGCCTAAGCAAAAGGATTGAAATAATTTGATTAGCTTTTAATTTTTTTTTTTCGCGTACGGGAAACATCATTTATTGCTTAATAAATTTTGATCGATACTACTTTGGATATGCTTTTAGATTTTTGCTAGATTGCTCACCACTTATTAAGCGTGCAACAGTGCATTTTCTTTTAAACGTACATGCATAAATATGTCTGTATTAGTTTCGTGCCGGGACAAGCCTTTTAAAGAAGACTTCGGGTTCGTGCGGGCCCGGGCCGCAAAACAATAAGCCGCGTCCGCCTCTTCTCTGCACAACCGACAATCTGAAGTAGCTACTTTTAGATGAAGGTTAATTTTATAATTTAGAAGGGATTGAAAACGAGGTTGAACTTTGGCACAATTATTGGAATGAGTCTCAAAATGAAGTCAACGACTTAATGTTTGCCTATAGCAAAACTGATCTTTATCCAAAAATCAGGCAAGCATTAGAAATGCTTGCCATGTACAAGCACAACCGTGGAACGATCTTTTAGTACTCTGAGAAGAGTGAAGACTTGGCTGAGATCTACAATGGGAGAAAATCGCTTAAATGGTAATAAAATATACAAAAACAGAAACTTTAAACTTATTTCATATTTTATAGGATTGTGTATGTTAAGCGCCATTAGAGCCTTAGTGAGAGAAAAACAGATCGAGCTGGAGGAAGATATTTTGCAGGACTTTGCATCGAACCCTCGAAAATTATTATTACCATATATAAATGAAATTTGTTACTTAAAGTTTTTTTTTGCCTGCCCCCCCCCCCCCCCTACCTTCAGGTCTGGCGACGCCCTTGAATGCCGCTAATGTGGTGGGTGCTGTTAATGAAGGAAACTGGCGCTCGATAGCTTGCTTTGCACATTCGCTTAATTTAGTTGTGCAATATTCACTTTCTTTTAGTTCAGTTTACTATTAAGTTAAGCCGAATATGAAGTTCCTAATATTATTAATTTTTAATATTAAATTATGACGAACATGAAGTTCTCATATCATTATTAAAATATTTTAATTAGTATTCGTAAAACGAATTTAAGTTGAATAGATTTTTGTAATTATTTTTTTATTTTCCACTATTACAAAAATATTGAAATTAAAAAAAAAAACAATTATTAGAAAGAAAAAAAAAAACTCAAAATAATATTGAAAACTTTTTGTCAATCTAATTTAAAATTATAAAAGGCTCAAAAGTTACAAGACGAATTTGTTGCATTCAAAAATTAAACAATGTTCATGCAAACCAACTGACAAGATTGATCAGCATGTGTGCTACCGGTCATCGTTCAGAACTACTGAGCAACTGAATAAAATGACCTGTTCATATTCTATCGTTCATATTTCAGAACAACTGAGCAACTGAATAAAATGACCTGTCCATATTCTATCGTTCATCGTTCAGAACAACTGAATATAATGACCTGTTCATATTCTATCGTTCATCGTTCAGAACAACTGAACAACTGAATATAATGACTGACTTAGGGCCGGTTTCTCAATGTCCGGTTAGCGTAACTATCCCAAGTTTAGTCGAAATTGAGTTTCTCAATGTTCGTTTAGGGCTTAGCGTGCGATAAACTTAACCGATGCCTGAGTGCCGGCTAACATTTATCGTTCGTTAAAGGGCCGATATAAATATCGCTAAAACCATCGTTAAGCTAACAGCTGGCTCAAGCCGTCACTTGCATTGTATATGTTTTATTATTATACAAAATATTTTGGTTTGACTTCACAAGAACATTAACTGCATGCTTCTCAGCAGCCGAAACGTTTTTCTTACGTTGGCGCTTATATATTTTAGCCGCGCTCAATAAAATTAATGTTTTAAGCATTTGTTTCGAATTTGACAGTCACAAAACAAAACAAATACCACACCAAACATGTGATTTCCTCGTAATTAGTTGGCAGCACCATTAGAGCGATAGTATCTGAACGAATAAGGTTAACTTTGCATTGAGAAAACCAAACTGATTTAGCACGAGCATTAAAGTTATGCCGAGATTAACTAATTGGCACTTTAAATGGACATTGAGAAACCGGCCCTTAAAGCCTATTTCCATTGCTCCGTTACAGTTAATTTAACAGTCAGTTATGAAACCTGTTTCCATTGCACTGTTAACTGAACCTCCGTAAATAAATCAGCTGTTCGGTTTGTTTTGTTTTGTTTTGGTTTGTAATAGCTAAATTTACGAATTAAACATGGAGCGAAATCTATTATTGCAAATTTGTTGTGCATTATTGTCGCTTTTATTGCAATACTTGCAATGTTTACAAGCTATTTTGAGTGTTATGAAGGAGCAATATAATTTTATAAACACAACGGCCTTTAAAATTGCAAATAGCAGAAAACGGAAGCGTCCATCTGAGTGGTCATTTGTAAGTAAAATTTGCAGGCATATTTAAAAATTGTTTAATATCTCTATATTTATGTTTGAAATAGCAAAGGCATGGGAAATTTTGGGAGCTGGATGTGCCACACAGTAGTGATGCGTTTTTTAAGGAGAATTTCCGGATGGAGCGAGCCACATTTAATATCCTTGTGGAGCGCTTGCAAGGAATGGAAAAAAGAGATACCCCTTTCCGACAAGCAGTTATTCTGGAGAAACGTATTGCAATCGCAGTGTACACACTTGGCTCATCAGCTGAGTACCGTACAGTGGGCAGACTGTTTGGTGTCTCAGCTCCCACTGTGTGCAAAATATTTCTTGAGTTCTGCAAGGAAGTGCGTCGGGTTCTAGCTCCGGAGTATTTGCCATGCAGTTTTCTGACTCAGGAAAGAGTGGAAGAAAATGTTAGAGGTTTTGAGGCATTGGAATTTCCTCAATGCTTTGGTGCGATTGGTATGTTATTATTTGTGATAAGCTTTTAACAACTAGCTCAAATAATTATTTTATTGCCATTTGCAGATGGAAGTCACATTAAAGTCCGCCCGCCAGCAAGCGAGGCAGTAGATTATTACAATTACAAGGGATGGTATTCGGTGATACTGTTCGCCCTTGTGGATTATCGGTAAGACCTTGCTTTTACTTAAAAGTTCTATTATTTTTTTAAAATGTTTCTTCTTCATTAGCTATAGATTTTTCTACTCTAACATTGGGTGCCCTGGTCGCGTGCACGACTCAAAAGTTTACGAGTGCAGCGACTTAAAAAGAATGGTAGATGCAACTGAGCTGTTTGATGCAAACGCGAAAAGGATAGGTGAAGTCACTGTTCCAGTTGTGCTAATTGGTGACTCCGCTTTCAAGTTTTCAAAAAGCTTGATGAAGCCATACCCTTTCTCCATCTCTGCCCCGCAAACTGAAAAAACATTTAACTATTGTCTTTCAAAGGCAAGGCGGGTCGTAGAAAATGCATTCGGACAGCTAAAAGCCCGATTCAGAAGAGTTGGCAAGGGCTTGGAAAACCGGCACGAGAACGCTTTTAAAATTGTTATGGCCGCCTGCATTATGCATAATTTTTTAAACAAACACAACTCAGAGTTTTCAGATGCTTGGGATGTTCAAGACAGTTCATTGCCGCAACCGGAGCATAGTAATTTAACAAGTGATCGGAATGTAACTGCTTGTAGTATAAGAAGAGCTATAAGCGAGCAACTTAATATATAAAAGCTAAATAAATCGAAATTGTATTTTTATAACTTGACTTCATTTATTTCTTAAATTTGTAACCCTAAGATATGCGCATCATAGATGCCTTTTTACTTAGCATTTTAATGCTTATATAAAGCTAAACAAACGTTACTTAAATTTATAAATTTTTCCTTAAAACATCATTCATCAAAGCCAATGTTTCTTTGATTGAACTGCTCATGTCAGCAAGGGTTTTCTCCATCTTACTAAACATCTCCTCATGAGTTGCTGTGGGAGCTTCAACAGCTTCCTCTAGCGACGTGACGGACCCGCTTGTCGTTCTACGCCGCTTTGCCGGTGGCTCCCCAGCCGCTGGTGATGAGCGCTCTGAGCAAGACCTCTCCACTGAACATCTGTCCATGGATGACCGATCCAAAGACGAACGCTCCAATTCGGTGATATTCTGCTCTGACGTCGACGGAATGTCATCTAAAAATTCAAGCGGTGCAGGCTCTAACAAATAATACTGCATATACTAATCTTATTACAATAATATTAAAGTACACTACCTGTTGTTTGGTCGATGTAACCACCAATATGTATTGACCTGACCGGTTGCAATATGCGATGCACCTTGTCAAACAGCTGCCACTTAGATTTGGCACCACCAGACGGGCCCTGATCCTTCAATTCTCGTCTAGAAGGAAACAACAATAATAAGCTTTCGGACATACTATACGCAGTTTTCTATATACTTACTTATACTTGCGCGTAAAGTTTTCAACTTTATATCGCACTGCTGCGCCATCCACGTCTCGCATTCCCGCCTCCTTCAATTTTTCCGCCATTTTTGCGTAAATGTGGGAGTTCCTTTGAATTTTTCTAAGCGCAATAAAGTTGTCGTCCCACAATTCCAAAAATAAGTTTTCCTTCGCTTGGTCCCAGTTCACATATTTTTTTCGGGAATCCATCTAAAACCGAATTATATTAATTAATTTAAATATATATTACAAATTTGCGCTTACCTTTTCAATCTTTTATCAGCTGTTTAGTGGCTTTTTCGTTGAAACATCGCGATGTTTTATCGAACAAGTGTTCAAATGAACTGGTTTCTCTTCAGTTATTTCTCAGCTAATATTTACGGTCAGTTATACTTCAGTTAATTCCTTATGGGAGAATACATGCAAACTGAACCTCAGTTACTGTTAACTGACTGTGAACAGATTAACTGAGCAGTGGAAATAGGCTTTTAGGTCACAGCTGAAAAATTAACTATTGAACTTATTCAGCAAATTGAACTATAAATTCCAATTCTAGTAAAGAGTAAATTGGTTTTGTGCAATGTCCGTCATGGTGTCCGTCAGTCTGTCCATCTGTATGAACGCAACTTTTTTCCACACCCTTCAAGCTAGAGACTAGTATATATCTTTTACTATGGACGGGACAGTGTCAAATCGATAAATTTGATAACTCAAAATAGATAAACCCAGCTATTTGGCACGCCCTTACATCTAGAACTACAAAACAAACTCAAAAAAACTTTGGATGCCACGTGTATCAAAACAGTCCTAGCCGTTCCCAACCACCCCAACGCTTTGCTAAAAACGGTAATGCGTTTATCTTCGAAAGTGTTTGAGCTCGAGTCACAAAATTTGGTAGGAAGATAACTGTTACCGACTGCAAAAAAACTGTATCAAATTGTCGGAGACACGCCCCCCCTCCCGCTTGTCACAAACTTCCCCGCTGTTGAAGAAAAGAAAAGCCTCTATCTTCCACAGCTTTTCAGATAGACCCACCAAATTTGTTGCCAAGATTTTTGATGAAGAAACCCAAAAAATTATGTCATCAAACACATATCTGCAGCGAAAATTTGGATGCCACGCCCACCTCCCACCCCTTCGTATACCACCCCCAGCCACCATTCCGCCATATATATTACTAACTTCGAGCTGGAGTCACTTAATTTGGTAGGAGGATAGCTGATAGATTCATCAAATTCGGTATGAGGATAGCAATTGCAACCCCCAAAGATCTGCAGCATAAGTTCAGACGCCACGCCCTCCAAACCGCCCCCAGCCATCCTTCCCCCATATTTTACTAAATTTTTATTTTTTTTTGAGCTAGAGCTTGATTCACCAAATTTAGTAGGAGGATAGTAATTGACGACCCCTAAAGATCTGCATTAAAAATTTGAATGCCACCCTCTTCCCCATACTGCTCCCAGCCCTCCTTCCCCTATATTTTACTAACGTTAAGCTAGAGTCATCAAATTTGGAAGGAAGATAGCTTTTTGCCGTCCCTTTCTCCATCAGACAATCTTTAAGGCAGCGTACCCCTGCCGTATCCGCACTTAATTGTAATTAAGTCTCTTTTTATTGGTTTTGTTTCTGGTATCGAGTATACTGCAGTCGGTTGGGACCGACTGCAAAGTTTCTAATTGTTTGAGTTTTTGGAATTTGCTAGAGCAATTAAAATGTTTTTGGTCTCATTATACCCTGAACCCATAAAATGGGTAAATCAGGGTAAAATAGTTTTGTGCAAAAGTATGTAACAGGCAAAAGGAAGCATTTCCGAACCATAAAGTATATATTTTCTTGATCAGCATCAATGGCAGAGTCGATATGGCCATATCCGTCTGTCCGTCCGTCTGTCTGTCTGTATGAGCGCGTAGACCTCAGAGCCCAGAAGAGCTAGAGACTTCAGATTTTATAGGTTATCCTATACCATAAGCAGTTGCGGTTGCTTTGACTACAATTGTAATACTAGAAAACAAAGACATTGTTATAAATATTTCCAAATTATTTTCAACATACAAATATTCTTTTTGATATAAAAGTTCAATTGCATATGAATTTAATTATATTTAATTAAGTCAGCGAAAACTTCCTTAATGTCAGGCAACGCTCCGGCTACTAATGTGCAGGACGATTCTAGAGCGCAGCGATCGCGCTCATACACACAGTTAGGCTGCGTTGGCTGTGCTACGGCAGCACATGTCGTAGCGAAGCCAGCAAGCCGAATGACATCGAACTAGCCCACAACTCACGAAGCAACATACGGCAGTCCCCCGAGAGAGTAAAATCGCCAGACACCAGAACTGGAAAGTTAGTTGGGAAATCGCTGTTTGAACCCTCTATAAGTATAAAATCTTGTTGACTTGAGCCTTCTCACTAGCTCACACTTCAACAGAAACAAATGCCGCGCTCGCCATCGACGCAAGTGCTGCATATCCCGTTAACATAAAGCATTAAAAAGTAAAAAACTCTTAGCCATTTTGTGTTTTACAAACACTGTATAAAAGAAGTAAGAAGGCTCTAGTCGGGATAGCCCGACCAGAAGATACCCTGAACCCAGTTGCAGTCCTTGCGTCCTATAAGTATGCTTCAAATAATGATCACTTTAAACAAAACTCATAACTGACTTAACTTTACGATATCTCTGGTGTTTCATAACCGCTTTGGACAAAATTTTGAGAAAAGTTCTATCGTTACCCATTACACCAACCCCCATTTTTAAATTTTCCAAATTCGATATTATTTTGTTATCGATTCCATGTGTATATCGAAAACCAGAGTAGTTATCGATAATTAGAAGCAAACTTGTTCTGCTTATGGTATAGGAGAACTTATCTTCAAAATATTAAGTCGCTAGCTCTTGTAGTCTCTGAGATCTACGCGTTCATACAGACGGACAGACGGACAGACAGACAGACAGACGGACAGACGGACATACGGACGGACAGACGGACATGACCATATCGACTCGGCTATTGATACTGATCAAGAATATATATACTTTATGGGGTCGGAGATGCTTCCTTCTGCCTGTTACATACATTTGCACAAAACCATTATACCCTGATTTACCCATTTTATGGGAAGCATAAGCCAAAGACAACAACTGGCTTAACGGTTTCCGATTACAACTCAAATCTGCTTCAACTTTGTTTCAGTTTATGCGAGTGCAGCTAATTACGACGCACAGTGTCCATTGCTAAGTGGAGTGGTTAGGATGAAATTTGCGTGAGTAACTTTGCTGTTAACATATTGGCGAAATAAATTCAGTGACTTGGTTTCTGTTTACATTACAGAGCAATTTGTTAAATAAATACTAGGTCTCTTGCATAGTACTTAAACAAGTGAACACGTTGCAATCGGACGCAGCTGACTTTGATTTAAATTAAATGTGATATGTTATATACTACACACATTTATATACAGTGCACGCTCGATAACGTGACCTTATTAAAACCAAAGCAGTTCACGTTGACGAAAGTGTTCACGTCTTCGATTGGCAAAAAAGTATAAAATGCATATATATTTACTCATTTAAATTCACATTGAATTGTATTTTTACCCTGAACCCATAAGATAGGTAAATGAAGGTATAATGGTTTTGCGCAAAAGTATGTAACAAGCAGAAGGAAGCATCTTCAACCCCATAAAGAATATATATTCTTCATCAGCATCAAAAGCCGAGTCGATATGGCCAGGGGATCCCCCGCAGCTCAAAAATAAAAATGCTCTTATCTTCTACAGTTTTTGAGCTAAACCCATCAAATTTGGTGCCAAGATAGGTGTTGACGATCCCCAATAAAATTCATAAAAACTTTGGATGCCACGCCCATCTATACTGCCCTATCCGCCCTCAAACACCCCAACGCTTGGCTAAAAACGGTAGTGCGTGTATCTTCCATAAAGTTCGAGTAAGAGTCACAAAATTTGGTAGGTAGATAACTGGTAGCGACCCCCCAAAAACTGCATCAAAGTTTTGGAGCCCCACCCACCCATTCAGCCCCCAGCCACCCCGGAGTTTAAAAACAGAAATGCTTATATCTTTTACAGTTTTTGAGTTAGAGCCACCAAATTTTGTGCCAAAATAGGTGATTATAACCCCCAAAAAAATTCATAATAACTTTGGATACCACGCCAATCAATACTGCCCAAGCTGCCCCAAACCGCCCCAATGCTTCACTAAAAACGGGAATGCGTGTACTTTCCAAAGCGTTTAAGCTTGAGTCACCAAATTTGGTAGGAAAATAGCTATTAACGATCGTCAAAAAACTGCATCAAAGTTTTGGAGCCACGCCCCCCCGTTCCCCAACCCCCTTTATTTTGAAATCAAAAACGCCTATATTTTCCACATTTTTTGAGCTAGAGACGCCAAATTTGATGCCAAGATTGGTGATGAAGAAACCCAAAAATTTTGGATGGCGGCCACCACCCAGGAGGCCCGTTTTAAGTCAAATGGTATCTCGTTCGAAATCAAAGGAATCTGTAGAATCAAAGAGTCTTCACATTTATATTAGAAATTAACTGTACAATAAAAATTAATTTATATAAAAATGACGCTCTTTGTACCAATATCGTTCAAGTTGGCGGAGTCTTTTTTATCATTTATTTATTTATCTATTTATTTATTTATTTATTGTCAGCTATGAGCAGCTGACATGAGAATAAAAGTTATTTAAAATAATTATAGAAAAAATAATTAAATTTAAAGTAAAGTTTAAAATTCGATGAAGATCTGAAATTAAATTAAGATAATAAGCGAAATAGTTAACGTTAAAGCTCTGGAAAGTTCAACAAGAAAATTAGTTGTTTAACATTTGTTTTATGGATTGGGAAAAATCCAGAAAAACCCAATCAGACCAGTGGAAGGTTAGTGATTAGTGTTTACGATTTGATAAAGAAAAGAGAATCGAGTGTTTATACTCGATACCGAAGGTAAAGAGTTTATTGGGTTTGTGCAATGTCCGTCATGGTGTCTGTCCGTCCGTCCGTCTGTCCGTCTGTATGTTCGCAACTTTTTTCCACACCCTTCAAGTTAGAGACTTCAAACTTTGCAAACCCCTTTATCTATGGCATAGTAAATTAAAGTGTCAAGATTGGAGTTCTACGATAACTAGGGGGCTGGCAAATCGATAAACTCGATAACGCAAAATCGATAGATCCAGCTATTTCGCAAGCCCTTACAGCTAGAACTACCAAATTTGGGGAGAAAATAGCTACTAGCAATCCCCAAAAAACTGCATCAAAAATTTTGGAGCCACGCCCACCCATTCCGCCCCCAGCCCCCCCGCAGTTTAACACTAAAAATGCCTATATCTTCTACAGTTTTTGCGCTAGACCCACCAAATTTGGTGCCAAGATAGGTGTTGACGATCTCCAACCAAATTCATAAAAACTTTGGATGCCACGCCCATCTACACTGCCCTATCCGCCCTCAACCACCCCAACGCTTCGCTAAAAACGGTAGTGCGTGTATCTTCCATAGTGTTTGAGCTAGAGTCACAAAATTTGGTAGGTAGATAATTGGTAACGATCCTCCAAAAACTGCATCAAAGTTTTGGAGCCCCACCCACCCATTCCGCCCCCAGCACCACCGCAGTTTAAAAACAGAAATGCTTATATCTCTTACAGTTTTTGAGTTAGAGCCACCAAATTTTGTGCCAAAATAGGTAATTATAACCCCCAAAAAAATTCATAAAAACTTTGGATACCACGCCAATCCATACTGCCCAAGCTGCCCCAAACCGCCCCAATGCTTCACTAAAAACGGGAATGCGTGTATTTTCCAAAGCGTTAAGGCTAGAGTCACCAAATTTGGTAGGAAAATAGCTATTAACGATCGTCAAAAAACTGCATTAAAGTTTTGGAGCCACGCCCCCCCGTTCCCCAACCCCCTTTATTATGAAATCAAAAACGCCTATATTTTCCACATTTTTTGAGCTAGAGACGCCAAATTTGATGCCAAGATTGGTGATGAAGAAACCCAAAAATTTTGGATGGCGGCCCCCACCCATACCGCCCCCAGCCCCCCTTCACCATATTCTACTAACTTTGAGCTAGAGTCACCAAATTTAGTATGAAGATAGCAATTAACATCATAAATAGATCTACAGCAAAACTTTGGACGCCACGCCCCCCATACCAGCCCCCAGCCCCCCTTCCACCATATTCTACTAACTTTGAGCTAGAGTCACCAAATTTGGTATGAGGATAGCAATTAACATCATAAATAGATCTGCAGCTAAACTTTGGACGCCACGCCCCCCATACCAGCCCCCAGACCCCAGCCCCCCTTCCACCATATTCTACTAACTTTGAGCTAAAGTCTCCAAATTCGGTTTGAGGATAGCTATTGACATGATACATAGATCTGTAGCAAAAATTTTGATGCCACGCCCCCATACAGCCCCAGCCCCTACCTTTAACAAACTTTGAGCTAGAGTCACCAAATTTGGAAGGAATAGCATCTCCATCTGCACCAGACAGTCTTTGAGGCAGCGTACACCACTGCCGTATATGCACACCATTGCAATCAGCTCTCCTTTAATCTGTTTTACTACTGGTATCGAGTATACCGCAGTCGGGTGCGTCCGACTGCAATGTTTCTACTTGTTTAGTAATGTAGTTGAGGTCTCCAAAGAGACAAGGGAATAAAGCCTGTTAAAGTCAGATCAAATTACTCGAAATGGTTCATGAATTAAATAGTTGCTTGAGCAATGATCGAGGCTAAAAGGTACAAAGTTTCGGGTAAACCTAATAGGTACGTTTAAATTTACTCGACTTGAAAGAACTGATGAGTCGATTTCTCCATTAAGTAGATTAGTGACAAATACTACACCATGCATAATTATACGGTTCCAGAGGGAAAGAAGATTAATTAAAAGAAGTCTACTTGAATAGTTAAAACTTCTAAGCGCAAACAAAAGAAATTTCCTCTACAGATTCAATTCTATCCAGGTCAATCCAGTGTTGCGGGGACCACACACAAGATCCATACTCCAGGATGGGACGTACAAGGGATGGTGTATGGATCATTAAAATCTTTTGACCACCGCTTGATGAAGCCAGGTATATTTATGGCCTTATTGACCGTCGACGATATGCGAGAATCAAATTTTAATTTGCTATCGAGAGTGATGCCTAAATCTTTTATTTCAAAAACGCGGACAAGTGGTGAAGCATCAAGTAAGTAGTGAGCAGTATGAGGGGTACCTCGACAAAATGACATGATTTTACATTTTGAACAATTTAAATTTAGTAAGTTATAACGGCACCAGGCCGACAGTGCACTTAAGTCCGACTGTAGTAAGTTACATAGAGAATCATCAGTATAGGTGAAACATAGCTTTACATCATCAGTAAAACTATAAAAACACGAGAGTTAGTAATAACAGCAGGAAGAGGTGACTCCCCTGAGGAACACCAGAGGTAACAAAAATAGTTTTGGATACAGAAGATTTAAAAACCTCTTTTTGTATTCGGCCACACAAGTACTCAGAAAGCCACGACAGAAGTTTTGCTGGAAATCCAATAATATTTAATTTTTGAAGCAACAAAGAATGACTAATAGAATCAAATGCCTTACTAAAATCGGTGTAAACGACGTCAGTTTGCATTTTGGCCTGAAACCCTTTGATAACAACTGAGGTAAACTCAAGAAGGTTAGTGGTAGTAGATCTTCGCGTAGCAAAACCGTGTTGATAAGTGGATAGAATTGAACTACATAAGTGCTGCACTTCAGAGCATATTATTTTTTCAAAGACTTTCGGAATGGCAGATAACTTGGATATACCCCTATAGTTTTAACCTTAGACTTAAAAGAATTTTTATGAAGTGGAATAATAAAAAATTCTTTCCATATACCAGGAAACACAACTGAGTCAACCGACAAGTTAAATAATTTATGTAAAGGTTTGCAAAGTGAATCCGCACAGTATCTAAGTATACAACCTGGCACTTTATCTGGACCAGGCATAAAGCCGGGTTTGATAGAGTTAAGGTCACTTAGCAGCGTACATTCAGTTATAACTGGGAAATATATGCAATTTGACGTTTGAACTTGAAAAGGATAGGAATTACTGCAACTATATAAACTCGATGAGTATACTGATTGAAAATACTCAGCAAATAGATCAGCCACTGCTTGATCGTAACTTGCTTTTGTATTTTCATGGTAAACTGAGGATGGCAAGCATGAAGATTTACGTTTTGAGTTAACAAATTTATAAAACTGTTTTGGATCACGAGAAAAATGTAATCTGCAACGATTGAGATAATTGTTATAACAAAAAGTGTTCACAGAAATAAAATTTGACTTCGCTACAATATACGCGGATAAATCCATTGCATTTCTAGGTTTTTAAATTTTTTATAGGATCTTGTCTTCACGTTTTTTTATTTTGATTGTTCCCTTGAAAACCAAGGTGGTTTATTTTCATTTGAAGGACAAGTGAGGGAAACACAGATATCCAAAAGTGAATTCAAAGTCCTAAAAAAAATGGCAATGGCAGTTTCTATATCACTACAAGAATAAAGGTGAGACCAATTAGTGTGTTGAAGAAGATACTCTACCAGCATTACTACAATCCGAGTCAGAAACAAATATCAAATCTAACATTTTATTACTTCATTTATACACTCTGTTATCTTGTGATAGGCCTAACTCTAGAAGGCCATCGATAAACTCATTAGAAGTAGCTGGTAATTTCGCCGAAGTATGTCATTCGCAGACCATACAACATGTGGCAAATCAAAATCACCAACCACTATAAGTTGATCCATATCCGTCAATAACGACGAAACAAGTTGCAGAGCATTCAGATGGGATAAGTAAATGTTATTTTCAGAATGTGGAAGAATATGAACAACCCAGGAAAACATATTCTGAGCGCTCATAACAATAAGCTCAAATATGAACTCATTTATGAGCTTTTTTAGCGATAAAAATGAGCTCATATGTATATTAAATTTATGCGTGTTTTCTGAGCGTTACACGTGCACTTATTGCATATGTACATATATGTATATAACGACACGCACCGAAAAAAATTGTAAAAGTTTAAGCGGTGTTTGTGAAAAAAAGCAAGCAGAATTTCGTTTAAGTTAACATAACATAATTATGCGACAGTGCTATTCATTTCCAAATGAGAAATGAACGCGTGAGTACATAAATAAAAACTAACTAAAATAAAAATGAAAAGAACAAGTAGAAAAGAAAGTAAAATGATTATTGAGCACTTGAGAACAGCTACGAAAAGAAATAAAATCGAAGCAACAGAGGTGGAGGTGGAAGTGGAAATAGTGATTAAGAAAGTGGTCATATTCATTGGTTCACCGTTACCTCAATCAAACGGTAAGAATAACAATCTCTTGAAGATTTACTTAAGATAAAAAAAATGTTTTTTCTTAGATTTACTGCGTCAAATTTTAGCCAACACCGTCCAATTTAATAATAAAATGGATATATTGTCAAAAGAATATAAAGATATACATCAAAATTATTTTCTAGAGAATATTTATGATAAAGTTATTTTTCTTAGAACTTAAAGAACGAATTCAAGCGTTGGAGGATGAAAATGCCAGAATGCATACATGGCTGTTGAAAAAGGTCACCTCCCAGCGCAAAACCGATTGTGCGAAATTCTGAAACCAATCTTCCCATGGAACCATTTTCGAATATTTCGGAACTCATGCAGTTTAACGAAAAATTTTCAAATTCTGCTGATCTGTCTGCCATACTTGTAAGATTTAAAGTCCAATTCTTTAACTTATATTAACTTTTATTATTTTAAGGAGAATGAAATGGTGCAGATTGATATATCTGAGACCTCTAAATTTGTGAGAACTATTTGGAAGATACTATGTTCAGATGGAGTAGCGGTCCAGTGCTCTTGGAAAGGAACTGCGGAGAAAACATGTATATCGTCTTTGGCCTAAACGTCAGAGTCACTTGATGTGGCAAGGAAAGCTGTATCGTCTGCATAGGTGGCGATAACCAGGTCATCTAAATCTAAATTGGTGGGCTGGGATTAAGTTTCAGTCTTCCAGGACTAATAGTAGTCTGACTAATAATATTCTTTCAAATATTTTAGACAGGATCGCCAGTAAGCTGATGGGACGGTAGGAGGCAGGGTCCTGTTCAGGCCTTCCTGGTTTGGGTATCATAATGATTTCCGCACACTTCCATTGAGAAGGGAAGTGGTGGAGTCTAATGATACCATTGTAGATGGCTGTGAGGAAGGCAACGGCGCGTGACGGGAGGACCTTTATGGTTGTTGTGTCTATACCGGGGCTTTTGTTGGAATTCAGGCTGGCAACTATGCTCTGAACCTTTTCTGTCCCTGTGTCCTTTCCAGAAATGAATGCGTGGCAGTTACATCCCTGAAAGAGCATAGGTTGAAAGGGGTGAAAGTTTTTTCTAGGTGTTGTGCAAATGTCCCTGCTTTCTCTTCATTCGATCGGCACCACAGGCCAGCAGTGCTCCGTATAGGTGGGATTCTTTTGGTGGGCCTCTTTAAATATTTTGTGGCATTCCAGAGATTGTGCTCAACCCCGTTTGGTTCCGCGTTTCGAAGATAGTCTGCCAACCCTTCATTACGTAGATCATACAGAAGAACCTTTAGGTCTTTGCTTCCTCGATTAAGAGCTGCCTTGTCACGAGGATTTCGACTGAGCTGCCAAACTCTACGCATACGACGTTTATTTCTAAGTTGCGCCGTGACTTCTTCGGAATGGAGGTACTGGTCTCTGTATCTCTGTTGTCAACTTGGGCTGAAAGGGTAATACGGATTGCTGAGATTGCAGCGTGTTAGTGTTTCGACCGCTGCTTCAATGTCCTCGCCAGTTTCCAGTGTGATGGAAGGATCAAGTGATGACTCCAGTGTGTCTCTAAATACCTGACTGTTGTAGTTTGCTCTTAACAGCTTTGTGGAACGTCTTTTTGAGTTGACTGGCAGGTTGACACGAAGCACCACTGCACTGTGGTCAGATAAAAGATCAAAATCGTTCTCACTTTGCACTACGCTAGGGTTTACACCGCGCGACATCGCAATATCAATGATGTCAGGTTGCATGCTGGGGTCTGTTGGCCAGTGAGTACCGTGAGATGCATTGCTTGAACGCATGAGAAAAGGGCGACTCTCTTTGGGTTGCATAATCTGGAGCCCCACCAGGTGTGCTTTGAGTTAAAATCGCCACCGATTAAAAACCTATTGCCAAGGTCACTGAGGATTTGAGTGAGCATTTGGGGGTTAACGTGGTACCTTGGTGGATCATTGGCTGAGGCAATTGTGAGGCTTCCATTAGGGGTGTCAATTGCCATTACGGCTGCTTGGAACCAGGTCTCCAGGACAGGAGTGCATTCAGAAGAGGTGATGTTGTTTTTTATAAGTAGAGTTGCACCACCTCGAGCATTGCCGCTCGGGTGGGTTGCAGGGATTAGATTGTAGCCATTCATTTTGAAGAAGGATCTATCAGTGAAGTGGGATTCGGATATGAGCATTACGGCTATGTTGTTTCTTTTGATGTACAATTTCACATCAGGCCCACTTTTGCATAGGCCGTTGGCGATCCAAAGGACAAGTTTGAGACCTATTTGCATAAGGATGCCTTGGTTTTGGTTTTGTACTGTGGCTTTGTAAATTCTGCAGCCTTTGTACGAAGCAGTATGTTTTTCTCCACAATGGACACATGTGGGTGGTGCCTCACGTGGTTTGGTGCATTCGGGTGATTTGTGACTCCCGCTGCATTTGACGCAACGGTACGGCTTGTAGCAATATCTTTGTGTGACCAAAGTCTTGGCATCTGTGGCATTGAATGAGATCGTTGAACTTTTTTGGGGGCTCGATTGTGACTATTGCATTGCATAGTTTGTTGACCTTAAATATGGATTTGTTGTTAGTAGGCTCAAGGTCTACGAAGAACATTGCGATCGGCTCCTTTGTGGTTCGGTTCCTGGCATTAGCTATGTGGCGAACAGTGTGGCCCATTTTTTTGAGTGCAGTCACAATGTGGTGGGGGTGCTGTGGTGTAAGTTTTTGATGACGGCTCTATAGGCTCTTTTTTGTTTGAGCTGGTAGGTGTGAAACTCCACTTTTTTGGTAACAAGCAGGTTAACTAGGTTTCTGCAGGTTTCCTCTGTTGTGGTCATAACACAGATCTGACCATCACGTCCAGCTTTGTAGTTGTAGCTGTCACTGCTCACAATTTTGTTGAATTCAGCTTGCATTTGTGATGTGTTACCAACGGCGGTTATAAATATTGGTGGCGGCTTCGGTGCTGAAGGGGCTGCCTTTGCCTGGTTTGCCTTTGATGGGGCGGCTTGATCAGCAGTTCTTGCGTAGGCACGTCTCAACTCAACGAGTTTTAGATCGCGAATGACTGAAATATGAAGCAAAAAAAAGTTCAAGCAGCCGATAATAATTTTAAGTTGAAAATTTTATAAAAATACAGCTCAGAATGAGTGCAGAACACAACTCTTTTATGAATTGGATTAAGAACTCATATATGACGACCAGTTTCTAGAAAAACCCACTCATATATGAGTGTTTATGTTTTATGTTTTATGAGCTCATTATGAGTGTGCACGCTCAGGCAAAAGTCAAAGTCATATATGAGCTCATTAAGAGCTCTTATGGTTTGCAGGGAAGTAACGTCTTTTCTGAGTTGTTTTCTGCACTCATTCTGAGCTGTATTTTTATAAAATTTTCAACTTAAAATTATTATCGGCTGCTTGAACTTATTTTTGCTTCATATTTCAGTCGATCGTTCGCGGTCTGAAACCACCTCAAACAAGTTGTATTAATGGTTTGCTCGTCACATTTGAATTTTCTGTTAAATTCACCCCGTGTTATAGACGTTTAGGCCAAAGACGATATACATGTTTTCTCCGCAGTTCCTTTCCAAGAGCACTGGACCGCTACTCCATCTGAACATAGTATCTTCCAAATAGTTCTCACAAATTTAGAGGTCTCAGATATATCAATCTGCACCATTTCATTCTTCTTAAAATAAGAAAAGTTAATATAAATTAAATACAGTACGACCTCGCTTAACGCAACCTATTAGAATTAGGCCTGTTGGGAAAACTGAGGTGGTTGCGATAACCGAAAAATAATCTTTTGTTGGCTACGAGACCTATTTCAAAAAGTAGATGCATTTTCATATGATTTAAATCAAAGTAAATCGAGTTTATCTGCAAGGATTTCATTTTAATTTATTAAGTTTTTGATAAAATTAGAAATTGTGGTCTGTACTTTGTATATTAGAAAGTTGCGTAAAATGAGGTAAATTGTTTTCAAGTTAAGAATTTCGGTGTTGCGATTATCGAGGAGTTGCGTTTAACGAGGGTTGCGTTGAGCGAAGTCGTACTGTTATTGGACTTTAATTTTACAAGTATGGCAGACAGATCAAATTTTGAATATGACCACTTTCTTCACCAGTATTTTCAACTTCTACATCCACCTCTGTTGCTTCAATTTCATTTCTTCTCTTAGCTGATCTCAAGTGCTCAATAATCATTTTACTTTCTTGTCTACTTGTTCTTTTCATTTTTATTTTAATTTATGTTAGTTTTTATATATGTACTCACGCGTTCACTTCTCATTTGCAAATGAATAGCACTGTGGCATATTTATGTTATGTTAACTTAAACGAAATTCTCCTTGCTTTTTTTCACCGCTTAAACTTTTACAGTTTATTTCGGCGCGTGTCGTTATATATATGTACATATGCAAAAAGTGCACGAGTAACGCTCAGAAAACTCGAATAAACTTTACATACATATGAGCTCATTTTTATCGCCAAAAGAGCTCATAAATGAGTTCATATTTGAGCTCATTGTTATGAGCGCTCAGAATATGGTTTGCTGGGGTACAGTGAGCGGGCACTAAATAATATTTTAACACATATGAACTCAATACCCGGGAGATCATGAGAAAGAATCTGTCAGAGGAAATGCAAGATTCAACAGCAATGAGAACACCGCCTTCCTTGCGGGAGGTGCGATCGCATCTGTACAAGTTATACTTATTAGGCAAAACGGAATCAGATATATCAGGTTTTAACCAAATTTGTGTAAGTGCGACTATTTGTGAGACAAAGGATAAGCTGTTTACATATAGTTTAGAAAGTTTAGTGTTAAGGCCTCGAACATTTTGATAGGCCAAGCTAACTACTTTTCTTAGTTTTTTGCCGCCGAAGTTGAGGCAACAGGGTGGATAACAGGCGATGCATTACTGAACCTACTATCGTTATTATTAATTTTACGCCTATTCACATACTCCTTGACGGTGGCCAAAACTTTCCAGAACAAATTGTCGAGAAAAGTTCGGGCGGAACACTCAATTTAAAAGAAGATATGGTTCGGGCTTGTTCAAACTTAAACTTTTCAACAGTTATGAGTGGGGAGTCTATTTTACTCTTAACGTAGGCACTAACATCATCCAACGGATGCTAGCCTAGACAAGGAAATAAATTTATTCAAGGGCACAACAACAAGAGGCTTGCGAGCCCCAGGTGTACCTACAGTAGGATTAATAGGCACACAAGCTGTTGTAACAGAAAGCTCAGATGTTAAATTATTTGGGGAAAGATTATTGTTGGGATTTCTTGCCGGCGAGTTAAATAGCATTAACGGGCTAGCAATTGAACCCGTCGGGGGATTAATGATTGGTACCAAAAGGGGATTGGTGACCAAGACAGGAGGAACACTGAGTGGATTAGGCCCCGAAGTCTTTTTACGCTTCGGCGAATAACTCAACAACTTGCCTTTTTTGAAGCTCGACTGCAACTCTTTAAAGGAGGTATGTAGGTTATTAAATTCAGTATGCATTGTTTTAAAACCTACATAGGTCTGTCTCATGAATTGAGTAGACTCCTTCTCCACCTCATTACAGGACCCACAAAACCATTTAAGGCCTGTGTCTGCAATTAAGCAGTCCCGTATTTGGCCGTAAAGCCAACACACTTCATGTGTATCACATTGTCACACAATCGACACAGAATGAAGTCTTGGTTGCATGTTCCAACCAACTTGCCATTGTTGCTGCAGCGAACTAGCATATTGATTTTAAGATAAAAATAAAAAAATATAAATAAAAAAGTAATATGCTTTATCAAAAAGAGGTAGGGTTCACGAAAGTAATTTTGAAGGAGTTGATGCAATGAGCACGAGAGAGCTTGAGTGCGTTGGCAGATACAACTGCAAGTACTTCGGATAAGAGCGGAGGAAAGCCGGAGAGGACTGATGCTGGAATGCAAGAGCAAGAAAATTAGACAAGCTGTTCAATGTTAGTATACGAAATAAAGAAAACACAGAACAGGCACAGAATAAGCAAATGCTAATATGTGTATGTATGTATATTTTTTATAGCAAATTAAAATGTGATTTAAGTCAGCAACTATTATTATGCGCACGCAAATATATATACAACGTATATTTGCGATCTCTGCTAGAATCGTTTACCAAATAAATCTAGCTCATTGAAAGCGCTCAAAAACAAAACCGTCACCAACGAAAGACAAAAGCTTATGAAAAGCTTTTAAAGAATTATTTAGAATATTTAATTTTTAAACACAACTTACCTGAACTTCTATTCAGTAAATTTAAATAAGTCAGGCTGTTACGCTTGTTAAAAACTCTAAGTGGGGTGGGTGTGGCTTCGCTTTATATGTCCCGGCGATAGATATAGATATGAACAAAGTTTAAAGTCTCTAGGTTGAAGGGTCTGGAAAAAAGATGCGTTCATACAGACGGATGGACACCATGACGGACATTGAACAAACTTATTATACTCTTAACCTTCGGTATCAAGTATAATTAAAGGCCCTACATTTGTTGCGTGGATTAAAAAAAAAAACCCAGAAAAGCCCAATCAGACCATTTGTAGATTAGCGATTAGTGGTTACGATTAGATAAAGAAAAACGAATCTACTAATTTAGTATACTAAGTCTCCAAAATGTCACGAGAATAACGCCGTTTATTGTCAGAACATATAACAAGAAATGGTTTATGAACTTAATAGTTGCTTGAGCAACGATCGAGGCTAAGGAGTAAAAAGTTACGGGTAGATCTAATAAGAACGTTTAAGATTGTTCGACTTAGAAGAACTGATAGATCAATTTCTAAATTAAATAGATTGGTAATAAATATTTCACCATGCATATTTCAATTGATCAACAGGGAAGGAAGCCTAATTAAAAGAAGTCTACTTAAATATGGGGGTAGGTCTATTCCGCAAGATCCATAATCCAGGATGGGAAGTACTAGAGATGTTTATAGCGTTTTAGTGGTGTATGGATCATAAAACTCCTTTGATTACCGCTTGATGAAGTCGAGAACATTTATGGCCTCATTGACCATCGACGATATCTGAGAATCATATTTTACTTTGCTATCAGGAGTGATGCCGAAATCTTTAATTTCAAAAACTTGGATACGTGGTGAAGCATCAAGAAAGTAGTGAGCAGTAAGACGGGTATCTCTACAGAAAGTCATGATTTTACAATTTGAACAATTTAAATTTAGTACTCGGCACCAGGCCGACAGTGCACCCAACTCCGACTGTAATAAGTTACATAGAGAATCATCCTCATAAGTGAAACACAGCTTTACATTATCAGCAAACATATAAACACGAATGTAGGTATTAACAGCAGGAAGATCGTTACTTAATAGATTGAATAGCAATGGTCCTTGGTGGCTCTCCTGGTGAACACCAGAGCCACTAAAAATAGATTTGGATACACAAGATTTAAAAACTACACAAGTACTCAGAAAGCCACGACAAGAGTTTTGCTGGAAATCCAATAACATTTAATTTTTGAAGCAACAAAGAATGACTAACAGAATCAAATGCCTTGCTAAAATCTGTATAAACGACGTCATTTTGAATTTTTGCCTGAAACCCTTTGATAACAAGCAAGGTGAAGTCAAGAAGACTGGTGGTAGTGGATCTTCACCTAACAAAATCGTGTTGATAAGTAAGTAGTAAGGGGATAAAGTTGATCTACATGAGTACTGCGATTGAGAGCATGTATATTTTGCAAAGTGTTTCGGAATGCCAGATAACTTGGATATACCCCTGTAGTTTTTTTACGTTGGACTAAGAAGAATTTTTATGAAGTGGAATAATTAAAGATTCCTTTCATATACCAGGAAACACAGCTGAGTCAACCAACAAGTTAAATAATTTATGTAAGGGTTTACAAAGTGAATCCGCACAGTATCTAAGTATACAACCTGGCACACCATCTGGACCAGGCAAGAAGCCGGGTTTGATAGAGTTAAGGTCACTTAGGAGCGTACACTCACTAATAACTGGGACATATATGCAATTTGAAGTTTGAATTTAAAAGGATAAGAATTACTGCAACTATATAAACTCGACGAGTATACTGATCGAAAATACTCAGCAGAAAGATCAGCCAGTGCCTGATGTTTCGGATCTCGGGAAAATTTTAATCTGCAACGATTGACATAGTTATTGTATTAGGAAGTGTTTACAGAAATAAAATTTGACTTTGCAATTACAAGGATATATTTTTGGTGTTTCGAGACTTTTAAAATTTTTTATAGGATTTCGGCTTCAGGTTTTTTAATTTAGAGAGTTTCCTCTTAAACCAAGGTGGTTTATTTTCACTTGAAGGACAAGTGAGCGGAACAAAGATATCCAAATGTGAATTCAAAGTCCTGGATAAAATGGCAATGGCAGTTTCTATATCACTACAAGAATATAGGTGAGACTAATTAGTATGCTGAAGCAGATCAATAAATTTAGTGAAGTTAGTTATACGAAAACAACGGGTCATTAAGGAATTGTGAGATGCTGGTCTAAAGCTAAGAAGATCGGCGGAAAGTTCTAAGGTTTGGTGGTGGGTCCTTTCTGGAAGCACTAGAGGCAGTACTGTCCTAACATTTCTGCAGTCAGAGTCAGAAACAAATATCAAATCTAACGTTTTATTACTACAGTTACACACCCTGTAAACTTTTGATAGGCTTAATGGAAGGTTTTAAAAAAATAAAATCCACGCTGATAGTTTACAATGTCAGCGTGAACAACATGTTCAAATTTACGGAATTGTATTACAGCTGTCTATGAGCTTTGAACAGCTGATGTTCTCTTTATGCAATTGTCCAAAATTACCGATTTGTTTTGTTATATAACAATGATTTTATTGTTATATATTCGTTTATACGTACTAAATAAATATTAAATATTGAATTCTTTTATCATATACCTCAGTTTTGAGTAAAATAGAGGTAAAAACTTTGGAGCTTTCAAGCTTAGGTTACTAATTTCGAACATCTGACATCTATTGAGAGCTTTTAAAACTAAATTTACGAATAGCCTTTTTCCACTCCAAGCTGAGATGCGAGTAAGACCGGTTACAGATTGAAAGTGAGTGAGACGAACTTATGTGAAAAATATGTGTGTCAGACAGAAACAAAACATTTTTCAATCTCAAGCTGACATTGTAAGCCCTCCTTAATTCTAGAAGGCCATCGATAAAATCATCAGAAGCTGCTTGTTATTGCGCCGAAGATGTGTCATTCACAGACCATACAAAATGTGGCAAATTAAAATCACCAACCACTATAAGTTGATCCATATCCGCCAACAACAACGAAACAAGTTGCAGCGCATTCAGATGGGATATGTAAATGCTATTATCAGAATGGGGAGGAAAATATGAACAAAAAATATATAGAGTAAGCGGTCGCTAAATAATATTTAAACACATAAAATATCAATATTTATTTATAATGTATGTACCTTAATTAAATTTCTTGATCAATATTATACAACTGATTTGCCTTTTCACATTTAGCTCAAGAAACTTGAAATCTTTAAGGAACTGGAAGTATTAGTAGTATAAGAATTATTCAAAAATTCAATTGATGTTTTTATTTGCAATATTTTTCAAAGAACAGGCAAGGTCCATTTCAGTTGCTATTCCAAGTGTTTTGTGGGGTGGGTCACGTATCAAAAGGTCACATCATACGTAAGGCAGCAAGCCTTTCATCACTTAGCAGAATAAAATATATTATTGTTGTTGCTTGTAAGAAATACTTTATCTTGCATGGATTGCTTTGATACGATTCGATTATAAATATAAGACATTAAATATGCAATCATCAAATCAGTTATAATGTGTCATCGTATTTTAAATATATTTGCGGTTTAAATGTAATTATGTATCTGTGTGTTTTATTAGATAATAATTATTTTAATAGTTATAAGAAACCTGTAATAAATAGTAATAATAAATTTACACATATAAATTTATAAATTGCCAAAATCCAAAAAGTGCGACAGGTCGGTTATTGCCATAACAATAACCACTCATACAAACGAGCTGAATATACATACATGTGTGTTCATACACTTACAAATGCAAGGCATAAAGAAAAATATACAAAATTTAGGCAAAGCGCAAAGCAGGTAGCCCAACCAAACTCAAATGTATTCGTATACTAGTGCATTTTGCCGTTGGTTGCCTACCCCCCGCGCGCCCTCTCTTTCGACAAACAGCTCACACTGGCTGCGATCTCGCTCACATATGAACGCATACATATGGTATACATAACGATTGGAGTCTGCTGTTGCTCACCGTTCGCAAGCAAAGCAGGGAAAGGAATGACTTGCAGTTTCTGCGCGGCAAACTTTGTCTGCAAAAATTTGAGGAGAGAGAGTTCTGCAAAGATCTGATCGCACTGGTTCTGAATGATAAGGTTCGCCGTACTTAATAAATGCTCCATATTATTTTTATATAAAGCATATTTATATATATCTATCTATCTCAACATCAGAATATTTTTCAAAAAGTTCTTACACATTAAATACAAATTTCGTTAATAAACAAAATTTTTACTGTGCTACGTTTGTACATTTCTCGGAATTTTGAACTTTCTTTTGTGCAGTGTCGGCTAAAGCAATTCATCTGCTGTTATTAGGAATAATACATTGAATAACTATACAAAGCCCTTTGGGCACATTGGGCGCACCACCGCTTTTATTGGCGATATGGCGATTTCGATGCACAATACTAAGAAAGACAATACTCACGGACTAATTGCAAAACAGCAGTCTAAGCCGGCAGCCATGACCAAAAACAAAGAGATTCCTAGCGATGCACTCAGAAAAGTCGTCAGCGAACCTTCACCTTGTAGGATGATTGAGGCAGCCGAAACTGCCGCGACAGCTGTACCACCGGCAGTTGGTGCGAATATGGATTGGCAGGTGCAGCCTTGCGACTCAAATCCATCCAGGGTTCCACCAAACAGGAAAGGCAAGGGTCGTAAATCCAACAGGGCATAAGACAGCGATGACTCGAGCTCGATCTTGAATAATGTTCCTAGGCCTAAAAAGCACAAAGCAACTCGTCGGCACTCGCCAGCAGACGACGGCCGCAGTACCAGTGCGATGACGACGATGACAGTGATGACGAGATCATTGACGACGCCCTTGAACGACAGCCGCAACGCATCCCCAGGACCATTAAGCCTCCGGCAGTATTTATCCCGGAAGTTAAGAACATTAACGCCCTATTTGAGTCAATCCAATTTCTTACAAAGCAGGAAAAAAAAAATGGCAGCGTAAGAGTGATGATGGCTGATAAGGCAAACTTCACGGCTCTCAAAAATCATTTAAACGCACATGGTAAAAGATACCACACCTTCCAGCCCCGTGACGAGAGAGCTTTCAGAATTGTAGTTAAGGGTCTGCATCACTCAACTGACAAGGATGCAAGGTCAGCGCTAGGCAACACTGTTAGAGATTTGCACTATGCCACGAATCGCTTTAGTAAAACTCTTATGTCTATATTTATACTCGATACCGAAGGTAAAGAGTATATTGGGTTTGTGCGATGTCCGTCATGGTGTCTGTCCGTCCGTCCGTCTGTCCGTCTGTATGTTCGCAGCTTTTTTCCACACCCTTCAAGTTAGAGACTTCAAACTTTGCAAACCCCTTTATCTATGGCATAGTAAATTAAAGTGTCAAGATTGGAGTTCTACGATAACTAGGGGGCTGGCAAATCGATAAACTCGATAACGCAAAATCGATAGATCCAGCTATTTCGCAAGCCCTTACAGCTAGAACTACCAAATTTGGTAGGAAAATAGCTATTAACAATCCCCAAAAAACTGCATCAAAAATTTTGGAGCCTCGCCCCCCCGTTCCCCAGCCCCCTGAATTTTTAAATCAAAAACGCCTATATTTTCCACATTTTTTGAGCTAGAGACGCCAAATTTGATGCCAAGATTGGTGATGAAGAAACCCAAAAATTTTGGATGGCGGCACCCACCCATACCGCCCCCAGCCCCCCCTTCACCATATTCTACTAACTTTTAGCTAGAGTCACCAAATTTGGTATGAAGATAGCAATTAACATCATAAATAGATCTACAGCAAAACTTTGGACGCCACGCCCACCATACCAGCCCCCAGCCCCCCTTTCACCATATTCTACTAACTTTGAGCTAGAGTCACCAAATTTGGTATGAGGATAGCAATTAACATCATAAATAGATCTGCAGCTAAACTTTGGACGCCACGCCCCCCATACCAGCCCCCAGACCCCAGCCCCCCTTCCACCATATTCTACTAACTTTGAGCTAAAGTCTCCAAATTCGGTTTGAGGATAGCTATTGACATTTACATAGATCTGTAGCAAAAATTTTGATGCCACGCCCCCATACCGCCCCAGCCCCTACCTTTAACAAACTTTGAGCTAGAGTCACCAAATTTGAAAGGAAGATAGCTTTTTGGCATCCCCATCTGCACCAGACAATCGTTGAGGCAGCGTACACCCCTGCCGTATCCACAGACCATTGCAATCAGCTCTCTTTTAATCTGTTTTACTACTGGTATCGAGTATACCGCAGTCGGGTGCGTCCGACTGCAACGTTTCTACTTGTTTTTTTTCTCTTTTTCCACAAACCAAAAAAAAAAAAAAATTACGCACGTGCACAATTAAGTACCCAACATGCCCACCGGGCAAGCTAACCTGTGGGACAAACCAAACCCCCCAACCCAAAAGGCATAAAACATTCCACAAAGCAATGGTTTCCTTCCCTGGTTTACCAGTGATACAGCTGCTTAACCCTAAATGCATCATTATCGCGGCGAAAGACGAAAATAAACCACTGAAGGAATACTCTTGCTTTGCAACCCATCGAGCCCTCAAACTTATCAGCAATGACATAGTCTCCATAAGTGAACTCAGAGATGGCAGTCTTCTGGGGCTAACTAGAGACGCTTTGGCTGCCAGCAAATTTCTATCGGCAACGGAACTTGTAGGTTTATGCAAAATTAAATGCAGCCTCAATGATACGCTGAATTCCACCAAAGGAACCATTTATGCCCCCTGCTCATCAACGTCCCCGAGGAAGAAATTGTTAAAGAACTTACTACACACGCCGTCACAGCAGTCTACAAGTTTAACAAAACCGTTGACGGCAATACCAAGCCATCCCGTGTAATGCATGGAAGTCCCCTGGTACAAGGTAAAAGTCAGGCCGTACTCACTAAACCCAATGCGCTGCAAAAATTGTCAATTATTTTGACACACAACCAAACGCTGCACTAGAGAGGCCATCTGTTGCACATGTAATCTCCCCGCACTCGAAAAGCAATACACCCAAACCCAACTGCGTTGAGGAACAAGCCGCTTCCAGCAATAAATGCCCGAAATATATCCACAAAAAGAAATACTCAAAATCCAAGGCCAAACTAAATGCTAGTTCAAAGAAGCCCGACAAAAATATATGTCAATGAACCGATCCACAAGCCAACAATCAACACAGTCGTATGCACAAGCTGTCGCAAACACATTAAACGGAGAAAACATACACCAAAGAACGACCAAAACAAGTAGAAACGTTGCAGTCGGACGCACCCGACTGCGGTATATTCGATACCAGTAATAAAACAGGTTAAAAGAGACCTGATTGCAATGGGGTGCGGATACGGCAGGGGTGTACGCTGCCTCAAAGACTGTCTGGTGCAGATGGGGATGCCAAAAAGCTATCTTCCTTCCAAATATGGTGACTCTAGCTCAAAGTTAGTGGTGGAAGGGGGGCTGGGGGCTGGTAAGGGGGGCGTGGCGTCCAAAATTTTGCTGCAGATCTATTTATGATGTCAATTGCTATCCTCATACATAAATTTGTGCCTCTAGCTCAAAGTTAGTAGAATATGGTGCAAGAGGGGCTGGGGGCGGTATGTGTGGGGGGCGCCTTCCATTTTTTTTTGGGTTTCTTCATCTCCAATCTTGGCACCAAATTTGGCGGCTCTAGTTCAAAAGCTGTGGAAAATATAGTCGTTTTTGATTTCAAAATGCAGAGGGCTGGGGAACGGCAGTGGGGGGGCGAGGCTCCAAAACTTTGATGCAGTTTTTTGAAGATCATTAACAGCTTTATTCCTACCAAATTTGGTGACTCTAGCTTTAACGCTTTGGAAAATACACGAATTCCCGTTTTTAGTGAAGCATTGGGGTGGTTTGGGGCAGCTTGGGCAGTATGGATTGGCGTGGCATCCAAAATTGGTGGCTCTAGCTCAAAAACTGTAAAAGATATAAGCATTTTGTTTTTAAACTGCGGGAGGGCTGTAGGTGGCATGGGTGGGTGGGGCTCCAAAATTTTAATGCCCCCAGCACCACTTCCACCGTATTCTACTATTTTTAAGCTAGAGTCACGAAATTTGGTATGAGGATATCAATTGACATCATACACAGATCTGGAGCAAAAATTTTGAGCTAGAGTCACGAAATGTGGAAGGAAGATAGCTTTTTGGCATCCCCATCTGCACCAGACAATCTTTGAGGCAGCGTACATCCCCGCCGTATCCGCACCCCATTGCAATCAGGTCTCTTTTTATCGGTTTTATTACTGGTATCTTGTATACCGCAGTCGGTTGCGTCCGACTGCAATGTTTCTACTTGTTATAGTTGTTGTTGTCTTGTCGCTGTTCAAATTATGCTTTAATATACTGTATATTTAATTGTTGCTGCGGTTGGGGGCTGTGTGTTTGATGTGTTAACATCTATAGGCACGGGTATATATTTCTGCCAGTTGAATACATGCAATCAATGCAGCGTGCCGTGCTGCGCTGGCTCCACCTACGAACAAATTAAGAGTGTTGTCGTAGACCGAATGAAAAATTTCATATACATATTCATCTGAGTAGGATTGTATTGGTGTAGCGGCAGAGAATAACTGTATAATACAAATTTTAGAGTTTTGCCTCAATCTGCTTGATACAATCCAAGTTGGAAGGGTAGTATAAACTTAATATGAACTTTGTGCATATGAATAGCAAAACTTGAGATTCTTAAGTATAAGTTCAATTCTACATGTTTGTTTATATTCTAGCATTGTTTATTGTTTATATTCTAGCATAAACAATATATATATATTAAAATCATTTATTAAAGTTTTCATTGACAATCATTGAATGTCGATTCAAGGGGTATATTTTCTTTGTGCAATTTGTGCGTCTCAACTACGACAAGCCGGCACGTTGTTGTTTTGTTCAGTTTCCCTTTGCGTTCAGCGGCCCGTGGATTCAAGGAGAGGCGGCGATTCAGCGGACAGTAAGAACGGTAAAATGTTGTTGGTACATATTGAATGCAAGTGCGTTTGAAACATACATATATTTCTTGCTGTGCCTGTTAATCGAGGCTTATGTTATTTTTGATATCTTTCCTTTTCCTGTGTCAGCGGCAAACGCGCGACTTACCGATCCATCGGTACTATTCCCTTCTCCCCCAACAAAGCCACCCCGAGCCCACAACTAAGTTTCTGGGACAGCTCGGTCAGCAACGGCTCGTCGCCCACACCAGCATTTCCAAAAATGCCAATTCAGCAACATAGTTGCCGCCGATGTGCCCATCGTCGTGTTGCAACTATGTTGCAAAACATCCGGCCAACTGCAGAATCAGCATTCTGCAGCGCTGAGAACATACACAATACAATATACATACTTACCACAAATACTTAAAATACATATTCACATATTCTGTTCCTAGGCTAAGTTTTAATTGAAAAATATACAAAAACGGCACTCGTCTTTCGACCAGCAAAGAAACCAGACTTTCAATTTATTCAAAGAAAAGGGGACATCCACTTAATCCACTTACATTTACTCAAGGAAAAGGAATCACCCATTCCCCCCAAAATATCCACCAAGCTCCCGGAGGATAACTGGCGCAGCCGGTAAACGGAATGGAGTTTACCATTATAGCACTATTCTTATCGTAAATAATGTGAAAGTGTGTAATATATAAAAGTATGTCATATTCAAAAAAAAAAAAAAAAATAATAATAAAAATAATATTAAAAACACAAAAGAGAAAATAAAATATGAAGTTCAACAATAAATACAAATCTAATGGTTTCAAAATATATAAACCACTCAAATTACAAATTCCTCGTACGAAATACATGTGTGTAACAACAGTTTTCTTTTACATGAAGCTGTTTTAATAATTAAATGTGTGTAAAATATAACAAACAACAACAAATATTAACTAATTCGTGAAGAGTGTTATTGAATATACTTGTGTGGAATCTATCGCTGATAATCACTGCCGAGACTTAATGTTAGGCCAAGTATCATAACGCACACCCATGCCTTACATTGGTTAAATTTATACAATCAAAATCAAATATACCCCAACATCAATTGTCAGTGAACTACATATGTGTAAATGAAATCAACGCGATTCACATTTTTTTTTTTTTATAATTATTTATTTAATAAACAAGCTTTCTGTTACCTAAGTGGCAACTTAATCTAGTTTTACTTTTAAGAAAGGAACAATAGATCACAGATGTCACATTGGAATTTTGTATTAATTAACTTAGGATTCTAGTTGGTAGATCCTCTGGATGGCACCTTTTCAATCTTCTTATTCTAACCTTAGTAGTAAGTCGTCTAGCTAGTTTATTGGGGTGACCCCCTAAGCGTTGCTGGTAGTTTGTTGCAAGTTTCTGCAATACGTCCCCTACTTTTGGAACCTTTAAATCCCTTTCTATGTTTCTATTTCGAATGTACCAGGGTGCGTTGCATATTCGCCTGAGTATTTGAGACTGGGCTACTCTTATTTTGTTAAAGTTTGCTTTTGCCGCAGTCCCGTAAATTTGTAGCGCATATTTCCATATTGGGCTTAAGATTGATTTATAAATTGTCACTTTGCTGCTCAGTGATAGCTTGTTCCTGGGAGCAAGAAGCCACCTCATCTTATTGGCCTTTCCCATCACCGATTGCCGAACCATGGTTGTATGGACTTTAAAGTTGAGTTTACTGTCGAGTACGACTCCCAAATATTTGTGCGAACTCTTGTGCATAATGGTAGCTCCCAGCATCGATATACCTCTGCATGTCAATGGTCTTGTAGCAAAAGTAACATTTGCACATTTGCTGCTGTTGATGCCTATATTCCAATTAAGGGCCCAGTCTTCGAAGCTGCACACATATTGTTGCAGGGCTTCAGTAGCGAGATGAATGCTGCGACTTCTGGTCAATACTGCAGTATCATCCGCATAGGTTGCTATTAGCACATCGTTTTGGTCAAGCCTCGAAACTATACTCGATGAAGGCATATCAGCTGTAAATAGATTGTAGAGCGTTGGTCCAAGGACGCTGCCTTGTGGGACGCCTGCGCAGATTGGGCGCTTTGATGATTTTGCACCGTCAACAACAACTCTAAAACTTCTGTCACTTAAGAAGCTACGTACAAGCTGGAATAGCTGCGGAGTAAGAATGCTCTTTAGTTTGTAGAGCAGGCCATCGTGCCACACCCTGTCGAACGCTTGCTGGATATCCATGAACACTGCTACTGAATACATTTTCTGCTCCATTGCATTGAGTGAGAATTTGACCACTCGATGAAGTTCTTCTGGCGTGCCGTGACCTTTTCGAAATCCAAACTGCCACCTTGGAATTCTTTGAGTCACTGGCTCGAGTTGCAGGATGCGGTTGAGGATTACCCTTTCTGTCATCTTCCCTAGCGCTGAGAGCAGACTAATAGGTCTGAATCCGTCAACTTGATTGTGTTGCTTTCCTGGCTTTGCTATCATTGTGATAAGCGCGGTTTTCCAGCTGTTAGGAAAATGACCTATCCTAAGTATGCTGTTGAGAAGTAGAACTATAAACAGCATGGCCTTTTTGGGTAGCAGTTTTAGCGTTCTGTTATCTAGAAGGTCCTCACCGGGGGATTTTTTGACCTTTAGCTTTTTAATTTGCTCCTCCACCTATTGCAGTGTGACTGGGTTAGCTGGCAGTGACATCTGAAACGGCATTTCCAGGTCAAGCTTAACAGCTCTTCGAGTGGCTGCAGATGTAAAGTTAAAAGGCTTAAATCTTTCTTGTAGGCTATTAGCAAATACTTCAGCCTTCTGCTGGCTGGAGTAACACCAACCGCCTGCCGGGTCCTTTAGTGGAGTCCTCGGAATGACAGCTCTTTTAAATCGATTGGTAAGTTTCCAGAGAGTATATTCAAAAGATATATCCGGACCAGCGTTTTCTAGGATTTCATCAATTCTACTTTGCTTGATTTTAACGAGAACCTTTTGTAGTCGGTTTGAAAGTCTTACGTAGATTTGATGGATACTAATATCACCCGTTCTTGTATATTCCCTTCGCACTCTTCTTTTCAGGCGTAGAAGTGCATCGGCGCTTGGGGGAAGAACAATTTGTCTTCGTTGGTTTAATGAGCGTTGAGGGATCGGTGTAGCGCAAGATGCAGCCAGCAGAATATTTTTCAAAAATATTGAGTTTGCGTCTTCAATATCATCTGGGCTGTTTATTTCCATATTGAGGTTTACTCTTCTTTCCAGATCAGTTTTAAAAGCTTCAATGCTGGAGCCTCGTGGGAGGATGTGTAGTTGCTTGGTTTTTTTTTTTGTTGCGGTACCTGGTGCAATGTTGCTACAATTGGCAGGTGATCTGAAGAGAGCTCATACTTTATTTCTATTGAGAGCCTATTTAAAGCAACTCCGTTAACAATAAAAAAGTCAAGGGCAGAAGGTGTTAGCCGTGTGTTGTAAGAGTAAAATGTTGGCTCTCCAGTGGCTAGAATTTCACATGTACTACTGGTGATGGCTTCTTGTAGACGCTTCCCTCGAGTGCATGATCTTACATTGCCCCACCATTGGTGCTTTGCATTAAAGTCACCACCTACAATGAATTTGTCGCCAAAGCTTAGTATGAGTTGTTCAAAGTCTGTTTTAGACCAAGGCTGTCTTGGAGGCAGGTATATGGACGAGATTTTGATGCACCCAACATTCGTCTGCACACTCACACAGGAAGCTTGAATATTCAGTCTTGACGTTGGTTCATTTTGGGAATGAGCAATAGATGTATAAGAACTGCAGATCCACCCTTTGATGTTCCACTGGGATGATTAGTATAATATTGGTCGTATCCTGGTATGAAAGCTTTCAAGCCAGGGCGCATATGGGTTTCCGTTATTAACATTACATCAATGGCATTAGCACTAAGGAAAATTCAAAGTTCTTCGATGTTTTTAACTATTCCTCGAGCATTCCATAATCCGATTTTTAAATGCAGGTTGATCATTTTAGAATTAGTTTCTGCACCAAGTCACGAAAGGCTTTGTTTGCCTCCATCGTATCCTGTATGAGTTTAAACATTTGGTCCATTCTGCTGTTTAACTCGCTAATAGCTTTTTCCAGTATATTAAATTTGTTACTGAAAAGTTGATCTTTATCGTTGTCAAGATAGCGTGAGCTACCCTGTGCGGTGTTCACCTTTGTTTGTCTTTCCCATGGTCTTGCCATGTCTGCATATGAGAAGCCACTCCTGACAGCAGCATTCGATATGAATTGTGTTTTGGCTGGATGATTTTTGGTTTTGCTACTGATTGGCATTCCATCTTCCGGTAGTCTAGCTGCTCGCTTAAGCTTCTTGCTCAGCTCAATTCTGAATGTACAGCTTTTATTGCTAACTTCATGTTCCTCGCCGCAATTGGCACATTCAGGTACCTTACCAACACACGTTTTTGTCATATGGTCGCCTGAACATATACCACACACTGGCTTTTTAAGGCAGTAGTTACGCGTATGTCCGAAGTCTTGGCATTTAAAGCATTGCACCAGTTCTTTACTTTGTTTTGCCCTCATCACTGTGACTCTGTGTCTACCAATTTGGGTTATTTTGAGAGCCTCTAAAGCATTTGGTGTTTTAACCAGGTTTACATAAAACATGTTCTTCCTTGTTTTCATATTAATTATTTCCGGGTCATCCGCGTCGCAGATTTCAATATTGCGCCAGTTAGGTTTCCTGGGACAGTAAATGTTCAAGACTTTAAACTTCTTATCAGTGAACGTACGTTCAATTAATTCCTTCGGAACGTTCGGATGGATATCACGAATGACCAATTTGAAAGGTGTGTTCTCCCGCAACTGGTGGTGCCAGAATTCACAATTTTGTTTGGTCAGCATATCAACTACTGCTCTGAAATCACTAGAATTTTTAGTGTATATTCGCGAGATCCCATATCTGGACGTGCGTATGTCGTACTCGTATGATAGCTTCATTGAATTCAGTGCTTTTTCAAGTTTGTCCATTTTGTTAACTTGCGGCACGCAAATAGGAGGTTTATGCTCTAAGTTTCTCTGCTCGTCATTGCTAGCTACACTTGTGTTACTGGCTTCTGCTTGCTCATGTTGTTCTGCTTCGTCCATGTCCATTACAGAATCAGCTTCTTCAGACAGCGCTGCGTTGATGTGCTACCGACGAGGTGGTAGCAGGTGTATTGCTCTGTCGCCCTTTTTTGAGCTGAATACCTGAATGCGTAATTTTTTGTATTGTTTTTGTGACTTTGTCAGCTCTTTTTTGTTTTTTACGTATTGACACAATCTGAAACTCACAATCCTTTACTTGGGGAAGTTTTTTGGCCAAGTATGAATTTGCTAAATCGGCAGTTGGCGCATTTGTTACAGAACATATGCTGCCTGAAGTGGTATTTGCAATTGAATAATTCAGTTGACTTCTAAGTTGGCTTCCATTAGAAAAGCTTAATGTGCTTGTAGTAATAGTAATTGTCCTTGCAATCATACTACTTTTAAAGTCCGTCGGTCCAGTTGACTTACTCGTACCTTTCTTCAAGCTGGTACGATCTGCAGATGTATCAGCTATTTTATTCAACTTATCCAAAAATACCAGCTTATCAAGCTGGTGTTGAATAGTCGGATCTTCATCCATTTTTGGGCAATTCAAAAAATTTGAATTATTCAAATTTATTATTACCCATTAGCAAAAATTGTTTGCTGCTAATAAGCTAAGTTTTTGTTGTCCCTTGTTTGCGGCTGCGCGCAGACTGGGGACAGAAACGGCACTCTTAAGTGCTTACTTATTGTTTTTGTTTTGGCACAGTAAGTATGTTATCAACACCTGCAAGCCAGTGTCTAAAAATAAAACGCAACGGGATTTTGTCAAGATAAGCGAAGCTCAGCGAGATGATTTTTACTATTCTCTACACGTCTGTTCTCTTTGAGTGCACGAATCGAACTGATTCACATTTGCGCAAGTTCAAACAGACAAATAAAAATCAAGCACAACAACAACAAATATTAAATAATTCGTGAAGAGTGTTATTGAATATACTTGTGTGGAATCTATCGCTGATAATCACTGCCGAGACTTAATGTTAGGCCAAGTATCATAACGCACACCCACGACTTACATTAGTTAAATGCAAACATATACAAACACACAAAATAAACAAAACATTAACACAAACAGTTTTGCGATTAACACTGTTCTTATACACATTTTCTGGGGCTCTTGCCGAAATCTCTGTATTAAATAAAAATAAAAAGCAATATTACATACAGTATATATATTTTACTCTTCGCTTACGAATTAAATACACTCCAAATATATTCGATTACTAAACATTATTATGTTACAGAACCAAATCAACACGAGCACTTTAACCAACAATATAAAACAACAAATCGAATACACCATTTAATTATAAGAAATACACACACAATTATCTTTAACGACAAACAATAGTAAATAAGAAACACGAAATTCAACAAAATCATAATTACTTAAGAAAATTCAAACAAACAATAGTACTAATATAAGTACATTATTCAATAAGATATACATATATACATACATATGTATATTAGTTAGAACTTGTTCTCTGTTATGTCTAAAAAACTTACACAAACCCTCAAAAAGACAACAAGATCTGTACTGGGAGTTCAAGCAACGCACACAAGAGTAACAAGAACTAGTAACAAACCAAGTCCATTACCCACAATAACAGAAATAACTACCCCATCTCCACCGAAATCATTCATAATGGATTCAGGCAACTCCACTGGAACTAACTCTGGCCCTGTTACACGTACTGTTAGTGGATTTAGCAACATTTCCACAACACTTAGTGCAACCGACATTTTAGCATTCGTAAAAGAACTGCCAACATTTGACGGCACCCCAGGTCACTTAGACAAATATATATGTAGTGTCGAAGAAATTATAATGCTCATCAGGGGAACCGATCAAACCCCTTACGGGTTACTAACGCTCAGGGCAATAAGGAACAAAATTGTAGGTAGAGCAGACGAAGCTCTTAACCTAGCCAACACCAAACTCATCTGGGACGATATAAAAAACAATTTGTTACGACTATACTCTATTAAGAAAAGTGAGGCATGGCTTTTGAAGGAACTCCAAACATTCCCGGACAATTTATCACTGGGTCAGCTATTTTTCGGGTTATCCAGAATTAGAAGCCAGCTGTTTTCAATCTTATCGAACAATGGCCAATCTTCCAGCGTAATTGACGCCAAGAAAGCAGTGTACAATGAAGTATGCCTAAATGCATTTATATCAGGTCTAAGGGAACCACTTAAAACAATCATACGACTAAAAAGTCCAGGAAGCATTGAAACAGCCTACGAACAATGCCAGATACGCACTAGAAGAACATAACTCCCTTAAATTTCTTATAGACACTGGTTCCACTAATTCATTTATAGACCCAAAACTCATCAATCAAACGGACTGCATTAAACTTCAAACCCCAATTTATCTAAAAACAGCGCTAAGCAATTTCCAAATCGAAAGAAAAATAAAAATACCCATACCGACAGTATTCAAAACAGACGGACATATCAATCTGCTCCTGTTTAAATTTCACACCTTCTTTAACGGTCTTCTGGGTATGGATCTTTTATCGAATCTAGGCGCAAAAATTGATCTAATTAGTTCACAACTCACTACACCCCACTCTGTAATACCAATACTAAAGTACAACTATCACACTTCAAATGTTTTCAACGTTTCTGCTTTCACAAAGTCTATTTTGCCGCTCCCCGTTTAAATTGAACAAGGAGAATTCTACTGCTGCACCACAATCTTGAGTAAAGATCTTACAGTATCCGAAGGATTATATAACGCAAATAACTACACCGCTAATTTTGAAACAACAAATAATTCCGATTCAGACAAACTCCTTTATTTAGAACAACCCATCGTAGCAACACCATACCACAAAACCGACCACTTCGAACTTTTTAACATAATACCTAACCCTCTTAACGACTACACCTCAAATTCCCCCTTTCTCCGGACAGAACACCTTAATTCGGAAGAAAAAAAGGTTTTAACAACTCTGTGTACACAATTTTCGGACATTTTTATACTCGATACCGAAGGTAAAGAGTATATTGGGTTTGTGCAATGTCCGTCATGGTGTCTGTCCGTCTGTCCGTCTGTATGTTCGCAACTTTTTTCCACACCCTTCAAGTTAGAGACTTCAAACTTTGCAAATCTGTTTATCTATGGCATAGTAAATTAAAGTGTCAAGATTGGAGTTCTACGATAACTAGGGGGCTGGCAAATCGATAAACTCGATAACGCAAAATCGATAGATCCAGCTATTTCGCAAGCCCTTACAGCTAGAACTACCAAATTTGGGGAGAAAATAGCTACTAACAATCCCCAAAAAACTGCATCAAAAATTTTGGAGCCACGCCCACCCATACCGCCCCCAGCCCCCCCGCAGTTTAACACTAAAAATGCCCATATCTACTACAGTTTTTGAGCTAGACCCTCCAAATTTGGTACCAAGATAGGTGGTAACGATCTCAAACCCAATTCATTAAAACTTTGGATGCCACGCCCATCTATACTGCCCTATCCGCCCTCAACCACCCCAACGCTTCGCTAAAAACGGTAGTGCGTGTATCTTCCATAGTGTTTGAGCTAGAGTCACAAAATTTGGTAGGTAGATAACTGGTTACGACCCCCCAAAAACTGCATCAAAGTTTTGGAGCCCCACCCACCCATTCCGCCCCCAGCCCCCCCGCAGTTGAAAAACAGAAATGCTTATATCTTTTACAGTTTTTGAGTTAGAGCCACCAAATTTTGTGCCAAAATAGGTGATTATAGTCCCAAAATAAATGCATAAAAACTTTGGATGCCACGCCAATCCATACTGACCAAGCTGCCCCAAACCGCCCCAATGCTTCACTAAAAACGGGAATGCGTGTATTTTCCAAAGCGTTAAGGCTAGAGTCACCAAATTTGGTAGGAAGATAGCTAATAACAATCCCCAAAAAACTGCATTAAAGTTTTGGAGCCGCGCCCCCCCCTGAACCCGAGCCACCTGCATTTTGAAATCAAAAACGCCTATATTTTCCACATTTTTTGAGCTAGAGCCGCCAAATTTGGGGCCAAGATAGGTGATGAAGAAACCCAAAAAAAGTGGATGGCGCCAACCACCCATACCGCCCCCAGCCCCCCTTCCACCATATTCTACTAACTTTGAGCTAGAGCCACCAAATTTGGTATGAGGATAGCAATTAACATCATAAACAGATCTGCAGAAAAACTTTGGACGCCACGCCCCCCCCCCATACCAGCCCCCAGCACCCAGCCCCCCTTCTACCAAATTCTACTAACTTTGAGCTAGAGTCACCAAATTCGGTTTGAGAATAGCTATTGACATCATAAATAGATCTGCAGCAAAAGTTTGGATGCCACGCCCCCCCTTACCAACCCCATCCCCCCTTCCCCCAAATTTTACTATTTTTGAGCTAGAGTCACCAAATTTGGTATGAGGATAGCAATTGACATCATACACAGATCTTCAGCTAAAATTTTGATGCCAAGCCCCCCCCCCCCCCCATACCTCACCAAGCCTACCATCTGCACCAGACAATCTTTGAGGCAGCATACACCCCTGCAGCAGCATACACCCCTGCCGTATCCACACACCATTGCAATCAGCTCTCTTTTAATCTGTTTTACTACTGGTATCGAGTATACCGCAGTCGGGTGCGTCCGACTGCAACGTTTCTACTTGTTTATAATGAAAATGAACCACTAAGCTTCACTAACGAAGTCAGACACCCAATTCCAGCTACAGACGAAATACCAATACATGCAAAATCTTATAGATACCCCTTTGTTCACAAAATGGAAGTCAAAAAACAAATTGACTCCATGTTGGACCAGAAAATTATTAAATCTAGCCACTCCCCCTGGAGTGCCCCAGTTTGGGTAGTCCCAAAAAAAACAGACGCATCAAATAAAAAGAGATGGCATCTAGTTATTGATTACAGAAAACTAAATGACAAAACAATTTCAGATAGATATCCAATTCCAAACATTAATGATATACTGGATAGAATCGGGAAAGCCAAGTACTTTTCCACACTAGACCTAGCTAGCGGATTCCATCAAATAGAAATGGAAGAGAAAGACATAAGTAAAACGGCTTTTACAGTCGAAGGCGGCCATTACGAACTCATTCGTATGCCCTTCGGCCTAAAAAACGCCCCAGCAACCTTTCAAAGGGTGATGGATAGAGTTCTAGGTAACTTAAATGGCACCATTTGCCTAGTATACCTTGACGACATAATTATATTTTCCCCCTCTTTACAAGAGCATGGACTGGATTTAAAAGCCGTATTCCTAAAATTAAGAGCAGCTAATCTTAAAATCCAACCCTCCAAATCGGACTTTTTAAGGAAAAAAATAGGATTCCTAGGACATTTAATAACCGAGGAAGGTATAAAACCTAACCCAGATAAAATTAATTCAATAAAAAAATTCCCATGTCCCAAAAATAGAAAAGACATTAAAGCTTTTTTAGGACTTCTCGGGTACTATAACAAATTCATTAGAGACTTTGCACGATTAACAAAACCTTTGACTAGACAACTTAAAGGAAAAAAACAAATAACAATAGACAAAGAATTTTTGGACGCTTTCGAATTTTGCAAAACCCTCTTAACAAATGACCCAATTCTCTTACACCCAGATTTTGATAAGCCATTCAATCTAACCACAGATGCCAGCAACTTCGCACTGGGGGCAGTACTTTCACAAGGAACCATAAACAACGACAGGCCCGTTTGCTTTGCTAGCAGAACCTTGTCCAACACCGAGATAAATTACTCAACCATCGAAAAAGAAATGTTAGCCATAATATGGGCAATTAAACACTTCAGACCCTACCTATTCGGAGTAAAATTCACTATCGTAACAGACCATAAACCACTAATTTGGCTAATGAACTTTAAAGAACCAAACTCTAAAATAATAAGATGGAGAATACAACTCCTTGAATATGACTTTGAAATTGTACACAAAAAAGGTTCCCAAAACGTAGTAGCAGACGCTCTAAGTAGAGTAGATCTCGGCATGAACCACACTGAAACATCGTTGGAACAAAGCAACAATACAAATACATGTCACCAATCGGACAAGCCCATTAACGATTTTAACATACAACTCGTCCTAAGAATAGACCCTTCTATAATTTTTAAAACAATTACACCATGCATACACAAACTGAGGAAGGAATACTCCCAACCTTCATTCAATATTGACAACATTACGAAAATACTAAAACAGACACTTAAACCAAACAGGACTTGTGCCTTCTTCGCAGACGACGACACTTCCAGAATGATCGAACAAGCTTATTCAACACATTTCTCACCAAATAAAAATTTTAAGCTAATCAAATGTTCGTCCTTCCTGCCCGAAATAACCGACATAGAAGAACAAAACAAATTTATTCAAGAGTACCACACCAACAGTAATCATAGAGGAATAGACGAAACACTATTACACCTCAAACGTGAAAAATATTTCCCCCATATGAAAGACACAATCACAAATTTAATCAGGAATTGCGAAACCTGCCTTAAATTCAAATATGACAGACAACCACAAAAAGTACCTTTCCAAACTCCAGAAACACCTATTAAACCACTTGAAATACTCCATATAGACATTTATACAATCAATAGTAACTTCAATCTAACTATTATTGACAAATTCTCCAAGTTCGCAGCTTCCTATCCAATTTCCAATAGAAACGCTATTAATTGCGTTAAGTCCTTAAGCAATTTCTTTAGCCTATTCGGAACCCCCAAAACAATAGTCTACGACCAAGGAGTAGAGTTCTCTAGCGAAATATTTCGCAAATTCTGTTCCCAATTTGGAATCTCCCTACATGTCACATCCTTCCAACAATCATCGAGCAACTCACCTGTAGAAAGACTACATTCGACATTAACAGAAATATACAGAATAATACTGGACACTAGAAAACAATATAAATTACCCACCGACCACGAGGAAATCATGTCAGAAACTATAATAACTTATAATAACGCAATTCACTCCACTACAAAACATACACCTTTTGAATTATTTCATGGCAGAACTCACTCATTCAATCAAAATATTGAATTTAATAACGAACATGACTATTTGCAAAAACTTAACCTATTTAGAGTCACTCTATACCCCAAAGTCAAGGAAATATTAGCTAGTAGCACTCAACAAGGAATGGAAAAATTAAATAAAAACAGAAAGGAACCTGTAACACTAGAACCCAACTCCAAAATATTTAGGAAGGAAAACAGGAGGAATAAAATAACCCCAAGATTTTCCATACACAGAGTCTCGCGTGACCATGGTTGTACAGTAACCACCACTAGGAAACAAAAGCTACACAAATCAAAAATTCGAAAAATAATAAAAAAACCAAACTGACCAAACCCTTCCCAATTGTTTTTCAGATTTGCCCACGCGGCACAACAACTCACATCAATTCATAACTTTAATGACACACCCATAGCTAAGATAAATTTAGGAAAAACTTTTATAATCGAAAATTATAAGAAAATCAGCCATGTTATCGACTTAAATGAATACGATATCTGTATAAGTAACCTTCATAATAAAATTAATACACTCAAAAACGATGAAAATCTAAACGACTCTATTTTCGTGCTTAACGCCAATCTCGCCCAAGCACAAAACAAACTTAACGCCCTAACACCAATATCCAGACATAAAAGAGGTCTCGTGAACGGATAAGGTAGCCTAGTTAAAATCGTCACCGGCAATATGGATGCCAGCGACGCAACCAAGATCGACAAAGAATTACAGAGATTAAAAGAAAAGACCAATATCGTTGCAAACAATTTCAAAGTACAAGACATTTTTAACAATGAAATTCTAATCAGATTTGAAAATATAACAAATAACATTAACAATGAACAAGATCTAATAAGTCACTACTTCAATAACAATCAAAATAGCATCTACAAAGAGATAAACCAAAATAATGAAGAAATAAAAAAACTTCAATACATTAACAGGCTCAATTACAACATAGAACTACTAATCAACCATTTAAACGAAATAATAGAGAGCACATTACTAGCCAAAATAAATGTTATTCCAAAGCTCATATTAAATAAGGAAGAAATTGACAAAATCAAACTAATATTTCAAAAACAAAATTTTCTTGTCACATCAGAAGAACAAATGTACAATTTAATTAAACTACACACATTACACCACAAAAATTGCGTTGTATTTAACATAGAAATACCTATCTTCAAAAAATTTACTTTCAAAACAGCCCGTTTAATTCCATTAACAATTAACCTTACACAATTTATAATAGTACCTAACTACTTAGTATATAACAACAACAACACAAACAACAATATTTTATACACAAAACAAATGCCCGTTGATAAACAACCAATTCTTTTGTGAACAAACAACATTAAATGACTTAAGTAACAATAATTGCTTAGGCAACTTACTCTTAAACAAAACCGGCTCCTGCGACGTTAGAGAAACAGGACTATCCACAGACATATTCGAACCAGAAAAAGGATATATTTTCATATGCAACGCAAAAAACTTGTCGGTCCAATCGTCAAATAACACCAATTCAACCGTTAACGGATCAGCAATAATAAAATATACGAACTGTACAATTAAAATTAACGGATTAACCTACGACAACACATTGGAAACGATAGAAGAACATTTTGAATTCTTCCTACCCCCAATAAATAAGCTAATCAAGAACGTAATCTTCAAAGAATTAAGTTTAAACGCTTACAATTGGAAACCCTGGAAACATCGAACAAAATACTAGCCGTAGACATCGATCTTATACATCTTTTGTTTCTTGCTAACAGTTGCTGCCATAATAATCTGGATTTTCCGACGCAACATTAACATCTTACATACTTGTCCTAAACCGATCCTGTCGGTCACAATGCCGTCGATTCCGCCCTTGTGGCCGTCACTCCGTTCTGGGGGGGAGGAGTTACCGATCCATCGGTACTATTCCCTTCTCCCCCAACAAAGCCACCCCGAGCCCACAACTAAGTTTCTGGGACAGCTCGGTCAGCAACGGCTCGTCGCCCACACCAGCATTTCCAAAAATGCCAATTCAGCAACATAGTTGCCGCCGATGTGCCCATCGTCGTGTTGCAACTATGTTGCAAAACATCCGGCCAACTGCAGAATCAGCATTCTGCAGCGCTGAGAACATACACAATACAATATACATACTTACCACAAATACTTAAAATACATATTCACATATTCTGTTCCTAGGCTAAGTTTTAATTGAAAAATATACAAAAACGGCACTCGTCTTTCGACCAGCAAAGAAACCAGACTTTCAATTTATTCAAAGAAAAGGGGACATCCCCTTAATCCACTTACATTTACTCAAGGAAAAGGAAACACCCATTCCCCCCAAAATATCCACCAAGCTCCCGGAGGCTAACTCGCGCTTACATTTACATATGTATGTACCAATGCACTACAGAAAACACTTTGTAATATGTGTACAACTTTGCATGACTGTATGGCAAGGATTGTTAGAGAGTGTCATAGGGTAAAAATTGGGAAGAGTATGTATGATCAGCAATAGCAAAACTGATATTTGACTGCCTCGGAAGACAAAGTCTTATTTGTGGACAAGTGTAGTTTTTGGCTCAAGATACTTGGTTGGCATATCAGTTGCTAGTCCAAGTGTTTTGTGGGGTAGGACAGGTATCAAAAGGTCATAGAATACGTAAAGCAGGCAAGCCATCGTTCATATCTAAACATCTTAATAATTGCAAAAATAACTAAATTTAATTTACTATTCTTTTGTTTTTATGCTACTATATAGCAATCAAGCAGGTACAAACAGGAGTTAGCACATCGCTCGTGAGTTCTAACATTCATTATTTTTTATACTCGATACCGAAGGTAAAGAGTATATTGGGTTTGTGCAACGTCCGTCATGGTGTCTGTCCGTCTGTATGTTCGCAACTTTTTTCCACACCCTTCAAGCTAGACACTTGAAACATTGCAAATGTCTTTATCTATGGCATAGTAAATTAAAATGTGAAGATTGGAGTTCTACGATAACTGGGGGGTTGGCAAATCGATCAACTCAATAACGCAAAATCGATAAATCCAGCTATTTTGCAAGCCCTTTCACCTAAAACTTCCAAACTTGGGAAGAAGATAGCTACTAACAACCCTCAAAAAACTGCATCAAAATTTTGGAGCCACTCCCACCCATTCCGCCCCCAGCCTCCCCGAAGAACTTTTTTTTTTTTTTTAGGGGTTATCAATTGAATATATTTAAGATCTGCCCGTGTGGGCAATAATTAAATTTTAAAGCTTGTCGTTTTGCTAGAATCACATACCCAAGACAACAGAACATTTAACATTTCAGGGAACAGGGAATTGCTTTCTTGGTCAAGAAAACTCTCGCCCATACCATAATACAGATATCTTTAAATATTTTGGTCCAAGCAATTAAAATCAACATAGGCTTCAAAATAAGTTTTATATATATATTTATATATATATTTATATTTATATTCCACCCAATCAGCAGTTTAACTCTAATAAACTATCCTATATATTTAATAAAACTTCACCACCTCTAGTCATAATTAGAGATTTCAACGCCTGGAGTCCACTTTGGGGATCCCCGCAATCAAACATGAGAGGAATAATAGTAGAAAAAGTCCAAACAATTAATAACTTATGCTGCTTGAACGATGGGCAACCAACTCAGTTCTCCACACACAAAACCTTTACACATGTAGACTTGACCATTTGCTATCTCGATTTACTCCCTTTATGTCTTCAAACACTTTTTAAAAATTTATGTGGAAGTGATCATTCGCCCTTAATTACAACTATAGTCCGCCACCAATCAATAAAGTATCCGTTTATCAGTAAATTCCTCACAGACAGCGCAAATTGACCAGAATTTCATTCATTCTTAAGCTCACAAATAAAAAATTACATTTCTTCAAACAGTATAAACAGCGATATGGCCCACATACACAAACTCATACGTACATCAGCTCATTATAATATCCCTCAATCAAAGCCCCACGCTCAAAGATAAGAACTGCCTGGTGGATCACTGAACTTTCTCTGCTGAGAGAGCTTAAGCAAAAAGCCTAGTATGCATATAAACGATTACAAAGCAATGAAAATTTAACAGCATATAAAAAAAACCAAACAACATTCCGATACAAGTGCATAGATAGCAAACAGGCCAGTTTTATAAAAATTTGAGAAAATTTATCACCTTTATCCACTCCCAAACAAATCTGCTCCGTCATTAAAAGGCTAACGGGCTCTTTCACAACAACCGAAATGAAGTTTCTAAACACTTCTTCCGGGCTAATCTATGACCTCAAAGAAATTGCCAATGCTTTCGCTGATTTTTGGAGTTTTTACTCCCATGAAAACAACTTTAACCACCGGATCTCAGTCGAGAAACACAGCACTCTGAATTTCAACTTCACCAAAACCTACCCTTCTAAACTGGCCAAAATGATTGATTCAAAAATTGGCATTCTAGACTATGACTCTGCACTTCCAGTTGTCACCTGGTATTGACAGAATTTCGTAGCCAATGATCACGAACATGCCAAATGGCACTCAATTGGCAATTATTGAACTATTCAACAACGTATTTGATCAGGGTTGATTTCCACAATGCTGGAAGTGCGCAGCTATCATACCATTACTAAATCCAAAAAAGTCTCCCACCGAGCTCACCAGCTATCGACTCATCTCCCTTCTTCCATGTTTAGGAAAACTCTTTGAAATAATCATCTCCAAACGAATAATGTGGAACACATCAAGAAAGCGTTCTCTGAGCGAGGAACAGTTTGGTTTTAAAAAAACACTTTAGATGCTCTACTAATCTTTGATCATTTTTCAACCACCGCCATTGCAACCCGCCACCATGTCTCAGCCCTCAGCCTAGACTTTGAAAAGGCTTTTGATCGCATAGGAGTCCATATCGTTCTTAAACAACTAGCACAAATAAAAGTAGAAAACAAAGTATACAGTATAATAAAATCATTTCTCTCCAACCGCTGTTCACTGTATGCATACAAAACGCCTACTCAAATACAAACCCTTTACACAACGGCATACCTAAGGGTTCCCCCTTGTCTGTTACCATTTTCACACTAGATTTCAATGAAATAAGCATCATTCTTAATAAATTTAATTACATTGAACATATCCTTTACGCCGACGATGTGTTAATTTACACCAAACAAAAATGCACCAGATCTGTAAATTCTTTGTTGAAAAAAATATTAAATGTAATTAAAACATGGTCTCTCACCTCAGGTGCAAACCTAGCTTTAAAAAAATTTAAGTTGCTGCACATTTGCAAAAAACTAAATTGTTATCCATTAAACATTAAACTCCAAAACGCTTCTATACCATATTGTATAAATCTTAAAATCTTAAGCCTAATTTTTGACAGAAGACTTACTTTTAAGGATAAATATCATAAATTATCTCTCCTCGCAACGCGCTGCAACACACAGAACCATACTGATAAATGTCACCCAGGCCCTTATCCTTTCGAAAATAGATTACGGATTGCCAATTTGCGGAAACTCATCCAAAGCCAACCTAAAATCCATTGCTTCACCATACCATACAGCAAAAAAAGAAGCATTCGTGCTTTCCCAGCATCCCCACGAAAATTGTTTTAACCGATGCAGGATTACCGTCTCTTGAAAACAGGCTCCTACAACCTACGTTAAGGTTTATTCCAAGACATTCACTCCACAACAACAAAAACTCAACCGTATCATCAAGGCGGCAGTTAAACGTAAAACTTTTCCAAAAAAAACTTTCCGCGGTATTCAGTAGCCTCAAATTGTCATCTGACATGTTGATCGACATTTTACCAACGCTCATCCAAACGAAAAAGGTTCCCTCCAGGCTCATAGAATCCTTATCATTCATTTCCTATATCGAAAAGTTTAACAAAGCAGATACTTCTCCCCTGCTTTACCGCAAACTATTCAGCTCACTGAGGAACAAAAAACTACTACAAACACCTCATACACGGTAATCAAAAACGATGTCACCATCCTAGAATCCGGCCGATTCAACCCATATTGCTCAATATTTACAGAGGAAGCCTACGCCTTACCGCAGGCAGTAAGGTATGTTTCGGCTCATCACCACCCACACATTACTTGCACGGACAGCAGATCCACCATTTCAGCTATAAAAAACCCCAACAACATCCAAAACATTATCTCCTAATCCCGTGACTTCATTATCCAGCACAAAAATATAAAGATCATGTGGATACCCGGACATGTTGGTATCCACGGAAAGGAAGAAGCAGACTAAATTACAAAGCTGGCTGCTAAAACCCAGTTTCCAATAAGCAAAACTGCTGAAGTCAGACTTATTTCGATTTCTCTCAAATTTAATCAAAAACAAACATCTAACCGACTGGCTCCAAGTATTCCACTTATCGTTTCTTAGCATTTTCTAATATTTAGGATAACAGCCAACCTTTTAATGACCTCATGATTAACACCTTTTATCAAAAATGTAATTTCATCATTTTCAAAAAATCTCGAAGTATGTATATCCATCATTCGAATTCCCGTATCCGTGCTGTGGGCAGTAAATTTTTAATCATTGCTTGCGAAAGAATTCAGCTTGTATAACTTCTTTTCTATTCTGTATCCTCACGAGGTGTATTATCCGTTTTGATTTCTTCTGGCCGCGAAAGTGTGTACGCTAGCTTCAGAATAAAAACATACACTTTATTCTGCAATGCAACGGATAATTCCAATGTTCAGAAGTTTCACTCCTTAGGCGTAAGGGAACTACAGAAGACATAAACATATTTTCATCAGAAATAGTTTCGTCATCTGTGTTTATGATTTGTTTTTATATGCTTTGTAGAGACGACCTATCACATCCACGCTTATTGAGTCAGTCAGATTTTCAGGAAGAACCTCGACCTCTCCATCAGGCAAACGTTCAACTAGACACTTAACAGTGTGATCCATAAAATCCGCGCGTTTTACTTCTACAGATGTCTCTATTATTATTGTATAAGGTGGCACTGCTTCCGTTTTTTATATCCGGGAAGAACGTTGACGATATGTTTTTATACTCGATAGGGAAGGTAAAGAGTATGTTGGGTTTGTGCAACGTCCGTCATGGTGTCTGTTCGTCTATCCGTCTGTGTGTCCGTATGTGCGCAATTTTTTTCCACACCCTTCAAGCTAGTGACTTGAAACTTTGCAAATGTGTTAACCTATGGCCCTGTAAGATAAAGTGTTAATATTGGGGTTTTAAGATAAATGGGCTGGCAAATCGATAAGTTCCATAACTCAAAATCGATAAATCCACCTATTTCGCACGCCCTTACAGCTAGTACTACCAAAATTGGTGGAGAAGATAGTTACTAACAACCCTCGAAAAAGTGCATCAAATTTTTGGAGCCACGCCTACTTTTTTCGCCCCCAGCCCCCGCAGTTCAAAGACAGAAATGCCTATATCTTTCACAGCTTTTGAGCTAGAACCTCCAAATTTGGTACTGAGATAGGTAATGACGACCCCAACTAAATTTGAATGTAGCCCTAGCCGCCCCCAACCACCACAACGCGTCGTTAAAGATGGTTATGCGTTTATCTGCCACAGTGTTTGCTCTAGAGCCGCCAAATTTGGTAGGAAGATAATTGCTATTGACCCCCAAAAAAGTGCATCAAAGTTTTGGAGCTCCGCATCCCTATTCCGCCCCCCGCAGTTGAAGAACAGAAGTGCCCATAATTTGCACAGTTTCTGAGCTAGAGCCACCAAACATAGTGCCAAGATTGGTGATGATAGCCCCCAACCAAAAAAATAAAAACTTTGGATGCCACGCCTATCCTTACTGCCCTAGCCGCCCCCAACCACCCAAAAATTTCACTAAAACGGTAATGCGTGTATCTTCTAAAGTGTGTGAGCTAAAAAAATAAAAAACAGAAATGTTTATATCTTCCACAGCTTTTGAGCTAGAGCCACCAAACTGGTTGCCAAGATTGGTGATGAAGAAACATTTGGATGCCGTCCCCCACCCAAACTGCCCCAGCCACTCTTCATCCATATTTTACTAACTTTGAGCTAGAGTCACAAAATTTGGTAAGAGGATAGCAATTAACATCATTCAAAGATGTGCATATAACTTTTATTAAACTTTGAGCTAGATTCACCAAATTTGGAAGGAAGATAGCTTTTTGGCATCCCCATCTGCACCAGACAATCTTTGAGGCAGCGTACAACCCTGCCGTATCCGCACTCCATTGCAATCATATCTCTTTTAATTGGTTTTATTAATGGTCTCGAGTATACCGCAGTCGGTTGCGTCCGACAGCAACGTTTCTACTTGTTTTTAAAGAGCTGTTGTATATTCTTGCAACCAATTTTATTGTTATTTTTTATGAAAGACCAAGTTCTATTCTCGCTTCAAGACAAATTTCGTAAATTATGTTGAAAAATACTATTCAATCGGGAAATTTCTTATAGGGTTTCCTCTTATGATGTTATGAAATTGAAATAACTGTCAAGTGAAATATTTTGAACTATATACCATATTTATACCCTGAACCCATAAAATGGTTAAAAAGGGAATAATGGTTTTGTGTAAAAGTATGTAAAAGGCAGAAAGAAGCATCTCCGACCCCATAAAGTATATATATTCTTGATCAGCATCGACGGCCGAGTCGATATGGCCATGTCCGTCTGCATGAAAGCGTCGATCTCAGATACTACAACAGCTAGAGAGTTTAGATTTTGAATATAATTTCTTCTATACCAAATTTCAAATTATCGACAACTTTTCCGGTTTTTGATATACACATAGAATCGATTACAAAATAAAATCGAATTTGCAATAAGTAAAAATTACGTCCAAATTGGTCAATAAACACCGGAGACATTGTTAAATTAAGTTTTTATTTTTTTTTTACATTGATCATTATTTTTGAGTATTTTTTTAGCGAGCAAGGAAAATCAAAGTCTTATATTAATTTAATATATTTATTGCTAATGGGTTCACGGTATCTTCTAGACGGGCCCGACTAGAGCTGTCTGACTTTTTTGAGTTAGCTAGGTGTGAGAGCAATATTAGTATAACATTTTCAAATTAGTAAAATATAAGGTATTGATTTACATTCAAAATAGGTAAACGGGGAAATAAAAAAAATAACATGTAGTTCCGCAACTTTTCATCAACTACAATTTTATTTACTTGCCTCAAACCTTTTTAATGTAGGTGTTTGGGCTAGCTCCCAAAATAGTGCGGCATATGTTTATGTATAGCACTTTAACACATTAACTTGCTCCACGTAGCAAGAGAGCGCCTTAACCCGCTCTTGCATGTATATGATCTTCTTATCACGCTCTGCTTTGTCTATTGCAATTTGCATAGGCTCAAGCTGCTGCAGTTTTTATTATTCAATTGAACTAACAAGAGGTCGCAGCGCCGAGTTAGAATTCTATAAAACTCCAATGCACGAGCCCGACCGCTCGCTTGCAATCTTGATAAAGTAACATTAAAATATTTAGCGCAAATAAATAGAATTAAATTTAAAGTAAACAAATTCTGTTTTAATGATAAACAGTTTTGTGTACAAACGCCTAAGAAAAAGCTTTTAGGTTCAACATTTGGTGACCCCGACGTGATGTTAGTTCGCGTTTAAATATTTTAATAAAAAACGAACACAAATATATATATACGGACATCATTTGTGCATCAAGGCATTGTGAAAGGCGAACTTAAGAAAGAGGTGTACTCAATAAAAGGCACCCTGTATGTGACAGTTTTCTAAATTCGGGTTTCGTTTTGTGCTTAAGCTGCGTTCGTTTCACGTTCAAGGCTAACTTAAAGGGTTCGTTGCCCTCTAATTTCGGCTTCACTAGCACTTGCACTTGTGCTGTAACATTTACAGCTGCTTGCATACTCTCTTGAGCGCCCGCAATCGGTTTCGTTTTGTGCTTCGTTCGTTTCGCGGTCAAGGCTAGCTCAAAAGGTTCGTTGCCCTAAACAGCTGCAATCGGTGCTCTCTTTTTGCGTGATATCATCAGTGACAATTTTGATTTGTTGTAATTGTGGGCGGCCTAAAAATGACAAAGAATACAACTGACTCTGCTGCTGAAACTAAAGCAATTTTTTATAAGCGAAAATCAATCTCACTTTATGAGCGTTTTAAAAACTCAAGTGCAGCTTGAAATTAATAAAATAGCCTCGCTTGATTACGACGCTTTAACTGTGCACCTTAAAACATTGGAAAAACTGCATAAATCTTTTGACCAGTCTCAAATCGCTCTTGAAGAGCTTGATTTTGATGAGATTGGCAGTGAATTACGCGTCAATTGTGATGAAATTATAATAACTCTCGAAGTGCGTGTAAGTTCGGCTCTACGTAAACGATCGTTGCAGATGCCGCCGCACTGCTCTACTATGAACACAACTGGGTTCATTGAGGATCAGCCCACTATCATCATGGCAAGGTCTAAGCCGCGAGTGCCTGAAATCAAGCTCCCAACATTTCGTGGTGGATACACGGAGTGGGCCAATTTCTACACCATGTTTGACAGCACTATTCACAAGGATATTAACCTTACTGACGTGGAAAAGCTGCAATACCTGCTTTCTTGCTTGGATGGACCTGCAATGGACTCCGTCCGCTCTCTCGAAATGTCGAGCGCCAACTATAAGGCCGCTCTTGAAATATTAAATAAACGTTTTAATAATAAACGCTTAATTTTCCAGGCACACATTTCAGAGATTCTAAGAAAGGGTGGAGGACGGCTCTGTCATTGAGCTGCGTGAGCTTTCGGACAAGCTTAACTCACACATGCGTGCGCTTAAGACGATGGCCTCAATGGAGGAAATAGCTGGATGCATTATAGTACATACGCTTTTCAAGTTTTTGGACAATGAAACCAGGGCTAAGTGGGAGGAGCAGGCCTCTCCAGATGTTGTACCAACGTGGGAACAATTTTCAGCTTTTCTGGAAAGACGCTGCCAAACAATGGAGAACGTTAAACAGGCAATGAGTAGCCACAACAATCAGGTTGGAAAATTTAAAAAGAATAACAATTCCAAGCATACGCTAGTTGCAACTAATACATATGTTATACCTGACTGCGCATTATGTGGCAGCTCAAGTCACACTATATATAACTGCTCTCGGTTTGGAAATTTATCTCCATCTATTCGTTTTCGAGAGTTAAAAAAGTTAGGAGTCTGTTTTAATTGCCTAAAAAAAGGGCACCGTAACACAGCGTGCAGTTCTGGCAGCTGTCGAACATGCGGAGCCAAACACCACACGTTATTGCACCTTGGCAATAATCAACATCAACCAAAGGCTTCAGCTCGTCAATCATCGGACCCAACTTCACCTGAAAATAGTAGTCTGCTCGCCCAATCTGCTCCGACCACCCTTTCTGCTCAGAATCTCACTTCGAATATTATGCTCCTAGCTACTGCAGTGACTACAGTAAAGAGTCAGACAGGTGTAGACCTACCTTGTCGAGCGCTCTTGGACTCAGGATCTCAGGTACACATTGTCACTCAGTCTCAATCACTGCTCATGTTGCACAAAACATAACGGAAAATCATCCTGCTTTTTCGTTTGATATTTTCAACTGGAAAATACCACCAAACATTCGCCTCGCCGATCCCTTGTTTTATAAGTCTCAGAAAATTGACCTGCTAATTGGAGCTAGCTTATTCTTTGATTTATTATGCGCTGGACAGATCAAATTGTTGTCAGGTTTTCCGCTTCTTCAAAAAACACGATTAGGATGGGTTGCCACTGGAGGGAATAATCAAGCTCATAATTCATCTTAAGTTAGACAAACTAATTCGCCGATTTTGGGAATTAGAAAATTCGCTCAACTGTAATAGCAAAACTACTGCCGAGGAATTAGATTGTGAGCATCATTTTAAATCAAATTTGGTTCGTTTGCCCAACGGCACATACAGCGTTCGTCTCCCATTCAACAAAAGTATAGATCTTCTCGGAGATTCATACAAGCAAGCCTACAAACGGTTTCTCAATTTAGAGCATAGGCTAGAGCGCAAGCCTCAGCTCAAGGATCAGTACTTAAATTTTATTAGGGAATATGAAGAGTTGCAGCATATGTCAGTCGTTGAGCAAGGAAATCGCATCAAATGCAAATATTATTTGCCACACCACTGCGTGATTCGCGAAGATAAAACCACCACAAAACTTCGTGTTGTTTTTCATGGCTCTGCCTGCACCTCCTCTGGTCTTTCGCTTAATAATATCCTGATGTCTGGACCCACAATTCAACCTAAGTTGTTTACAACATTGCTTCGCTTTCGCACATTTTCCGTTGCACTTACTGGAGATATATGTAAAATGAACAGATGTGTGCAAATTCAGGAGCCTGACTCATTTTTGCAATGTATTCTGTGGAGGGACTCGCCCAAAGACGAGATAAAGGTGTATAAATTAGACACTGTCACATATGGCACACAGCCAGCCTCGTTTTTAGCAATTCGTGCTATGCATCAATTAGCCAATGGTGAAATTTTGGCGTATCCCATTGGATCGAAAATTGTTCTTCAAGATTTTTACGTTGACGATCTGCTAACGGGTGGCGCTTCCGTCAATGAGGTGAAGGAAATAATGCGGCAAGTTTCAGGCCTTCTTCAAAAAGGCAATTTTAAAATAAGGAAATGGTGATCTAACAGTCCTGCTCTTCTTAATCAAGTCCCTAATGAAGACAAGGAAGCATTTGTAAAATTCTCTGATGGCACAGACGTCACCAAAACATTGGGACTTGCCTGGAATCCTGTCGTTGATAGCCTGTTATTTTCGTTTAGCAGTCAATGTGCTGCAAGGCCTAACAAACGCACAGTTTTGTCCACGATTGCCCGCCTCTACGACCCGCTCGGCTTAATAGGGCCTGTCATTTGCAAGGCAAAGATTTTTATGCAACAACTTTGGACAGAGCAGGTAGACTGGGATGAGAGCCTACCACTAGCATTGAACACCGCTTGGATCACATTCATGGAAGAATTCAGCAGCATTCATCGAATTGAATTTCCTCGTCTTGCTATAGCACCAAAAGGCATGATCGAAATTCACGGTTTCTGTGATGCCAGCATCAGCGCATATTTAGCTTGTCTGTACGCAGTCTCTGCTACCAGCAAGGGCAAACAGGCCCACTTGCTTTGTTCCAAATCTCGCGTAGACCCGGTTAAAACGGTTACTATTCCCAAACTGGAACTATGTGCTACCGCCTTACTTGCTCAACTTATAAACGAAGTAGCTGAAATGCAACAATTAGCAACTTCATATTTCTGCTTGAGCGACTCTACTGTTGCACTATCTTGGATTAAGGGCCACCCTGCTAATTTTAATGTATTTGTTGCCAACAGAATTTCTATCATTCAGGAGCTCACAAATGGAATGGAATGGCGATATGTTCCCACTGGCCTCAACCCTGCAGATATACTGTCTCGAGGATCTTTTCCAGTCGAGTTGATCGACCTGAAAATTTGGAAATTCGGACCAGCTTATCTCTGCTCATCAATGGACGATTGGCCATCTTCGCCTCCGGGACCAACACAGTTACCGGAATTAAGAAAACATGTCCTGGCTGCGACAACACAGTCTGCACACGGCATCGACAACTTTAAATTCATGAATTCATTCCCAAAAATGCAGCGTATTTTTGGCTATGTTGCTAAATTTATACATAGAATTAAATCACCTGTAATTAACGTACTTGATTTGCGCCGTGGGACTGAACTGCTTCTGCGAGTAGTTCAGCAAAATGGCCTTGGAGCAGAGATTAGAATACTGCAAGCTAAAAATGATCTTAAGCCATCAAGTAAATCTTCTGTTTCCAAATCTATTTTTGTTACCTCTGGTGTTCCTCAGGGGAGTCACATGGGACCATTGCTATTTAATCTATTTATTAACGATCTTCCTGCTGTTATTACTAACTCTCGTGTTTATATGTTTGCTGATGATGTAAAACTATGTTTCACCTATAATGATGATTCTCTATGTAACTTGCTACAGTCGGACTTGGGAGCACTGTCGGCTTGGTGCCGTTATAACTTACTAAATTTAAATTGTTCAAAATGTAAAATCATGACTTTTTGTAGAGGTACCCCACATACTGCTCAATACGTGCTTGATGCTTCACCTCTTGTCCGCATTTTTGAAATTAAAGATTTAGGCATCATTCTTGATAGCAAATTAAAATTTGATTCTCACATTTCGTCGATGGTCAATAAGGCCATAAATGTACTTGGCTTCATCAAGCGGTGGTCAAAAGAGTTTGATGATCCCTACACCACTAAAACGCTATATACATCATTGGTACGTCCCATCCTGGAGTATGGATCTTGTGTGTGGTCCCCGCAATACGGGATTCACCAGGATAGAATTGAATCTGTGCAGAGGAAATTTCTTCTGTTTGCGCTTAGAAGTTTTAACTGGGTTCCTGGGATAGACCTACCCCCATATTCAAGTAGACTTCTTTTAATTAATCTTCCTTCCCTCTTGAACCGTGTATGGTGTATGGTGTAGTATTTATCACTAATCTACTTAATGGTGAAATCGACTCATCAGTTCTTCTAAGTCGAATAAAATTAAATGTTCCCATTAGATCCACACGTAACTTCACACCACTTAGCCTCGATCGGTGCTCGAGCAACTATTTAATTCATGAACCATTTCGTGTTATTTGTTCAGACTTTAACCGGCTTTATTCCCGTAATTCTTTGGAGACCTCAATTCCAGTACTAAAACGATCTATCCTTTCTGCCTTATCTAATCATAGCCACTAATCAATAATCTTCCACTGGTCTGATTGGGTTTTTCTGGGTTTTTCCCAATCCACGCAACAAATGTTGGACCAGTTATATTTATTTGGAATTTCCCAGAGCTTTAACGTTAACTTTTTAAATTTTTTATCTCAATTTTGAACTTTATTTCAGATATTATAATTATTTATTTTAATATTATAATTATTGCTAATTTTGATTTGTCAGCTGCTCATAGCTGACATTAAATAAATAAATAAATAAAGTACTCTCGCTTCACTCTCTCCATTCTTAGACAGCGTTGGACTTCTTCGTGTTGGAGGTCGTTTAAGAAATGCGTCATTGGATTTTGAAGCCAAACACCCGATTATTCTTCCTAAGCAACACCCAATCACAACTTCCATTATTCGCCATTATCATGAGTCCAATTTGCATGCAGGACCTCAAGCCCTTTTAGCCCTCATTCGGCTTAGCTATTGGCCCATAGGTGGAAGAAAAACCGTTGCCAAAGTTGTGCAAAAATGTATTCGGTGCGTGCGAGCCAAGCCGCGCACAATTGAACATATCATGGCTGATCTTCCAGAAGAGCGTGTAAGCGGTACCCGAGCATTCTTAGTGACTGGAATAGACTATTGTGGACCTTTTATGTACAAATCTGAAGTCCGTAATCGGCCTCCCATCAATTGCTACATTAGCGTCTTCATATGTTTTGCAACAAAGGCAGTTCATCTTGAACTTGTCAAGGATTTGTCGACGCCGGCATTTCTAGCTTGTCTTCGGCGTTTTATTTGTACTCGTGGACGGCCTGCATGCATGTGGACTGACAACGCAACTAACTTTGTTGGAGCCCGGAACGAGCTTGCTGAATTTAAAAGGATTGTACTTAGCGATGATCATCAAGCTGCAATTCATCAATTTTGCTTGGACGACCACATTGATTGGCGCTTTATACCACCGCGATCGCCCCATTTTGGTGGTCTCTGGGAGGCTGCCGTAAAAACAGCAAAACATCATCTGCGCCGATCTCTTGGCTCCACGACGCTAGAATATGATGATCTCCGAACGCTCATTTGCAACGTTGCTGCTGTAATTAATTCTCGCCCATTATTCCCTCTTTCAGAAAACCCAGCCGACTTAGATGTTCTCACACCAGCTCACTTCTTGATTGGCGCCCCGATATCATCGTTCGTCGAGCCTGACTTGTCAAAACTTAACTTTGACCGGCTTCATCGCTGGCAGAAGGTGGCCTATTTGCAGCAGAATTTTTGGACCAGATGGCGCGAGGAATATTTATCGCTTCTTCAAGAGAAGTCAAAGGGGCGCTCCGAAAAGCCAAATCTGCAGCCCAACGACGTTGTTCTCCTTAAGGATGAGAACACACCACCGCTCAAATGGCCCCTTGCCAAGGTCGTTGAGGTTATCGCCGGCTCAGACGGCGTTGCTAGAGTCGCCATCCTTCAAACAGCTGCTGGACGCACCCGAAGAGCTGTAAACAAACTGTGCTTGCTGCCATTAAAGGATGATGTTGAAAGCAACCCTAAGCTTTCAACGGGGGGAGGGTGTTTGGGCTAGCTCCCAAAATAGTGCGGCATATGTTTATGTATAGCACTTTAACACATTAACTTGCTCCGCGTAGCAAGAGAGCGCCTTAACCCGCTCTTGCATGTATATGATCTTCTTATCACGCTCTGCTTTGTCTATTGCAATTTGCATAGGCTCAAGCTGCTGCAGTTTTTATTATTCAATTGAACTAACAAGAGGTCGCAGCGCCGAGTTAGAATTCTATAAAACTCCAATGCACGAGCCCGACCGCTCGCTTGCAATCTTGATAAAGTAAAATTAAAATATTTAGCGCAAATAAATAGAATTAAATTTAAAGTAAACAAATTCTGTTTTAATGATAAATAGTTTTGTGTACAAACGCCTAAGAAAAAGCTTTTAGGTTCAACAGTAGGTAATTATAAATTCAACGTTTCTTATCACTGTAAGACAAGTAGTGCTTATAATACAACATTTAGCAATGTTATCAATTAACAACACACACGCTACAGCCAAATTTGAATGCGCGCTTCTTTTTTCCCTTTTACCTGCCACGTGTTTTTATTTATTTATTCAGCTATGAGCAGCTGACAAATCAAAATTAATTATAATTATAATATTAAGAAGCATAATTCAGTAAACAGGTAAACAGAACTGGTTCTGTTACTACCCCTGTGGAAATGGGCGCAAGATGCAAGCGAATGAAGTAGCGAGTAAAAACGTCGGATTTTCGCCGTTTCTCTTGTTTTGATTAGTGCTTCTTTGTTTACAACTCACAAAGCAGCCATGATTTACTTGGTTTGCTGTCCTATTGCCTGCTTGCTTATCGCTTTCAACGCGTGCCGTAGAGTAGCAAAGCACTAGTGCGTATATATATGTATGAATATATACGTGCAATTGTGCGTTTGATGTGTTTTCTGCAAATTTGGTGGACTTGGGCTTTGAAATAATTTTTTGATATTTCGTTTGGACTAGCGCGCATAAGATTGTGTGTGTGTCCCTTTGTGTATACATGAACAATTTTGATTGTATGCGTAGAATTTGCCTTGTGATTCATTGACCTTTTTCGATCATATGGTATGAAGACAAATTGCTAGAATAATAAGCGCAAAAGCGAGGCAACTGCATGAAAAAGCGCGCGAAGCTATTATTTTGTATTGCTTTGCCTTTAAGTACATGTTCTTAGGGTTGTTACATATGTTTTTTTTATTGGTTTTTTGCTGTCCACTTAGGCAAAAGTACAAAAGATCCATATGCAATAGAATTCAATATTAACGTGATCTTCAAAAAGTTGGTAGTGGCGCTGCTGATCTAACGCTCTATTTTATTTTATTTTGAGTGACCTGATATCAGAACCGCGCTAAAATTTCTTAAATATGTTTTTTTATTACTTTTTTTTCATATTTTCTTATACGTTATTAATGATATAGACATGTGAATCTAGATTCCATTTGTGAATATAGATATATTTGTAAAAAAATATAAGTAAAATCAAACATTTTGATGTGCCGCAGGCAAATCGGCTTCAGCTGAGTGCAAATTAGAGTAGGTCAGTTATGCCTTGTGTGTATGTGTGCATGTGCGTGTGCCTTCTCTTTAAGAAACACACAGTTTTGGTGCTGCTCATCACACATACTCTGCCCAATTTTTACTCTATGACGCTTTTAAAACCTTTTTGGCCATTGCAACGTCCAAGTTACTTCACAAATAGCGAAAGTGTATTCAGTAATTCATATGTAAAAGGCATTTGCCCCGAACTCTGAATATAGCAAAGCAAAATACAAAAAAGTGCCGGCAGCAGCGCTGCCATAAAACAACAAAAAATAGTAAAAAGTACTCATGGTTGTTGTAATTTTGCTTGCATTTTGGCAAAGATGGACGGCAGGCCTAGCCATAGACACCGACCAAACAACCGACCGACGCTTGCTTTTTAAGCTGTGCGCCTATTGCTGAGTTGTCGGGTACCTACGTATATTGGTGTATTAAGACATTCAATGCAGGGCAAATAATAGAAAAATATCAAAAATCGCGGCCCAGCAAGAAATGAAACAAACATGTATACAAATACTAACAAATTTTTCACCGTTCCCCCCCACCTCTCCTTTAATTGACGAGCCTATGAACATAAAGCGCAACTGAGACAAACCAACTCGGTGCCGGCTTGTCGTTGCTGAGACGCACTCACTGCTGTATTAAAAAATACCCTTTGTAACAATATTCAATAGTTGTCAATGAAAAATCTAATATATGATTTAAATATATATATTGTTTATGCTAGAATATAAACAATAATCAATGCTAGAATAAACATGTAGAATTGAAATAATATTAAAGAATTTCAAGTTTTGCTATTCAGTTGCACAAAGTTAATAAAGTTTATACTACCCTTCCAACTTTGACTTTAATAAGCATATTGAAGCAAAACTCAAGAACTGCCGATTTACAATCTAGGCAAAGCACAAAGCAGGTAGCCCAACCAAACCAAACCAAACTCACATGTATTCATATTCTAATGCATTTTGCACGTTGGTTGCCTACCCCCGCGCGCCCTCTCTATCTACAAACAGCTCACACTGGCTGCGGGCAAAAGTCTAAAACTGCGAGTTTCACAATTTTATAAAATTCTGTGACAACAACAAGAGAAATGAAGTGCGGCAACTATTAATTGGGCCTTACGCTTCGCACACTTTCGATCACAACAAATAGCTAAACAATGATGGCCGCCTTTGCATTGTAGCGAGTAAAGTGACGAAACAAATACTGGCCTTTGCCATTATTTTCCCCATTCGCTTCCAAAACGCACAATCTTTTTTAACATAACATACCAGCTCTGTTTTCCAGTCTACTTAACATTATTTAGTCTATGGCATAATTGAATTAATTAATTAAAAAAAATATATTACATTTTTGTCTGAAATAAAATTCAAAATTAAGATACAAAATTTAAAAAGTTAACGTTAACGCTCTGGGAAATTCAACATAAAAATAACTGGTCCAACATTTGTTGCGTGGACTGGGAAAAACCCAGAAAAACCCAATCAGACCACTGGAAGATTATTGATTAGTGGTTATGATTAGATAAGGCAGAAAGGATAGATTGTTTTAGTACTGGAATTGAGGTTTCCAACGAGTTACGGGAATCAAGCCGGTTAAAGTCTGAACAAATAACATGAAATGGTTCATGAATTAAACGGTTGCTCGAGCACCGATCTGGATCTAATTGGAACAGTTAAATTTATGCGACTCAAAAGAACTGATGAGTCGATTTCTCCATTAAGTAGATTAGTGATGAATACTACACCATGCATAATTCTACGGTTCAAGAGGGAAGGAAGATTAATTAAAAGAAGTCTACTTGAATATGGGGGTAGGTCTATCCCAGGAACCCAGCTAAAACTTCTAAGCGCAAACAGAAGAAATTTCTTCTGCACAGATTCAATTCTATCCTGGTGAATCCTGTATTGCGGGGACCACACACAAGATCCATACTCCAGGATGGGACGTACCAGGGATGTATATAGCGTTTTAGTGGTGTAGGGATGATCAAACTCTTTTGACCACCGCTTGATGAAGCCAAGTACATTTATGGCCTTATTGACCGTCGACGATATGTGAGAATCAAATTTTAATTTGCTATCGAGAGTGATGCCTAAATCTTTAATTTCAAAAACGCGGACAAGTGGTGAAGCATCAAGTAAGTAGTGAGCAGTATGAGGGGTACCTCGACAAAATGACATGATTTTACATTTTGAACAATTTAAATTTAGTAAGTTATAACGGCACCAGGCCGACATTGCACCCAAGTCTGACTGAAGTGAGTTACACAGAGAATCATCATTATAGGTGAAACATAGCTTTACATCATCAGCAAACATATAAACACGAGAGTAAGTAATAACAACAGGACGATCGTTTATAATTAGATTAAATAGCAATGGTCCCAGGTGACTCCGCTGAGGAACACCAGAGGTAACAAAAATAGATTTGGATACAGAAGATTTAAAAACTTGTTTTTGTGTTCGGCCACACAAGTACTCAGAAAGCCACGACAGGAGTTTTACTGGAAATCCAATAATATTTAATTTTTGAAGCAACAAAGATTGACTAACAGAATCAAATGCCTTACTAAAATCGGTGTAAACGACGTCAGTTTGCATTTTGGCCTGAAACCCTTTGATAACAACTGAGGTAAACTCAAGAAGGTTGGTGGTACTAGATCTTCGCCTAACGAAACCGTGTTGATAAGGGGATAAAATTGAACTACATAAGTGCTGCAATTGAGAGCATATAATTTTTTCAAAGACTTTCGGAATGGCAGAAAACTTTGATATACCCCTATAATTTTTAACGTTAGATTTAAAAGAACTTTTATGAAGTGGAATAATAAAAGATTCCTTCCATATACCAGGAAACACAGCTGAGTCAACCGATAAGTTAAACAATTTATGTAAAGGTTTACAAAGTGAATCCGCACAGTATCTAAGTATACAACCTGGCACTCCATCTGGACCAGGCAGGAAGCCGGGTTTGATAGAGTTAAGGTCGCCTAGCAGCGTACACTCAGTTATAACTGGGACAACTGGACAAAATAAAATTTGACTTTGCAATTATATAAGAGGATAAATCCATTGTATTTCCAGATTTTTTGAATTTTTTATAGGATCTTTTCTTCACGTTTTTTAATTTTGATAGTTCCCTCGTAAACCAGGGTGGTTTATTTTCACTTGAAGGAACAGTGAGGGGAACACTGATATCCAAATGCGAATTCAAAGTCCTGAAAAAAATGGCAATGGCAGTTTCTATATCACTACAAGAATAAAGTTGAGACCAATTAGTATGCTGAAGCAAATCATTCAATTTAGTAAAGTCAGTTTTACGAAAGCAACGTGTCTTTAAAGAATTGTTAGATGCTGGTCTAAGGTTAAAAAGTTCGAAGGAAAGTTCTAAGGTTGGATGGTAGGTATCTTCGGGAAGCACTAAAGGGTGTACACTACTAACATTACTACAATCAGAATCAGAAACAAATATTAAATCTAACATCTTATTAAGACAGTTATGCACCCTGTTAACTTGTGATAGGCCTTAATCTAGAAGGCCATCGATAAATTCATCAGAAGTTGCCGGTAATTGCGCTGAAGATGTGTCATTCGCAGACCATACAACATGTGGCAAATTAAAATCACCAACCACTATAAGTTGATCCATATCCGTCAACAACGATGACACAAGCTGCAGAGCATTCAGATGGTATAAGTAAATGTTATTTTCAGACCGGGGAGGAATATATGAACAAGTAATATACAGTGAGCGGCCTCTAAATAATATTTTAACACATATGAACTCAAAATCCGGATGATCATGAGAAAGAATCTGTTCAGAGGAAATTCAAGAATCAACGGCAATAAGAACACCGCACCCCGGGAGGTGCGATCGCATCTGTACAAGTTATACTTATTAGGCAAAACGGAATAATCAGATATATCAGGTTTTAACCAGGTTTCTGTGAGTGCAACTATGTGTGAGTCAAAGGAAAAGCTGTTTACATATAGTTTAGAAAGTTTAGTGTTAAGGCCTCGAACATTTTGATAGGCCAAGCTAACTACTTTTCTTAGTTTTTTGCCGCCGAAGTTGAGGCAACAGGGTGGATAACAGGCGATGCATTACTGAACCTACTATCGTTATTATTAATTTTACGCCTATTCACATACTCCTTGACGGTGGCCAAAACTTTCCAGAACAAATTGTCGAGAAAAGTTCGGGCGGAACACTCAATTTAAAAGAAGATATGGTTCGGGCTTGTTTAAACTTAAACTTTTCAACAGTTATGAGTGGGGAGTCTATTTTACTCTTAACGTAGGCACTAACATCATCCAACGGATGCTAGCCTAGACAAGGAAATAAATTTATTCAAGGGCACAACAACAAGAGGCTTGCGAGCCCCAGGTGTACCTACAGTAGGATTAATAGGCACACAAGCTGTTGTAACAGAAAGCTCAGATGTTAAATTATTTGGGGAAAGATTATTGTTGGGATTTCTTGCCGGCGAGTTAAATAGCATTAACGGGCTAGCAATTGAACCCGTCGGGGGATTAATGATTGGTACCAAAAGGGGATTGGTGACCAAGACAGGAGGAATACTGAGTGGATTAGGCCCCGAAGTCTATTTGCGCTTCGGCGAATAACTCAACAACTTGCCATTTTTGAAGCTCGACTGCAACTCTTTAAAGGAGGTATGTAGGTTATTAAATGCAGTATGCATTGTTTTAAAACCTACATAGGTCTGTCTCATGAGTTGAGTAGACTCCTTCTCCACCTCATTACAGGACCCACAAAACCATTCAAGGCAATTAAGCAATCCCGCAATTAAGCAGTCCCGCGAGGTATCCATAGTATTTTTGGTTTACGTTTCCAAAATGCAGATTTTCGCTGATTTAGACTATATACGTATGAAATGTATATATTATAGCTATCGTTGATCGCGTTGACTCTGAAAGATACTTTTTAATTCTATTCCACGACAATTCAAATAATATAAATTTAAGGGCCGGTTTATCATTGTAAAGTTTAAATGCCAATTAGTTAATCTCGGCGTAACATAAATGCTCGTATTAAACTAATTTGGTTTTCTCAATGTTTCTCAAAGTTTACCTATATCGCTCTAATGGTGCTGCCAACCCATTGCGAGCAAATCAGCTGTTTGGTATGGCATGTTTTTTTGTTTTGTGACTGCCAAATTCGTAATAAATGCTTTTAACATTAATTTTATTGAGCCCGGCTGAAAAATATAGACGGCCACGTGGGTTTTCGGTTGCTGAGGAGTATGCAGTTGGTGTTCTTGTGGAGTCAAATCACAATATTTTGGATAATAATAAAATAAATACAATGCAAGTGTCGGCTTGAGTCAGCTGTTTGCCTAACGATGGCTTAAGCGTTTAAATTAAATAATAAGTATTTCAGTTGTATTAAAAATTTATACAAAAAACACTAAAATTGAACATTCTGTTCAGATAAAGTAAAAAGTTCGAAGATCGGTTGTTTAAATCGCCCAATATTAAGTTTGAAAGTCGTTAGTATCGTAAAAATTGTCATTTATTCGTCCTTAAGCCGGGTATCCAGTACAGCGAAAAAAACACTTTTCCATACAAAATCGTCGTAGCAGGAATTGTTTTTTTTTTGGCTGCGTATTTTCTGGGTATCCAGCTACGTAGCAAAAATACTAAAGTGCTTATCGATAGTATCGAGTTGATACAATATGTACACACTGGCGCTGGGCGCAGGAAATACCAAATCGTATATCTTCCTGTGCCCAGCAAGCAGGAAAATGGAAAAGAAAACTAAAAACCGTGTTGAAAACTTTTCACACGAAGAAAAGATAAAGCTAATCAAAAGTATAGAGTCGCGACCATGCCTATGGAGATTGGCCGACAGAAAACATTTTGATTATATTGCAGTGAGAAAGGCATGGGAAAACATAGGCATAGGTTTGCGGATTTTACGCTCCTCTTCCTCGCTCGTCCTTGCAACAACATATGCTGCCAACAAAGGAATTAACAAATTCGCACTAGTCATGTTTCCCTTATTAATTTACTGTTTGCTGGTTTGTTTACTTTTTCAATTTGATGCCTCAGTGTGACAATGTATCTCCTAAAGTATAAAAGACAAAATGACATATTTTTACCACAAATTAGTGGACTATGGTCACACTATAAATTCCTGTGCCCACGCTTCCAAAATATATCACAAATTCCTGACAGGAATTTTTTGGTGTGCTGGATACGGACCTTTACGCAAAATATCTCAACCCAAAATTACTAACCGATTTAAAAAATTTTTTAGATCCATAATCTTTGAAGATTCTATTCTCTATCAATTACATATTTAATTTTTGACAAACGCGTTCATGAAAAAAAATGATTTTTGATTATTTTTACGGGCAGAGGCCCCACTGTGCGGCGTCTGGGAGCAGTTATAGCAACCAACAGTTTGTACACAAAGTATTAATTAAGCTGAATTATAAAAAAATATTTTAAATATTCACTTTTTGAAAACACTTTGTTGGCAGTTGAGTTAAGTGCCTTATTTAGTATAAGCTATTATTCTATGTTAATGTAAGAATTTTTTAATGTTGTATATGTTTTTAAAGATAATTGGTTAAAAATATATAAAAACAAGTTGAAATGTTGCAGTCGGAAGCAACAAATTGCGGTACACTCGATACAAGTAATAAAACCGATAAAAGATACCTGATTGCAATGGGGTGCGGATACGGCGGGGGTGTACGCCGCCTCAAAGATTGTCTGATGCAGATGGGAAAGCCAAAAAGCTATCTTCCTTCCAAATTTGCTGACTCCAGCTTAAAGTTTGTAAAATATTGGGGATGGGTAGCTGGGTGCGGTAAGGGGGCGTGGCTTTCCAAGATTTTATGCAGATCTTTGAGGGATGTTAATTGCTATCCTCCTACCCAATTTGGGGACTCTAGCTTAAATTTTGTTAAATGTGTGGGGCTGGGGGTGGAATGGAATGCAGATCTTTGGGGGTCGTCAATTGCTATCCTTCTACGAAAATTGGTAGCTCAAACTCAAAGTAACTAAGATATGGTAGAAGGGTGGCTGGGGGCAGTTTGGGGGCCGTGGCATCAAAATGTTGGCTAAAGATCTGTGTATGATGTCAATTGCTAACGCCCTTCGAAATTTGGTGACTCTAGCTCAAAGTTAGTAGAATATTGGGAAGGGGGCTGGACCCATTTTTTGGCTTTTTACATCACCACTCTTGGCACCAAATTTTTAGCTCGAGCTCTAAAGCTGTTTTAGATGTAGGCGTTTCTGAATTCAAAATGCAGGGGCGTGGCTCCAAAACTTTGATGCATTTTTTGGGGGTATTTCCAGTCAAATGAAAGGTATTGATGCCTTTGTTATATATATATATATATATATATATATATACTAGCTAACTCCGTTTAAAAGTTATTTCAATTCAATTTTAATTTTCAATCTTTATTATAAAATTTGATTTGAAATTCTTAATTTCAATTTGTAAATAAAAGTTACTGATTTAATTTTATTATAAAAATCCAACTATAACAATTATTTTTTATTTGTATGATAAAAATTTAATTTAATAATTAAAACTAATTTTTATATTAAAATTTATAAAATAATTTTATTTTGTTATTGTTTACAATACAAATTATAACCGTTACGGTCCCTGAATAAAACAGACAATAAGAGACAGTCTTCCATTCGTGTGCGGAAACTGCATGGATGCTGCCTAAAAGATTGTCTGATGCAGATGGGGATGCCAAAAAGATATTTTCGTTCCATGTCAATTGCTATCCTCCTACTAAATAGGACTAAATAATGTTAATAGACTAAATAATGTTAACTAGACGGGTAAACAGAACTGGTTCTGTTACTACCCCTGTGGAAATGGGCGCAAGATGCAAGCGAATGAAGTAGCGAGTAAAAACGTCGGGTTTTCGCCGTTTCTCTTGTTTTGATTAGTGCTTCTTTGTTTACAACTCACAAAGCAGCCATGATTTACTTGGTTTGCTGTCCTATTGCCTGCTTGCTTATCGCTTTCAACGCGTGCCGTAGAGTAGCAAAGCACTAGTGCGTATATATATGTATGAATATATACGTGCAATTGTGCGTTTGATGTGTTTTCTGCAAATTTGGTGGACTTGGGCTTTGAAATAATTTTTTGATATTTCGTTTGGACTAGCGCGCATAAGATTGTGTGTGTGTCCCTTTGTGTATACATGAACAATTTTGATTGTATGCGTAGAATTTGCCTTGTGATTCATTGACCTTTTTCGATCATATGGTATGAAGACAAATTGCTAGAATAATAAGCGCAAAAGCGAGGCAACTGCATGAAAAAGCGCGCGAAGCTATTATTTTGTATTGCTTTGCCTTTAAGTACATGTTCTTAGGGTTGTTACATATGTTTTTTTTATTGGTTTTTTGCTGTCCACTTAGGCAAAAGTACAAAAGATCCATATGCAATAGAATTCAATATTAACGTGATCTTCAAAAAGTTGGTAGTGGCGCTGCTGATCTAACGCTCTATTTTATTTTATTTTGAGTGACCTGATATCAGAACCGCGCTAAAATTTCTTAAATATGTTTTTGTATTACTTTTTTTTCATATTTTCTTATACGTTATTAATGATATAGACATGTGAATCTAGATTCCATTTGTGAATATAGATATATTTGTAAAAAAATATAAGTAAAATCAAACATTTTGATGTGCCGCAGGCAAATCGGCTTCAGCTGAGTGCAAATTAGAGTAGGTCAGTTATGCCTTGTGTGTATGTGTGCATGTGCGTGTGCCTTCTCTTTAAGAAACACACAGTTTTGGTGCTGCTCATCACACATACTCTGCCCAATTTTTACTCTATGACGCTTTTAAAACCTTTTTGGCCATTGCAACGTCCAAGTTACTTCACAAATAGCGAAAGTGTATTCAGTAATTCATATGTAAAAGGCATTTGCCCCGAACTCTGAATATAGCAAAGCAAAATACAAAAAAGTGCCGGCAGCAGCGCTGCCATAAAACAACAAAAAATAGTAAAAAGTACTCATGGTTGTTGTAATTTTGCTTGCATTTTGGCAAAGATGGACGGCAGGCCTAGCCATAGACACCGACCAAACAACCGACCGACGCTTGCTTTTTAAGCTGTGCGCCTATTGCTGAGTTGTCGGGTACCTACGTATATTGGTGTATTAAGACATTCAATGCAGGGCAAATAATAGAAAAATATCAAAAATCGCGGCCCAGCAAGAAATGAAACAAACATGTATACAAATACTAACAAATTTTTCACCGTTCCCCCCCACCTCTCCTTTAATTGACGAGCCTATGAACATAAAGCGCAACTGAGACAAACCAACTCGGTGCCGGCTTGTCGTTGCTGAGACGCACTCACTGCTGTATTAAAAAATACCCTTTGTAACAATATTCAATAGTTGTCAATGAAAAATCTAATATATGATTTAAATATATATATTGTTTATGCTAGAATATAAACAATAATCAATGCTAGAATAAACATGTAGAATTGAAATAATATTAAAGAATTTCAAGTTTTGCTATTCAGTTGCACAAAGTTAATAAAGTTTATACTACCCTTCCAACTTTGACTTTAATAAGCATATTGAAGCAAAACTCAAGAACTGCCGATTTACAATCTAGGCAAAGCACAAAGCAGGTAGCCCAACCAAACCAAACCAAACTCACATGTATTCATATTCTAATGCATTTTGCACGTTGGTTGCCTACCCCCGCGCGCCCTCTCTATCTACAAACAGCTCACACTGGCTGCGGGCAAAAGTCTAAAACTGCGAGTTTCACAATTTTATAAAATTCTGTGACAACAACAAGAGAAATGAAGTGCGGCAACTATTAATTGGGCCTTACGCTTCGCACACTTTCGATCACAACAAATAGCTAAACAATGATGGCCGCCTTTGCATTGTAGCGAGTAAAGTGACGAAACAAATACTGGCCTTTGCCATTATTTTCCCCATTCGCTTCCAAAACGCACAATCTTTTTTAACATAACATACCAGCTCTGTTTTCCAGTCTACTTAACATTATTTAGTCTATGG